>BFEA01000059.1:929163-962190 GCA_003427395.1 Chara braunii
AGAGAGAGAGAGAGAGAGTACCAAACAGCACCTCGAAAAAAAAAAAAAAAAACCAGCAACATTCTACGACGATCTCCTCCCTCTCATTCGCCCCCACTGCGTAGCTGCGGCGGGTCCACTTGTTTTTAATTAAAAAAAAAAATATTTGTGAAAAGAATAATGGAAAAATTATGGGGGGTTACCCTCCGATGACCCCCACCCTCCTACAAAAAAAAACCTCCCCAGCCCAAAAAAAAAACAAAAAACCCTTTCCGCTCCCTGTGACTGCCGTGACCGCCCATCGGTCACGATTTTCATGAACGGTGACCGGGGTCCGGTCACTGACCCCGCCGTTGATGAACAGGGGTATGGCACTGTAGCGGCCTACTTGCCTCTTGGGCAGTGACTTCCAGGAAGCGCAGCCTCCAAGCAACCAGTACCTCCTCCCTTTCGGAGGGAAACATCATTACAGGCTCTGATATTGTCCGCACAGGCCCTACACTCAAGCTACTTGGACTGGTACCCGCCTACCTCTAGCCTACCGCTACTGGGCCTCTAAAAATGCCAACTTTTTGTCTTCTTCTGCTCGGCCTTCAGTTCCAGACACATCTACTGCTACTTGAGTGGTAACCCGCTGCAACCCTCAAAGTCCAGCCACAGATAAGTACCGGCCCCGAGGGCCTCTCAACACACAAGTGCCCTGTCGGGCCACACACACAATCAGACAGACGTGCACACAGACAGGCACACGGGACCAGCAAGCACACACACAGACTTAGAAAACTCAGCACAACGCGGGAATCTCAGCAAGGCATACATTGCAGCGGCAAAACCCAGAAATCAGCAGTGTTCTCAGTCTGTGTTTTGGCAGGTCATTACGAAGCCATCCAAAAGCATTGGAATCCACTGCATAACGGGAGTTCAAAGCTGTAATCAAGTGGTCAAAAGCTACACAAAATTAAGAAACCAGGGAAAAGGACAAGTTTTCGAAATTCAACAACTGAGAAGAAATGCCACTTTCTTGTTGTAAGTGAATGCAGTCTAAGTACCTTTGGCTCATAAAGAGTAAGCCACTCATCTCTGCACCACTTGTTCAGTGTGTCGTGATCAAACACAAAGCGAATAAATACAATCATCTTCAAAGCTTCCTGGCTCATGCACAGCCGCCTGCACCCTTCCAAATTGCACCAATGCATGCAATACAGGCCAAGAAAAACTGCTGGTGTGAGCAAACTTCACAGCATACAGCTCTGGTAAAACTTATTTTAAGCCATAGCAAGATTTCAAACAGCAATCTAAGAGGAGGCATCATCTAGAAGGAGCCAAGGTTGTGAAGAAAGTGATTGGAAACAATTGAAAGAATTTCATGATTTTCATCGCTATCAGTCTGGTCCGAGTCCCAGTTCCAGTCCTAATTCCCAGTTCCAGCCTCAGTCCCATTCGCATGTACCATATTTTTTACTCCTAGGTAGATTAGTTGCCAGCACGCCACTGTAGGAAGATTCCAGCAGGTACCGGTTGAGGTAGGAAAACCTATAGAAGTCGGTAGGCCCTTTTTGTCAGTTGGTCCAGTCACCAGCAGAGTCCCAGGAAAGTCCGCAAACTTCTGCAAGCGACAAACATCGGCAGGGTATCGGCCCATAGAGAAAATCCAGAAGGCGAACGGTCAGGTACAACAGTCCATTTGTTGAAGTCCTCAACACATATTCACTTATGTGGCCAGCCAGAAGCACTGCTGCGCTATTTTGGGATACTCTGCTGTGCACTGCAGTTAGCAGTAGTTGACGGCGCTGGGTGCCAGTAGTCATAGCTAGGTTGAGTGAGAGTGAGAGTAAGTGACTACGAAGGTTACTCAGAGCGGACGTGAGGCCTAGAGAGAGAGATAAAAGAGAGGGAGATCGACTGTACCTGAGAAAGATTGGTTGGAGGCCATAGCCACCCAACTTGTACAGAGACAATTTTGCTTAATTGAGTTGATTGACCGAGATTATAATTGAGCTCCATCTCGCGTGTGCTTCATGTGTGCGCTTCCACGGTGTAAGGTTGGTGTGCAAGTGTCGTACATGCATGGTCTGAAAGCACAATCATCCCATCCTTGACAATTGAATACATTTTTCACTAGTATAGTAATGGGAAGCTTGAGAAATTAAACCAAAGTTTTCTGGATTCCCCTCCACATTCTCCAATATAACATAAGTTTCCGGGTGACTGTGAGTCGTAACCATAATGACCCCGTTTTATATTTTGGAAAGACCATAGGACGAGCACTGTGAGCGATAAATGTTGGGAACCATTACATAACCGTATATTACTCTTCTTCTGCCCGGTGAATGGTGGTGGTAAGGAGACGAACTGGATTCCTTTGTTCGTTGTCTAGACCTAACAACCACAAATTTTAACACAACGGGCTCTGTGCACAATCTTCATTGCAGCAGAATGTCAGGGCGGCCACTCACAATTCTATTCAGTGGCATCCTTTCTGTGCTTTTTCGGCATGTCACAAAGATTGTGTAAAAATGGCAATGGTTTCCTCAGAATTCCAGAAGCTCCTCTTATCAATCCCCCAGAGGTAGCCACACACACAAACATGTTCCAGTGCAGGTTAGTGTGTAAGCCCTCTGCCTGCTTATAAGACGAGTGAGTGTGGACTTTACCTCAATTATTGGTGGTGGAAACACTCCTGGTCGATTATGCGGTGGGAGGGCTTTGGGTATTTGTGGAGTTGATTCGGCCTTCACACAGTGAGGTTAATTTGTTTTGGGAAGAGAGAAAAATTGAGTTGGACCTATTGTGATCGCTCTAGCCACGCATATCAAAGGGTGCAAACACTGCAAAGTGAAAAACGTATCTTGCAACTCAGGCTCTTTGAGGTCTTGAACTGAGAGCTAATTCGGATAGATCTTCGCACATCTGCAAAATGTGGTCCCTAACAGCAGCGGTGATACGGGAGGCAGTGAGAGTGCCACCGGAGGTGATGGGAACACTATCAGCCTGTAGCCAGCAGAAGTCTGCTCCGAACCGCGGAGGAGGGAGGCAATGAGCGAACTTTGAATTGTAGCATTGAGATAGTTTTACCCATAAAGGATCGGGTGCGTGGTGAGAAACCCGTCTTGGCAGGTCAGACATCTTGAGACTTGTTGAGGAAGAAGTTTGGGCACAGATCTGAAGAGGCCGTGCTACTACGACGGTAGGCTACCATCTTCCACTAAATATAATGTATGTAATATTGAAGTTTCCCCTAAAAAGCTCGGTTTTCAGAACTTGGTGCCAAAATTTTGAACATAACATATTCAAATGTAACGCCCCTACGTTGTATTTGAACAGACAATAGTTATCATGAAATAGACCGTACTTTATTTTTGAAGAGGCACTACAGCCTTGTTCTTTTCTTTTGTTGAAATTATTATGTATACCTGCAATCAGACTCGCCTTCTCTCACTTCGCATGCATGCAAACAGATGGCAAAGCACATTGGTGCCAGGCGCCCACACAAAGCTCAGAGATATTCAAGCCGAGAACACAGTTCGGATACAAACTTGCTTCAATTGGCTATGGCGCCCAGGCACCCACACTTCATTTCCCAACTCTGTATTCACGGCAACTGTTCACACGCACTCAACTCTGGATCTCCCTGGATATCCCATGCACACACAGTCTGTATCACACACGCACACACTCACTCTCACTACCACCTATCGCTAGCTATGGCAGCTGTGGCCGCCGGCTACAGCTAACTACAAGCAGCGATGGCTGCTCTAACTCCGCCTCAGCCCACTTCGACTTCGGGCATCTGCAGACCACCTTGCACAAGACGCTAGGGCAGCGCTTCCGCATGGCTCACGCAGGAATGAATGAATGGCTGGATGCTGGCTCTTGATTTATACTTTCTGTGAGTCGCTGGTCTGCCCCTTTCCACAGGGCCCATGGTGCTCACAGTCCCACATGGTACTTGCTGACTAGACAAAGTGAGACTGGGACTGGGCACCACTGACTAAGCAAAGTTGGACTACCCACTTGTCCACTTGCCTCTGGTCTAACGTGAGGAAAAACTCGAAAGGCCACTTCCGGACCTTCCGGAAGTCTGTGGACTTGGCCTTTCGGAACTGTAGCAGCTACGACCTTGACCTTTCAGGACTGCAGCAGCTACGACTTGACCTTTCAGAGTTGCAACTACTATGACCCCTATACAGGCAGGACCCCTACTTCGACAGGTCTACAGTTCAAGACCCGACAGCTACACAGACCTACGACAGCCTACATTCAGCTACCAAAACACAGGTCGCGGGTGCAAAACACACGGGGTCGACTTAATACTGTACACGGGTGAGGTAAGGTCTAGGGATCGAACCCTGGGATCTACATCTATCACTGCAAAGGTGAAAACCGTTTCAATACCACAATGTAACCGCTTAATAGTGCAGCGCGTGTATGTATTGAGAGGCACAGTGGAGGTGGAGTTCAAAGAAGAATGAGAAATTTAATGGTTTCAATCTGCCCTTGTTTTTTCTTTTTATTTTTATTTTTGCATGTTATCACTGTGCCCGTTTTTTGCTTTTATTCTTTGTTCCGCAAAGTGCGCTCTTTTAGTTTGTAGTGATGTGACAATATATATATACAGCCCCTCGTTTGTTGTCCTCTTCTCCCTCTCTGCCTACGGTTTACCGGGCAGTTCTATTTGACGATATATATATATATATATATATATCGTCACAAACAGATATATATATATATATATCGTCATATATATCGTCATATATATATATATATCACCAGACTCATCAGCAGGCTGAACCCTTTACAGAATGAAGACTGGTCTAACCCATGACACTGTTAAGTGATAATCCACCTTAACCCCGCCAATTATTTTAGGGTGGATCTTGGAGAAAGTACTCATATCCCGAATATAGCCATCTCTCTCTCTCTCTCTCTCTCTCTCTCTCTCTCTCTCTCTCTCTCTCTCTCTCTCTCTCTCTCTCTCTCTCTCTTACTTTGGGGTACACGGGGAATTCTGGAGATTTTAAGAGCGTGAACCACACCTAAATTGGGGAAACGTTAGCTCCTTCAACCGAATGAGTGCCAAGTATGCAAAGATGCGATACATGGGAATGTCGCTCCTTTGTAGGTACCCCGCTTGTGTATGGTATAGACTGTTGATGAGTGTGCTTATCAGCTGCTTGTAGCGGACACATCCATATAGCACCTGAAGACCACGCCAATCAAGACGAGAGGAATTTTTCATAGTGAGTTCGCAAAACTTCATTCTTGATACAACGAGTACCAGGAATTCCTATTCTGAAGTAAGCTGAAATAAATCATAGCATTGAAGAATGCCTCCAAGTCTGACGCAGGAATAGCTATGCTGGAGGAAGCTGAAATAAAACATAGCATATGCGTTGGTGTATCCTAGTCCGTTTTTGTCCGTAGATAGAGGTTTCGTTGAGGGCAGTGACGTTGGGCGCTTCACTGTTGGGGGTTTGTTAGATTTCTTGCCCACTCTCACTGCCTGCATGCTTGTGTGTCTTGCTTCGTTGTCTGTAAAGATTCAGAATTTCGGGAAACAAAAAAAAAAAAAGTGGAGAATGACTCGTGATGGCACATAAAACTTGAACACCCATGAGCTACCTTCTCTCTCTCTCTCTCTCTCTCTCTCTCTCTCTCTCTCTCTCTCTCTCTCTCTCTCTCTCTCTCTCTCTCTTGCGCGCGCACGCGCGCAAGAAGTCTTTCTTTCCTCCTCTCTGAATGGACTCCCTTCCGGACTGCAGCATTTGTGAACCACCTCCACCTCCAGAGGATTCTCGTATTCGTAAGGATGGTCGACCTGGAGAGGCGGGCGTACATTCCACTCAGTTATGCTTATTGCAAGGAAAATGAGTGATTAGCGAAATGACAGAAATCCAGAAAGCAAATTCACATTGAAGGCCAGAAAGTCCAGTGCTGTCCAGAAAGCGGAAATGCACTGATGTTCTACCAACGGACAACCAAAACACTGAATCCGAAAGTCAATGAGAGCATACTCTCGTCCCCACCAACATATGTATCCAGAGTTGTTCCTCCTACTTGGCGCTCAGCGCCCAGACTACTACACAGCTACTAGAAGCCTACGAATTGACAATGCATCCCGTTGACGTCAGCAGCAGAACCGAAGTACATAAAAATGTCGACCCTTGAAGACCATCGCCAAGACCAGGTAAGGGCCCTCGCATCATCATCCTCATCTCTCTCTCTCTCTCTCTCTCCCTCGTCTTCACTACCCATGTCTTTCCTCTCATTCACAAAGACCACCACCACCTCCACTGGCTACCATCCAAGCCAAGCCCAGCTATGGGGGGCTGGCTATGGGAGGCTGACTATGGCGCTGCCCTCAGCAGTTCCCTGCTTACCGCACGACCGCACGTGTGCGCACACACTCGCCATGCACTAGCGCAGCATCCCCCGAGCACTAGCTCTAGCAGCGCTGCCACATCAACATGCAAGTGCCCAAATCCCCGACGCTGAGCCCTGCCCCTTTCCTATATCAAAAGTGGCAGGCACTTGCACTGCTTTCCCACGTGAGGCCGATTAGGGGCTGTCATTTTCTGCAAGTATGAATAACTGTTGGCAGGCTTGGGTCGTATGTTTTACGAATTGGAAGTAGTTTTTGGTTTAGATGAGGGCATTAATAGCTAGTTAAAATGCAACGGGCACTTGTACTGGCAGGTCGTCGAACCGGTAACCTTATTTTCTTGACAAATTAGGGGCTGTCATTTTTTGAAGGACTTGAACTCTGAATCGTTTAGCAGGTTTAGACCTTTCTAGATGGCATCCGATTTTCGGTATCAACTAGCGCAGATTAGTCTAGGTTCAGGATTAGGCCTTTTAGATGGTACTTGCCGATGTTTTTTCTGGTACTTGTTCTTCCTGGTTGACTTCGTATAAGTAGCTTAGTTGCGCTAGTATTTTTCATCCTGCGCGAGGTAGTTAGACCCCTGATGAAGCCGGACAGGCGACCGGCAGAAACACGGTGTTGGGTCATTCGCCTGTGCTCAATGTTTTATTTTTCGAATTTACCTGCGCTCGGTTTTTTCTTCATCTTCGTCTTGAGCGGTATGCCCCGTGCATGCTGCTTCTCTGTGTGTTTAAACACGTGTGTTTGGATGCATGACTGATGTTCACGACATTAGTCCACCCACAAACCAACGTAGCAATCGTACTACGGATGTGTGAGTGTGCTCTACCACTGTCTCTACTACTGTTTCTACCCTCGGTTCTAACCCTCTATCTCTTGATCTATCACTTTTTTACCATCAACAGTAGTTAACTTCGTAGGTTGCTTTCCGTTTCTTATTTTGTCGTTCTCCTTTCTCTGATGGAGCGTCCTGTGTGCCACTATTGTCGACGTCCTGGTCATTTCCTCCGAGACTGCCCGAACCCGTATGAGAGATATGGACCAACAGGCCAGGCAAGTCGGCGGTAATCAAGCCTCCACCTCTGGGTCAGCCCCGATATCGACGCAGGGAGCTATCGTCCCGTACCAAGCACCTTCCAACGATGTGAGAAATAATCAAGCCTCGAGCAGTGGCGGTGGTTACAGCGGAAGTTATGGAGTAGGCTATGGGGGCTATGGGAACTACCGGCGGCCTTGGTATTCGCAGTCGAATGTAAGAACGAGAAAGTGGACAAGATGTGGAGCTGGATGGCTGAGGAGATTGAAGAGCGGCAGCGATTGAAAAAGGAGAAAGAGGAGGCCAAGAAGAAGGAGGAGGATGAGAAGATAAAGAAAGAGGCAGAAGTGAAGCAACCGGCGGAGGCCAAGGACAAGGACGATTTCAAGGCAAGTATAGGAAGGATGGTACAGGAGCAGATGTGTACCGTGTGTGAGGAAGTATTAGGAAGGAAGGTGAGACAAGATGAGCGACCTTTCGTTGCCGTGACTACCGAAATCCGAAGACGTGCGGACGCTGACAGTCAAAAGGCTGTGGAAGATGAGGTTCTACGAAAGAAGGATCTGGAGATTGGCCGACTGAAGCAGATGGTGGCGGAAACGCAAAGACAAGTATGTCAACCACAGTCCGGTCAACATGAGCAAGAGCTGAATTCCCTGCGTATGGACAACCAGCATTTGATAAAAGACGTTATCAGTCTGAAGGAGCAGGTGGGAGAACTTCTCAAATTGACGAAGCCGGTTGCGGGGGTGGCTAATGCTACACCGACAGTAGCCAAGGAGAAGGGGAAAGCGATTTACACTCCGACCGCTGGAGACTATGTCAAGTTGTCTGAGGCGTACAGGAGGATGCGAGACGAGAAGGATTTAGCCGAGAGAGAAGTTCATGCACTAAAAGAAAGGATTAATAGGATTGGGGCTGCTACGAGTACCCCGACGAGCATCAAAAGGAAGAGAGTGATGCGTAAGAGTGTTTCGCCGCCCTCCAATCTGCGGATCAGACTGAGCAAAGCATCTAGTCCTGCTAAGCACAAGGGTAGTGGAGAGAAGGGATGTACCGGCGTGAAATTTATCAAGCTGAAAGACGAAACGCGAGAGGATTTCAATAAACGAGTATGCGTCGAGCTGTCCAAATTAAAGAAGAAGGAGATCGAAACGTTATGTAAAGAAGAACATTTGGAGTATGTCACCATCAAGACTTCCGCTGCTGATATTGCTGACGCTTACACCGATCGTGCATTTGGGAAGTTGGCCGATAATACCGAGACACATGAAGATTCGAAGATGTCGGAAGATGTGGCCAGTAGCAGTGGACGTGACGGCGATGAAGAGGAGACTACGTCCGGCTGCTAGGAACTGCCACGGAGCGTCGGTGAACTCAAGGATCTGGCTCTAGCATGTAGAGACTTACGAGGAAATCGAAGATTGCAGCGAGATAGCAAGATCGATGGTGTATTTCGGCTTACGGTCATCTTTCTCATTCTGCTTCAACAAATTTCATGGTGTATGAAGCTCATTCTGTACTTGCGTTATTTATTCTCAGTCGGGTCTGACTTTATTTCATGTCCTGGTCCTCTGATCTACGTTTTAGTTTCCCCATGGTGCAAGCATATTTATGTTGGTTGTTCCTCTAGATCTTTGAAGTGTCGTTGGAACGAACATCTATGTCGTGTCTATTCTACACTATGCGATAATGTGAGGAATCACCGCTTGTACAGATGGTTACGACGAGAACGGACTAGTGGTTATGTTGCGGTTCCTATTGCCAGTACCTGCTTAGATCAGCTGCTTAACATCGAGTCATACTTCATTCGTACCTTCAATCCGTTTCTTAACTCTATTCCGACTCAGGGACGAAGACGTGAGACGAGGAAAAAGAGGCCAGGTAAACACGAGAGGGAACGATGGAGGTTAAAAAACGAGGCAAAAGTGATTCACGATAGCGATGTAGTGAAATCTTTCGTTCTTTTCTGCTTTGAGACAGGGGATTCATCCACTAGTCTTCGGCTTATTCTTGATAAATGTTTTGAACGCAATATCGGGAAAGTGACGATCAAGTGTTCTGGTGGGGATATTTTGACCGAGAAATGGAAAGTTTTGAAACGGTGTTATGGGTCCTCCGTAGTACGGATTGGGGATAGGGTCGAGCTACTTCGACATTGTAGGCACTCATTGGTGTCAGGGATTGTTTTGGTCTTTGAGTCTATTTCAAAATTTTGCTCACGATTCGAAAGACAAAAAAGCAGTTTGACTGAACTTCTGAGTAGTCCTTCTGCATGCAGGAAGTTATACCGAGAGCCGCTTGATAGGCTTGTACAACTCTATAGTTGCGTTCGATGTTTTTAGAGGAAAGAGAGTCGAGCAAAACTCAGAGCGATTTTAGCTCGAGTAATTAAGAGCAAGTTTTCCATTACCATTAGGGTTAGAGCTGTTGTTAGGATTCCATTTGATGCCACCTTGTCTAAGAAACGGATTCGCGATTTATGTCTTTCGACTGTTCGTTCGTCGTCAATCCGCACCCCGGTGAAACAGATTGTTTGCAGGAAGTTAAGGGTTGTCTGGTGCAAGAACAAAACCGTTGGCGACTGACTTTATAATTTCAGAAGTTTCTCACGACAGAAAGGCTTTGTATGTTGTTGTCAACATCTCGATTTACCTAGAACTGAAGGTCATGTGGCGTTTAGATTCAGTGATGTTGAGTGGGTCTCAGGCTTTGCAAAAAACAGTAAAAATATTATGTTTCCTGGTTTTCGAAACAATCGTGTCTCTCTCAAGAAATGCATTTTGGATGGATTGAAGGATGTGCAAAAGGACACAAAGGTTTTTCCCATTTCTGATGAGGAGTTATGCAAGTGCTTTAATCATCGTCAAGGACAATGTTCCCAAACGGGGGATGAACTGCAGCACGTCCAAGAAATTAAAAAGAAGCTGGAAGGTCTTGTTATGTGCCCGATTGACCATAACTTGGGAGATTCCTTTGTATGCTGCCCAACTATCTTCAAGCAGGGTATGGAAACATTGTTCATCAAGAATAAAGGATTTGCACTGATCGAATCAAGCGAGTCACAGGTAATCGAAGGTATGCACAAGAACTTATTAACATCCGGACTCCAGCGCTATTGTTCGTTTAATCGGCAGGGGAAGCTGGGTAGAACGTATGGATTGCCCAAGCATAAGAATGTAATGAAGTGGCTTCCAATCTGCCCTTCCTTCTCTGACCCTTTAGTAAGACTGTGTAGAATAGTTTCAAAATCCATCAATCATCTGTTGTGGACGCTACCTGAGGAGTCACATTTCAATTTAAAAAGCCCTTGTGATATGATTGGAAGGCTTGACAGGTTCAATAGGTCTATTAGATATGATGAAGAAGTAATTGCCTCGAGTTTTGACGTCAAAGAAATGTTCACTGCCCTGCCTCATGCATCCATCATCAGAGCAGTAGAATGGTTAGTTAGCGTTTTTGAGGAAAATGGATATTCTGATATATTTGTTAAAAAGAGAGGCAAAGGAGCAATGTTAGGCAGACGAAAAGAGACCCCGGCAGGTTTTCGTCGTATCAGATTTTCGGTACTTCTAGATATGGTGGTCTTCGATCTCAAGAATACTTACCTGATGGCCATGGAGGTCTTGTTGCAGCAAAATGTAGGGATACCTATGGGTAAACCGTCAAGTCCGAGTCTAGCCTGTCTCCTATGTGCATATAATGAGCACGAGTTCATGGTACACCTTGGTCGAGAACGCAAATTGCTTTTCGTGATTAGATTAGGAGACGATGTGTCCGTTTTTTCTAAATATCTGAAGGGGTCACTATATGGTAAGATGATGGCTATTAGGAGATTAGATAAGTTTAAAGAATGCTATGATAGGAATTTGGTACTTGAAATTACTAGTCAGTAGAACACATGGGATTTTCTTGGCTGCATTATTAAGGTTTTCTCTGATCCTTGTAGAGTTCTTTGTGCTGCTACTCACAAGAATGAGCGCTATGTCATCAACCAAAGTGTCGTCTTCCAGAATTTACAGGATTTCTTGTCGTATTCCGACAAACAACAAAAGATGGTTGTTATTACTGCCTGCCTTCATAGAGCAAAGGCACTTACCACTATGCCTGGCGCAGATGCATGTTTCCTTTTTACCCTGAAGATGGAACTACAGATCAGAGGATTTCCGGATTGCTACTTTGACCAGTGTTTGAAGAATTTTTCTGCAAGTATGAATAACTGTTGGCAGGCTTGGGTCGTATGTTTTACGAATTGGAAGTAGTTTTTGGTTTAGATGAGGGCATTAATAGCTAGTTAAAATGCAACGGGCACTTGTACTGGCAGGTCGTCGAACCGGTAACCTTATTTTCTTGACAAAGTAGGGGCTGTCATTTTTTGAAGGACTCGAACTCTGAATTGTTTAGCAGGTTTAGAGCTTTCTAGATGGCATCCGATTTTCGGTATCAACTAGCGCAGATTAGTCTAGGTTCAGGATTAGGCCTTTTAGATGGTACTTACCGATGTTTTTGGCGGTACTTGTTCTTCCCGGTTGACTTCGTATAAGTAGCTTAGTTGCGCTAGTATTTTTCATCCTACGCGAGGTAGTTAGACCCTTGATGAAGCCGGACAGGCGACCGGTAGAAACACGGTGTTGGGTCATTCACCTGACATCGCTGTGCTCAATGTTTTATTTTTCGAATTTACCTGCGCTTGGTTTTTTCTTCGTCTTCGTCTTGAGTGGTATGCCCCGTGCATGCTGCTTCTCTGTGTGTTTAAACACGTACGTTTGGATGCATGACTGATGTTCACAACGAGTTTATAGTAGCTTCAGTCTTGGCCAAAGTGTCTGCACCCAGGCCCATTCAGACAGTGGCCTGGGACCGAATTGATTAGGCATGCCCAACCACCCAGGCTCAAACGTGGGATGCTCCCTGCTTCGACCACATTGCTGGAAGGGCCTGGAAGGCTCACGAATATTTCAAACTCTCACAAGCAAGGCGGATGGATGTAGCCAGCTGGCACGTGGCAACTGGCTGGCGCCGACCAAGATTTGCAAAAATTGTCAAGTTCAGGGCGCATTGAGATTCAGGGGGCCGAAGAGTCACGCTAGCTCGGTAAGCACTACACCAACGCTACCACCGGCACCGTGGAGCTACCGCCGCAAACCGCGCGCCCACGCGAAGAACTCTACCACGCGCCCTCACACCATTGCCGCGGAGAAAAAGGACTTTAACGAAAACGGAGAATCCCCACGCCATCACGCGACATAGCTAAACCACAGCTGGAACGGGGAAAGGGACGGAACACCCTAACCCATCGAAGGGGGGGCCACACCGTGGAGGGGAAACCCAAGCCACACCCCAGGGCGAGGCACAGGGCAAGGCACAGGGCAAGGCACAGTGGCAACAAGGAGGGGGATAAAGAAGGGAGGAAAGAGGGGGGGAACCAAGAGAGGAATCCCCACCGAGGCGGGAGCGAGGGTTAGCAGGAAAGAAGTCGTGGAAGCGGCCAAGAGTAAGAAACAAAGGAGGGGCGAAAGGGGAAAGGGGACAACGCGGCTACACTTGCCACCAACGGAAAGAAACAAGTGAGAAAGAGGGAGAGGGGGACGAAAGGGGGAATTCTCGGGAAACAGGGAAGAGGACTGGTGGTCGAAACACTCGATGGAAAGCGGAGCAATCGAGTAGAGCGCCAAGAATATTAAAGACAGGGATGAACAAGACACAGCGAGAAAGAGAGGTAAGATCCCTCCAACTCTCAAACACCAGCGAGCAGAAGTGAGGAAAACGGGAGGACCGACCCTGCGAGCGGCAAGGAAAAGGAGAAGGCGGAGGAGACAACATTAATAGGGAAGCGTCCGCTCGTACCAAAAGGAGGAAAAGACATTTCAACGATAGGAGGTTACATATTTTGCCAATTTCGCCATCCCCTCAAGAGGGATACAGGCAGCACAAGTAGGTAATAAACTTGAGCCCACAAAAAGGTTTGGGCACACTCGAACAGCCAGGAGAAGGAGATCACTACGAAGACGACAAAGACAGACTAGGCATCGTATCAACCAGGGCACACCAACGCCGAGGCTGACGGACGGATTGCGACCTAGCACCAACACCGACGGAATTCCGCGCGACAAGCTCACAACTCCGCATCCAGCCACCACCACTCGAACGCGGCCCTCCGAACCAAACCCCACACACACCACCCTACACCAGCGTACTCAATCGTCTACCCCCCCCCCCCCCCCCCCCAAACAATGCCCACAAAAGGCACCCCCCCCCCCCCCCACCCTCCACTCTCGCAGTTTCCTCGCAAAAGGTAAAAGATCCTAAACCTCACCCAGCGAACACACGCATCAGCATACCACACGACACATGCTGCACATCCCCAACCTACCCTCCGTCTCCCCCCTTACATACACAACAGAGCGGAAAAACTTAAGTGGCTATGGGAAAAACTAAAGGGCATGGAACCGATCCCGGGAACAAATCCAAAAGTGACGTTTCACAATAGGGGGAGAAACACAATCATGGTGGTTTGCAAAGACGAAAATCAAGCGGATTTCCTTAAGCACAAATCCTTCACCTGTAATTCGTCAGTAGTCTCAGTGTACCCTTGGGCGCCGTCCAAAGCGACCAGGCATCCCCTTCCAAATACCGCCAATCGCTGATGCAACAATATTTTTGGATTCAGCTCGACGGTGTACGGGGGGGTCTACACGGAGCCATCAAGGCAAGGCTACAAGATGAGTACGGTCAATTCCCCGTCATGGACTGGATTACCCCCACACCTGACTTCCTGATCCCCCAGCACGACACCATGATGGCATGCATGAACACTCAAGGAGCAGTCCCACCACAACTGCCTGAGTTTTGGTACTTCGTGGTCAGGGGCCAAACAGTGAAAGTCACGGTGTCGACCAAGAGCAATCCTCAATGTTTCAAATGCAGACAGAGAGGTCACCTGGGAACTGATCCAAGATGCCCTAAGAACGCAGACTCAACAAGGAACAGAGCTCTGAAACAGACCAACCTGGAGGAAGTGGAGGGCGAACCTACATTTTGGTTTGTCAGGGATGTCAAGTACATCGGATGGGTATTCAATGACAACCTTGAGACGGCAGACTGGGTATGGATCCTAGAAGGGGAGCCCACTTCGAGGCCAGACATCTACCCCCCATTTGATAGCAGCTGGCAGACCAAGATCATAGGTAAGAAATCATCCAAAATCTTTACCACCGACCAGGTGCTAAGCAAGGAAAGGGTTCAGGAGGAGAGGAGGCTGAAAGCCCTGCAAATGGACTTGGATGTAACGGGAGAACTGGCAGAAAGAAGGTGGATGGAAACAACAAAAGAAAGAAAGAAACACGAAAGGCTGACGGATCCAACCGAGAAAAGACTCAGCAGGCACCTCGATAATTCAGTATACACGCAAAGCAAACATAAAAGTGGGGCAGGGAAGAGGAACAACCTCTGAACAAGGAGAAGGACAGGAACAAGACGTGGAAATGTTTGAGGACAAGAGAATCGAGATCAAAAGAAAGGGGGAGGAATTCACAAAGGAAGACACCCTCGAAAGAACAGCGAAAGAGGAATTCGAAGACCAGGAGGAAGGAGTCTGGGAAAATAGGCCCATAGAGATGATAAAGGAATACATTCACTCTATGAAGGCCTAGAGAGCTAACATGTTCGAACTGCATATGGCTTATCTGAGGGAAGAAATCAGGACAAGATGCGATGACATCCCACTCACAGAAAACCCATACGAAATGTTGGAAAAGGAAGAAGAGATGGCAGAATATTACGCCCAGCAATATACCAGAATCAAGAAAGAACAAGCATGGAAGCAGAATGCAAAGGAGAGAGGAGAAGTTACTAGAGAGGAAGAGGGATGGAGAGAGGACAGGTACAAGATGCCGAAGCTGCCAGAGACCTACAATAAGAGAAGGAATGAAGAGGAGAAAAAGAAGGTGGGAGCGAAGGGAGAAAAGGGGAAAGGACGCAAGGACCAAAGGGGAAACAGAAAGAGACAGGGAGAGGAAGACACAAAGGAAAGCAACCAAGGAGTGCAGCAAGGAGCGGGGGATCAGAGCAGCGAAAGAGAAGCCCTCCTGGTACAAATAGAAGTCCTGAAAGCACAAATACAAAGACTCTCAGACCTGAACGAAGAAATGAGGTTGAAAACAGTCACAGTGGGCTCCCTGAACGATTGCACGCAAGCCAAATTCTGGAATAGGACGGTTGCTACGAGCAAAACCCTCCTACCCTCGAGGACAATCTTAGCAGTAAGATTTGATCTACAGGAAGAGGAATGGCAGATTGCCACGGCAACAAACTTCGCCCTCCCAAGGCTGGAAAAAGGACAAAGCATAGAGGAAAGACTCACCTCTGCAGTCTCGGAAGAAGAACCAGTCAAAGTAGGCCTGTCGGGGGAAGTGTTGAGGGGACCACCCACAGGAGGAAAAGAGGCCCAGGGCAAGATAAAAATACTAGACGTAAGACCGGTGGTAGTCATCTACAGCCCAGGGACCACGGTAAGAAGCAATCTGCAATGGAGGTCGTGGTGGCAGATCTCACAGCTGCCATACACTGCCCTTGGTACGAGCGCATTGCCAGAACTCCCAACTGCAAGCTTGGCAATCTCTTTTGCAGCCAGGTTCCACAGGACGAGCCAAATCGAGTTGAGCAGCCTGCTGCAGACCCTGCAAGACGAGGGAGAGGAGACAACCCTAAGAGCCATGAGATCGAGCCACTCCCCTTGAATAAGATCACACCCCAATAAACCAGGGACCACGATTCACTGAACCAGGAACGCAGGAGAGGACCAAATGGAAGAAGGGGAGAAGGAATACAAAAGGACTAAGAGAAAGGCGGAGTTGGACATAAGATCGTCGAACGTAAACGGACTGGCCACCATCCTGTCATCTCCTGCTAAATGGTTCAGTTTAACAGCCAACACCAACTGGTTTGACAACGAACCTCCAGACATTGTTTGCTTACAAGAAACCCACCTGACCTGTTCGGAAGAACACCAGAATATACAAATGGAGATCATAAGAAAGTTGAGGAACGTTTGGAGAGCAGAATGGGCCAATAGCCCCAACGCAGCCTCGGCCGGAGTACTAATCCTCTTTAACAATAAAGGCAAAGCACGGGAACACCTAAAAATAGGCCAAGTGACCAAGGACCCATCTAGTGGTAGATGGATCAGGATAGACCTCTCCCTTAGACAAGAGGAAATAACCCTGCTAAAAGTATATGCTCCTAATACAAATACGCAAAGAAGAGATTTAATAGAAACTATCAAACAGGAATGCCCGAACCAGGAACATATTATAGCAGTAGGAGACTGGAACGCAACGATAGACCCCCTTCTGGACAGGATATCTCATGCTAGAGAAGGGTATGACGAAACAAAATCCCATACCATGCTAGACTTCATAACAGAGAAAAAATTAATAGACCCCTTCAGAACAAGACACCCAGAAGCTAAGCGATTTACTTGCACTAGAAAGACCCTATAGGGGAGGGTAGCGCTCTCAAGGATTGACTATTTCCTAGTCTCAGAATCTATAGCCGGCGCTGTACTAAACTCAGCCATATCAGATACCCCTACTATGGGGGCTATGATCACAAACAGCTAGGCCTATTACTAAACCTCGGCTTAGATAACGAGCCCGAAAGAGGCTTCTACAGGGTAAACAATTCCCTACTAAAACTAGAAGGCTTCAAGAATGCGGTCAAGCAAACATGGGGGGGACTATCGCCCAAGTTGCAGGGGGAAAACATAATCTTACACTTTGGGAAGGCCCTGGGGCGAGTACAAAGAACTAAGCAAGGAATCAAGAAATGAAGCAAATAGAAGAAAGGAAAGACAAGTATTGCTAGAGTCCATAGTAGGGACGACAAATTGCAATCTAATCCCTAACCCTGGCTCCCAACTATATGAATCCCTACTCTTATCAGCAAGGGAGGAGTTAGCAAAGTGGGCGGAATGGAAAAGAAGGGGCATGTGCATCAGAGCAAGAATGAAGGAATGGGAGTCCAATGAAGACATGACAAAATATTTCTTCAAAAAAATCAGAGCAAACAACAAAAATCATAGAATACTAGAGCTGAAAGATGAGAAGGGAAGAATCAGGAGTCAACAAAAAGACACGTTGCTAATAGCCACCAACTTCTATAAGAAACTGTACACTTACAGTCTACCAACGAGGACAACGGGGCCATAAGAAGAGCAAGAGAGAAATTCTTGAAACATTTGGACACAAGCATTCTCTTGGAAGCTTCTGCATACCTCGACAAAGACCTCACCCTACTAGAAATACGGAAAGCATTAGACTCTATGCAACCAAATAAGGTTCCAGGTCTAGACGGTTTGACAAGGGAATTCTGGCAGGAGTATCGGACGACACTAGGAGAGGACCTCTTGCGCTTCTATCAAGAGGCATACCGAAAGGGAGGCCTAGGGGAAGAGATCAACACGGGGGTAGTAACGCTGCTCTACAAGAAAGGGGAAAGGGAAGACATAAAAAATTACAGACCAATTTCCTTGCTGCCAATAACATACAAAATCCTGGCCAAAGGACTCGCAAATAGAATAAGGAATGTAACAGATAAATGTTTCCACATGGACCAAACAGGATTCATTCCTGGGAGATTCATCCTGGACAATGTAAGCTGCTTAAAAAAAGCAACTAAATTAATACAGGATAAGAAACTACAAGCAGCCATACTTTTCTTTGATTTCGAGAAGGCCTACGACCAGGTCAACTGGGATTTTCTCCAACAGTGTATGGAAAGGATGGGAGTAGGCCCAATCTTTCGAAGATGGGTGAAAGTGCTGTACGCAGATGCAAGAGGAAGAGTGCAAATAAACGGTTACTTATCAGAGGCATATAAAATATCAAGATCGGTTAGACAGGGGGACCCACTAGCTGCCCCTATATTCCTCTTCGTCCTGGAGGCAATCGTAGCCTTCATGAGGAAAGATCCCTCAATAGAGAGGTTACAAGCCCTGGATAACGGAAGGAACGGCCGACTCCAACTCCCAACAGGGCCACGGTGATGCTGTTCGCAGATGATCTGACGGTCCTTAAAAGGGCTACAGACTCATCTTTCCAAGCACTAACAAGAGTCATGCAAGCCTTTCAGCTGGCTTCAGAAATGAAGATCAGTTGGAAGAAAACGGTAGGGTGGTGGCACTCAGAAACCCCCCCTCCACTGGCCACAGAATCCACACAAGGGCTACAATGGTTGGACTACCAGGTCCCCTTCAAATTCTTGGGCATATCAGTAACCATGTCGGGGACCAGCAACGTGATAGCGACAAACCTACTGGCAGCAGTCATGAATAAATTCGTAGGTTGGCAGAGAACACATACATCCCTTATTGGTAGGGCCCTGGTCATTAATTCATCGATCTTCTCCATGGTCTGATACACAACCTCAATCTGGGACCCACCACCAACTTTCACAAAGGACCTGAAGAGGAAAGCAGCTGCGTACTTATGGACAGGTGATGCATCAACAAACCAATTCATACCAAAGGTTGATTGGAAATACGTAATCAACCCAACAAACGAAGGGGGTCTCAGCCTCATCGACCCAGCAACAGAGTATAAAGCTCTTCAGACAAAGTGGGTCCTAAGATTAATTCTGAAACAGGAGCTACCATGGCAGGAGATGGCTCTGTACCAAATAAGAAATCTAGTGCCTTTCAAGACCCACCACAGCATAGAAGGATACACATGGCTCAGGAACAGATACTGGACACCCAGAAAAGAAGGGTCCAGACCCAGACGTAGGGACGGCCAACCGAACACTGACCCTCCAAGCGGACATTGGATCAAATAAATCTCAGCCTGGAGAGAAGCCTTCCCACAGAGTAGAAGAGGACCAAGTATGAGGAGGAAATTCTACGACAACCTCTCTTAAAGGACCGGGACGGGTAGACATGGTCCCTCAACGGAAAGGGAAGGAAGTGGAGAAAATGGATAGAAAGAGGAATATGGAAGATAGAACACGTATGGGACGAACAGAACGGCAAATGGAAGTCAGAGGAGGAACTTAGGAACAAACTAAAAGGCCACCACGACCTGCAGACGAACCTAGACGAACTATTAGACAGCATCCCAATTGCTTGGAGAGCATCACTAAAAAAGAAGAGAGTTTGGAAGAAGGGTGACGAGGCAACCCTAAAGATTCAGGACACTCCATCGGTGGGATTTCGCTTCATAAAATACTCGGAATCGGACAAAAGCACAACTCTCTTTGAAGTACACGAACTGGAGGACAAAAACAAGTCAATAGTCGCAATCAGAAAAAAATCATTAACAACATTAGAATTCAAAACTAGTGATGTGCGTAAAGTCGAAGAATTACAAAATGAGCAAAAAAGATCAAAGAAGGGACAAGGAGGGGGGGACGCCCCCACGTGGCTATTTAGGCCTAACAAGGATATCTCATAACTAGAAGTGGACCCTAATGAATGGGGATGGCACGAGACGAGGGGACGAGGTAAAGCTAAAAAATGGACCACTCTGTATGAATACACAGTGAAAGTAGGATACAAAATTAGACGGAAGGCAGAGAACCCTCAACCCACCATAGCGACAAGATGGGAAAAGAACCTGCAAATAGACCCTGCCTCCTTCCAGACAATCCGCTGGTCCTTTTACGCCTCCATCAAACCCCAACGAATAAGGAGTCTCCAATGGTTAATCGTCTATCTAGCAGTCCCCGTCATTGCATGGCTGGACTCAAAGAGAAGAGAGGAAGACAGATCGGAAACCTCAGCACACTGCCAGATGTGTTAGGAACAGGAAAACGAAACGCTAACTCACTGCCTCATAAATCGCCAACATGCAAGAGCTCTTTGGGATAAATGTAAAGTAGCTTGGTCCAAAATCTCGCCCAACGAATTTCCTAGGGATCAACTTTTCCTCTTGACAACAATCGACCACGAAGGCTTAGTCTCGGAGGAAGATGGAGAAATCATAGAGCTGCTAAGAAGAACAACCTTATGGGTAATCTGGAGAGCTAGATGCCGGGCCACAATTGGCAAAAAGAAGATTTCGACTAACGAATCGTGGGAACAGGCGAAAGAATTGGTGGAAACAGGAGTCGGAGTGGAATGGGAGCAAACCATGAGCAGGATGGAAAAGGAAGGAGAAGCACATAAAAAGACCAGGATAAAAAAAGAATTTGAGACGACATGGCTAAAAGAAGGTTTACTGGCACAGGTAACGGGAAGGGCCCTTCACTTCACAGACTGGTGGTCTACAGCCACCGCATCGTCAGAAGAGCATAGAGAAACACCGACAGACATGGAGTGATTTGGAAAGGCCAGCCGGCATTTTTTCTAACCCCTTAGGGCAGCAAGGCAGGAAGAGGGTTTAGGGTTTAAGGGCCATAAGTGAGTGTCTGTCCAGCACTTAAATCGCTCCAGACCCCATCACTAAGCAAACGCATCGCACTAAGGCAGAAAAGGACAGTCCCGAGCAAGAACATAGAAGGTCCAGACAGCAGGAAGGCAATTAGGATCCGGAATCCTCACCAGGTGCAACTAAACAATTAAACCAGGAGGACCAAGCACAACCACTATCGACACCAGTTCTGGCACCATCACAACCAGTTAATACAAAGACGGGAGGTTAGGAGAAGAACCATCAGGCCATTAGGGTTATCCTTCCGAGAAGAAACAAGGTTAGGACTGAGGAGCAGCTTAGGAGAAAGCAATTCAGGATACTTGAGCGGTCAAAGACAAGGCAAACCGGTAGCCTCAGAAAATATTTCAAGACGAGGGTTTAGGGTTAAGGGTTTTGGGGGTGCTTTGGTAAAGAGAGAGAAGGAAGAATAGGGAGAGACGGGACACAGGGGTAAGGTGGAAGTTCGAGGTTCAAGGGACACGGGAGGAAGAGTTCGGGTTCTATGAGGTATTGTTTACTCTGACTTGCCGGTGGAATAAGAACCGGACTGAATTTAGACAGATTGGCAATAGACAGGTAGATCAATTAGCATAGGCTAACTTAGGCAGGGGTGAGGGGTGGTACATCCTTCCTCAAGGAAGTAATCAATGTCGTCCGCTCGGACCTCCCAGCCATAATGGGGAGGAGCGTGCGTGAGTCTCCCATGTTTTCTATTTGACTTGCCGGGGGAATAGGAACCGGACTGTCGCTCCCTATAATGGTAGGAGCCAGAACCAAAAGGTTCTGAAAAAAAAAAAAAAAAAAAAAAAAAAGATTAAGGGGGCCCACCTTCACTTAGGGCGTGCACGCSCCTGCTGCAGGGCCCTATGCCGAGGCCTAGACCCTCACACTCCCTCCTCCTTTACTTCGATAGTCCTCTGAGAAGTCGTTACACAGCAGTCTGCTTCCCTTTCAAGTTCCGTTCACAACCTGTAATAACGTGGGGAACAGTCTTCATCAGTTCCTCTCAAGTGAACCATCGATCTTCTTTAGGATATGTATGATGTCTAAAACGTACTCGATACTGCATCTGCGGTTTGGGAGGGCGTCCCCTGCCTGGGGGCTTGGGTACAGGCATCAGCTTGTGCTCAACAATGTCATCGATGTCGACGTGTCCGTCCATGGTTGGGGGCAACATTGATCTCCTTGAAGGAAACTGGTCTGTTTCCGCAAGAGGTGCTAGCTTGGAGGCATGGAAAACAGGGTGTGTATGAAGGTGACCAGGGATGTGAATGACATATGCAGGACCATCTGGTTTATCACCCACTATATCAAGGACTTCCCAGGGTCCAAAGTATTGCGGCATCAGTTTACGTGAGATTCCCAACTCCTGTCCCAACTCAGATGATTTGACCTAGGCTCTTTCACCTACCTGAAATGCAGACAGTCGCCTGTGTTTGTTCTCAGATGCAACCATGGCATCTTCAACTTTCTTGATGTGCTCTATAGTTTGCTGCAGCATCTGTTCGTACTTGACAACAAATTCTACTCCGGTTGGGTGGTTTTCAGGAATCGGAAAGTCAAGAGCAGATCTGGGCCTCCAACCAAGACGCATCTGGTTAGGAGTCTTATCGGTAGTGCTGTGCACAACATTGTTATACAGGCCGGCGATGAGAGGTAACTTCTCATCCCAGTCATCTTGACTTGGCTTAATATAATGTCGAAGCAAGTGCTGCACTACCCGGTTCATCTGCTCGGCTTGTCCGTTTGATTCAGGTGGTTCCCTGATGTCATTTGCAGTCGGGTACCCATCTGTTAGGCTGTACATTGCCACAGTTCACTAGTGAATCTGACATCCCTGTCGCTTACAATAGACTTAGGGAGACCGAAGTCACGTACCCTATTGTCCATAAATAGGTTGATGACGTGATCAGTCTTAGCTGCCTCAAGCATAGCGATGAGTCTAGCATACTTAGTGAACCTGTCCACAATGACAAAGATGTGCCGTCTACCCCTTTTGTTGGTCACAAGGGTATCCATGAAATCCATGGACACACTCTGACCTAGTCCAGCAGGGATGGGCAAGGGCTTGATAAGCACAAGCGGTGCTTGCGTCCGTGGTTTTTCACGCTGGCAGACCTGACAAGTTTCTACATACTTCTTTGCATCGTCCATCAGTGAGGGCCACCAAAATCGCTGCAGTAAATATGCTGCTGTTTTTTTATAGCCAAAATGACCGGTTGCATCGTGGAACTCACCTAAAAATAAACTACGCAAAGACTCTCTATTCGGTACACACAAACGTTTATTTCCAACCTTCTCAAGGAACAACAATCTGTCAACCAACACAAACTCGTCGAAAGTAGCCTGGTCTTTAGCTTCCAGTTTGTGAATGATCTCAGACATGGCTGCATCTTCTTGATAGGCTTCCACCATAGACCGAGTTACATCGTCAAAAATTCCAAACTCGATCACTTGCGCGTCCAGATAGTTTGCCCTACACGATAGTGCATCACCCACTTTGTTGTACTTTCCCTTCAGAGAGTGTTACATGCCCAGTTGGGCGATGTATATATAGCCAAGAATCCGCAATGTGATAAAAAGGATTGAATGGGCAATGCAGTGTTAGTGGAATCTCAACAGGCAGTGTACATCCTGATACATACAAAATGGCACATAATAGCGCAATGGAAGACTTAGATATAAGCCCTGACCTGACCGGGACTGACCTCTCTCACGTAGTACAAGACAGCGCAGCGGAATGCTAGAATACCAATGACTAGCCCAATCAATGTCACAATGCAGACTAAACATACATCATCCTCATCACAAGGTGTGAAGGGGCCTGGCGCTACATACAAGAAGAATGCGCCAGGTCCAGACTATACACAGATGAAGAGGAGGGGATCATACGAAGAAGAGGGGGAAGATGGGAATGTCGTCAACACCAAGTCTTCGGTACAAGTCCCAGATAATCCCTCGTCAAACGTTTGAAGCCCAATGTCGAGTCTGGATCCAAATGTCACCAAGCCCGCTCTCTCGTAGTCTGCTGATGCAGTGAAGTCAGGTAGCGAGAGGGTGAGAGGGAGATGGTGGACTGAGAAGAGGAAGAAGAAGCTCTCTCACTCTCTCTCATGTGCCATGTACTAACCTTTGAAGATGGCGCTGAGCTGCAGGTACCTCGAAGACGAAGCTGGAGCTATGGCGCTGCAGCTAAGTCTCCCTGGCCTCCGCCCAATCTCTCTCTCTCTCCAGTACTACTCTAGCTCCTACTAGCGCCCAACGCTGAAGACTACTGCTAACGCTACTATTACTACTGCAACGCTCCTCCAGAGTCTGCTACCGAATCCTGAAGACTACCTCATGCCTCCTCAACTGCACGTGAAATGCCTGGGAAGTCCCTATGAACTACTTGCAGCCTGCAGGGCGGGCCAGTCTTATATAGTGCTGGCCCGTCCAGGAGGTTGCTCTTGCCAATGCCAAAACGTGCCAGACCCTGGCGTTGAAGCTTAAACAAAGGTTGTCTTGAAAACATGCCCAAAATGACCTGTGCTAAAACCCTGGTCTGGTGCCTAAGTTTCAGGGCAGGTCGATCTTATGAGGGCCTGAAAATTGCCCTCCGTTTCAGGCTGAAAAGACTCAGGGCCTGGAGGGCTCTGTTTTAGGCTGAAACGACATAGGGCCTGTAGGCCCTTGTTTTCAGGCTTTCAGGCTGAAACGACACAGGGCATGTAGGCCCTTGTTTTCCGGCTTTTAGGCTGAAAACAACACAGGGCCTGAAAATGGCCCTCGTTTCAGCATGTAACAAAGAGTCAAGCTTGAAGTCATACATATCTATGACTTCAATCCACCTCTTAAGTGCGTCAGAGAGGACGGGCTGTCTTAATCTAGCGCAACGTCTCATGGTCAGATGTCACATAGAAGAATCTGCCTAGGAGGTAGTGCCTGCAATGGACCAGCACTCTATAGAGGGCATAGAGCTCACGCTCATATGTGGACTTAGCTAATTTATGAGACGGCATATTTTTACTCATGTACTTGATCAGCCTCCTTCTACGCAAGAACCGCGCCTATGTCGTATTGGCTGGCGTCTGTGGTCACAACAAAGGGTGTTCAGGATCCAGAAGTTTGAGGACTTCATAGTGTGTCAGGGCATACGTCAATTTCTTGAAGGTTGTCTCACACTCTTTGGTCCACTCTCATGCGGTGTCAAGGTGTGTGTAGCCTGTCATCCCCAAGAATGACCTCGGTTCGGTCACAGACTGACGTCTGGGCCAGTCACGTATGCTGGCCACTTTGGCATCATCCGACCTCAATCCGTCCGCGAAAATTTCATGACCCATATACAAGATCTTGGTGCGACCAAATTTGCATTCTCCAAGTCAACCTTGTACTGGTGCTGTCTTAGGAGCCCGAGCACTGTTTCCACGTGCTCAGCATGCTCCTCTACGGTCCTACAAAAGATAAGAATATCGTCCAGGTACGACGATAAACTTGTCTAAGTACTCATGCGTTATGATCCTGGCCAATTTCGAAGTACACATTCATCAGATCGTACAATGCCATCCAATTGCAAAAAGAAATGAATAAACTTGAGAGGAGAAGAAAGAAAGAAGAAGAAGATGATGTACACCAGCATAGACAAAGGATAATGCTCTTCTTCTTCGCCAAAAACTCTCCACCTCCTTATCTCCTCCGCTCTTATTCACACAAGAAATAATAATACAATGTTGAATGGCTGAATCAGAATCAATCTCCAAATCCCTCTTCTACTGCAGGTATCACTTGAAGTCCACCATAGCCATGGTTGCCTCTCCCACTCTTCACTCTTATAAGCCAAGGCTATGGCGGACTACTAGGCCTTGCCCTGATGTCCAAAGGACAACCCAAAGCAACTATGGCTGCTCTAGCTCACGCCGCCATGCCTGCCTCTGACTCAAAGCTTCTTGGTGTAGCTCTGCCCCGACAGGGGACCTTCCTGCTGCAGCACCCACCAAGGTGATGAAGATGGCGGCCACCATAGCCAGGTAAGTACCTTTGGCTCTCCCCCTTCCTCTTGGTCTTCTTCCTCATTTGTGTCCATGCTCCTTCCCCAACAACACTGCTCCAAGCTAGCGATGCTCCAGCCAGCTCTCCAACCAGTGTGTCGCCAAACTTGCACACCGACAATGAGGCTGGGCTCTTCGGTCGGCCTGGAGATATAGCGGCCTGCTTGCCTCTTGGGCGGTGACTTCCACACCGCTCGACCTTCCAAGCAACCGGTACCTCCTCCCTTTCGGAGGGAAACATCATTGCAGACCCTGATATTGCTCGTACAAGCCCTAGACTCAGACTGGTTGGACTCGTACCCGCCTAGACCTAACCCACAACTACTGGGTCTCTAAAAATGCCAACTTTGGTCTTCTTCTGCTCGGCCTCGAGTACCCTGCGCATCTACCTCTTCAAGGTGTGATACCAGCCTACCTGCTACTTGAATATTTCCTCGCTGCTTCAAGTGTTGCGGGCCTCTTCCCCCGCCACTTGAGTTTTTTCCCCTGCTGCAATCCTCAATGTCATGGCCACAGGTAAGTACCGTCCCTGAGAGCCCAACGAACGCACAAGTGCCCTTGCGGGTCACACACACACTCAAGCCAACAAACACTCAGACAGACATGCAGACTAGCAAGCGTGCACACACACAGACTTAAAGAACTTAATAGCAGGCGGGAAACTCAGCAAGGCATTCAGTCCATGAGCAAAACTCAAAAATCAGTTGTGTGTCTCGGTCCGTGTTTGGTCGGGTCATCACACTACGCCCCCCTTGAGAGCGAGGTCCCTTCGAGCGACTAACTTATTCGGAGTCCCCGACAAACGCGTCGTAAGCAAACAAAGCAAAGAGATTATGAGAGTATTTTATCGCAATGAGCTTTGCAGATTTTGGGTACAGCATTAAAGGTGATTTGTCGCTCGTAGGCATTAACAACGCAAGGTGCGCTGCACAGCAGTTCCTTCTTGGAGATCCAGTAGAGATCGTCCAAAGGATGATACATAAAGTGAACCTGGTATTGTCTGTTCTGTCCCTTCCCTACGTGTTGTTTGATTCTATCGATCTCATGACCACCATTGATCGCACAAGGAATCATGTCTTCACGGTAATCGAAGGACTTAGCATCATGGTGGATATACAATTTTGATGCATGAAAGACGAGGTATGTGCGCAGATGAGGCGGCACAACAACTGTGTATGAGGGGCCGAACCCATCCTTGCCAATCACATCCAGAACTTCCCACAGACCATAATAGAGCGGAAGAAGTTTGCAGGATACTCCCTCTTCTTCTGAGAATTCAAACATCTTGACCCACACATAACTTCCCACACCAATATCCGAAGGTCGGCGCTTCTTGTTTGCATGCTGGATCATTGTGTGTTGTCGCTCGGTCATTGTTGTGATGGCAACTTTGAGCAAGCGATCGTACTTGGGCCTGAAGTCAGGCCTGTCGGGTGTTAAACCAGCTGGTTGTTAAGGGAATAGGTAGGAGAGCGGATTACAAATCTGCCAACTGTAATGCAGCCTGTTTGGCGTCATGCCGGTGGAAGAATGGATGGAGTTGTTGTACAACCCCTTCACGAAATATAACTCTTTATCCCACGTTTCCTGATCCGGAATGATTAAAGTGTGGAGAAGTTGGAACACAATCTGGTTGATTTCCTCAGCCAAACAGTTGGCTTTGGGATGTCGGTCAGATGTCATGGATAGTCTGGGGCCAGGGAGTTGGGACATGAAGTCCTTCCATTCATTACTTATGAAGCGCGAGTCCAGATCATTCACAAGAGTTTTCGGGGTTCCGAACTGCAAAATGTACTTTTGTTCGAACTCACAGATCACCAATTCAGTTGGGGCATGAGATGGCAAAGGAATCAGATTGAGGAATTTAGAGAAGCGGTCAACAATCACCATCACTTGCGAATAGTCGTTCTTACTTACCTTTCCCATGTCGGTGAAGTCAATAGAGGCAGACTCCAAGGGACCATCGGGAATGGGAAGGGGTGTAAGTAGCCACATGGACTTTTGTCTACATGGTTTGATACGTTGACAAACTTGACACTTGACAATAAACTTTTCGGCAGATCCCTTCATACCAGGCCAATCAAACTGTCTCAATAGGTTTCCGTACGTCTTTGCCATGCCAAGTGTCCACTCCGGCCATGAGCAAAGTCCAAGAAGTGTGTGCGGAAAGGCTCATGGTTGGGCACACACAAATGGTCGTTATTCCCATAGCGTCGGAAAACCAGTCCTGCTTATTCGTGAAAATAAGGTTAATTCTCGAGGTCAGCCCACAACTGGTCAAGGATGGGACTAAGCTCCGGAACCTTGGCAGTGTGTTCTACGATCTCCTCCTTCAGTTTCTTTTGGAGGTCGTAGGAATTCACAAGGCAAGTCATGTACTCGGGGTGGCGAGACAACGCATCAACAACTCGATTATAACAACCCTTTTTGTGTCTTAGTTCAAAGTCAAAAATGTCGATCTCATGGAACCAACGAAATAATGTAGGGGATAAGGTGGTTTGATCTTTGATCCACTTGAGAGTCTCGTGATCTGAGAACACTTTGAAGTGGCGTCCCAAAAGATAGTGCTTCCAATGATTCAGAGCCATACGCAAAGCATAGAGCTCACGCATGTAGGTGGAAGTAACTACCTTTTCATTGGGCATGCGTTTGCTGTAGTACTCTAGCGGTCGCAAGCCATCGCCATCATCGTGTTGCAGCACTGCGCCAATCCCATACTGGCTCACATCCGTAGTGACTACGAATGTTAGTTTAAAATCTGCAATGCGGAGTACAAGGTAACTTACCAAGACCTCTTTCAAGGTTTGAAATGCGGTCTCACATGTTGCATCCCACGCGTAAGGTACATTCTTACTTGTCAATCGGGACAACGGGCGAGCAACAATAAAGAATCGGGGCACAAACTTCCGATAGTAAAATGCGAGACCAAGGAAAGAACGCAGTTCGCGGATGTTCGCGAGTTGAGGCCAGTTGCGAATGACCTCAACCTTGGTTGCCTCAAGCTCGAGGCCTGCAGCAGACAACCGATGCCCAAGATAGATGACGCTATCCCTCCCAAACTCGGATTTCTCTAAGTTGAGATGGAGTTGCGTTTTCTTGAGGATGATGTACACTTCCTCAAGGTGCTTCATGTGTTCCTCGATGGATTTGCTGAAGATTAGAATATCATTGAGGTACACCACCACAAACCGACCAATCTGTTCGCGTAGGACCTTGTCCATAAGACTTTGAAAGATGGCCGGTGCGTTTGTGAGACCAAAGAGCATTACGGTAAATTCGTAAAGCCCATCGCGTGTCTCAAACGCAATCTTGTGCTAGTCCGCAAGATCGACTTCAATTTGGTGGTATCCAGACTTGAGATTGATCTTAGAGAAGACCTTGCACCCATCTGCAACATCAAGCAAGTCATCTATGTGTGGCAATGGGTATGCATTCTTTCTTATGATGCGGTTTAGACCACGATAATCAATACACATGCATAGCTTGCCTCCTTTCTTTGGAACAAACAAAACACGTGCACCAAATTCAGATTCACTAAGCTTGATCCAACCCTTGTCGATCATCTCATCGATTTGTTTCCGGAGTTCCTCCAACTCGCCGGATCCCATACGGTATACGCAGCCCTTTGGAGGAACAACACCTTCGACCAACTCGATTGTGTGTCGGAACGATCGCATGGGAACTCCACATGGTTCGACCAGAACTTTCGGGAATCAGTCAAGTAGGTTTTGAATGCTTGTTCAGACCGGTGGGGGTGAAGGATCAACAAAAGGGTCACCTAGATCAAGTCGCAGATTGCGAATGGAGGTGATCGAATCTGAAGTACAGTCATTTGGACTAGTAGAAGGTAGAAAAGTACAAGTGTTAGAAGTAAACTCATTAGATGAAGTAGTATTGATACTAGCTGCAAAAGTAGATGGCACATGAGTAGGGCGAACGAAGGCAATATCCAATTGTTCATCCTCTTTGTGCTTGCGCCACTTCTTGTAGAACTGCATGGCATTGAGAAAAGTCACTGGGACTCGTGCTTCTCATCCAAGAGGACGGGAAGCTCGTTCCCTTGAGCATCTTTGACTATGAAAAGTGGCTCCTTCCACTTGGTCCATTCGCATTGTGACTGCAGCCAGCCCAAGTCAAGGACTGCGTCGAAGGGACACTTGTCAAGGACATAGAAGTTCAATGTGTGCGTGACTGTCTTGTCCTTGTCAAAGGTAGTGAGCACACCTTTGACCGCATGCGTAGATGAGACAACCACTTTGTTGTCCACTTGAGTCCGCCAAGGGTTCTACGAAGCCGCTTGCTTCATTCCCAAACCCACTTTGCGTATCCCGTGTGGTGACATGAAATTAGTCGTATCACCACAATCAATCAACACATGGAGATAGTGGTGGTTTATGAGAAGTTTGAAGAAGATTAACTACATTGTCCCTTGAGTACGCTAATGTTTCATCTCAACCCAATGCTCTAAGTGATAGTGAAAATGGAACATCTCAGACTCCTCCCAAGGCTCAACATACAAAGCATGACAAACTTCAGCCTTGGAATCAGCAGACGATGGGGCTTCAAGAGAGGACTGTTGAACTGGATCAGGTTCAGTCTCCCTTGTGGTAGAGGGTGTTGATGCCAACTCTATGCCTGATTCTGGTTTCCCTACAACCCATAGCAATCTTGCACTTTATGTTTCGTTTTCAGGCAATGCAGACAACCCCCTTTCTTCATTCTAGCCTTCCATTCAGCCTCACTGATTTGGAGGGTTTAGTACTTGCATCCTCCGGTTTGGCTGGGATTTGGGCTCCCTTTGGAAGTGCGACAAAGCTCCTTACTGAATTCCTATTTTGGTTTCCCTTGCCATGGGCAGTTTTTTTAAAAGCACTGGATTTCTCATCTTCATTGTTCATATCAGATTCTTGAGTTGAAGAGTAGGCTGTATCAGCGTCCTGTTCTTGGCCATCGCCAAGAGTGGGGTCATTTGCTTCAGCCTCCCCTTCCCCTTCCAGCAAGTCGAGCGCTGTTAGGTGATTGATGCCACAAAACCGCCCGCGAACAAAAGTCTTTTTTCTGCTTGTTGCGGTAAGGAGGTCTCCTGCCTCTAGACTAACTACATCCTTCATTAAGGAAAACCAGTCATTGTACCCGAAAAAATCTTTGCCTAGGCGATAGGTTAGTCACTGTATTTGAAGAAATCTCTGCCTAGGCGATAGGTTAAGTGAGTGGGAACTGTACCTTTAACTACATCCAAACACGATTGCGCAGTCAGCTCCAATCCTGGCGTTGCAAAGAGCTTGCTAACATGTAGTTGCAATTTGTGCATGGTGCCCTGCCACTTGCTGCACTTCAGCTCATAAAGTTGTATCCTTACTCTCGCTGCAACATGTGGGTCTTTATATTGCGCTACTAATATATCCTCGAGAGTGGTAGCCAGAGTGACTTTAAGCCACTCTGATAGGTTGATCTTGGAATACCCAGCTTGCATGGCTTGGACTTCAAGGAAGCCCCTTACGACAGGCTCGACGTTCGTCCCTGGGATCAAGGACTGGTTCACTCTTTGAGTGCCCTGTACCTCAAAGAAGGCTCTCATGGAGATGATCCAAAACTACGTGTCCTTCTTGTCACCATACCTAGACGGTATCATCACCGCCTTCCTGTCCATGTATGGACTGCTATAGCTGGGACCAGCTATTGCTGGATCCGATCTCAGGGCTGCGGTAGTTGCAAAACTTTTTGCGCTGCTGCTTGTAGCGCCAGTGGGAACTGCACTTGTCGCAGATACAAACTAATTAACCACCAAACTCAACGAAGAAGACTAAGAAGAAGGAGAAGAGTGGAGAGGTGCAAAGGTAGAACGGGAAGGGAACTTGAGGTTTGGGTCTGATGCATGCTTGTCATTTGCTATAACCGATCGCGATGCTCTTTGGTCATCTCAACCATCAACATCTGATTTATTTCCTCAAGTAGTTGGGATTTCACCCTCGCAAGTTCGCTGAGCAAATGGTAATTTACAAGCACACGTACATACATAACCAGATATTTCTTAAGGTCTGCATCATATATGTTTGGAACCACAAGTTCGTCAGTGGCTGTTTTCCGCTTTGCCTCTTCCGTCTTTTCCTCCTCAGCCAATTCTTTTTGATCAAGGGCCTCATACAACGATTTATCAGCCTCATCCACTACATCCATACGAGCCTTTAACGTAGAAAGCTTAGTCGGTGCCATGTCGGAACCACTAGCTCCTTCAGTTGCCATGACCTCTCTTGCTCTTCTCTCTTGTCCGCACGTCTCTACAGACATGTAGTGGATTTCAACAAAAGAAACAAACTGAAAGTACAAAGGAGAAGGTAGAACTCCTAGCCAGAACTATTTAGTCCGGTCAGACCGAGTACGAGATCCCCTCAAGCCTAATCCAATCGGCACCGTCAAAGTACAACAAATTGAGTGGTGTATAAGGTGTCGGTCAAGCATTGGATTGTGTGTCATGAGTCTGACAAAGCATCTCAACCGAGATCCCCTCGACAATGAGGGCTCTAATAAAAAAGAAGAGTAACGTATCCCAGACAGAAAAGACAGCGACACTGCATCAAAAGATTTGGGTCCAAGGGGCCCTTCTTGTTTGGGCCTGGTCCCACTGAGTCCCAATGGGTCCCAAGCTGTGTGGCACCCTTGACCTCGGATCCCACGGCCTAGGAGGTCGGCCGCGCAACCGAGTTTTTTCACGGTCGCGCCGCGCGCAGACGAAGCCGCAACCCAAAATCGGGGCGCGCGTATCGCCTGTGAATGGCGTCCCCCACCATAATCAACTAAAAAAAAAGAAAAAAAGTGAAATTTCATGGGGGTGGTTTTCAGGTGGAAAAAACAACAACAACAACAACAACAACAACGATAACCATTTTTTTTAATTATGTCGTGTGTGTGTGTGTCTCTCTCTCTCTCTCTCTCTCACACACACACACACACACACACACACACACACACACACACACACACACACACACACACACACACAAACACACCAATAAACAAACAAACAAACAAACAAGTCTGGCAGTGTATAGTTCCATGTTCTAACGGTAGATTCTTTAGATTTTGCTCATACTATCTATGGAAGTGCCATGAGGCCAGCCGCAAGGTTGGAGACTTACCCTCTCTCTCTCTCTCTCTCTCTCTCTCTCTCTCTCTCTCTCTCTCTCTCTCTCTCTC
>BFEA01000059.1:965264-976594 GCA_003427395.1 Chara braunii
CTTGTGCCGGGGGGAGGGAAGGGAGGACCCCTCCCCCACCAATCAATCAATCAATCAATCAATCAATCAATCAATCAATCAAACAGTCAATCAATCAATCAATCAATCAATCAATCAATCAATCAATCAATCAAAAAACAAGCAATCAATCAATTTTTTTTCCTTTTCAATTTTTAATTTTTTTCTTGTCACTCACCCAAACCCCCCTCCCCCGAATTTTCAAAGATATATATATTTTTTTGGTATAGGGTGGTAGTGGCCGACGTGCGCAGGCGGGCCACGCGCGCCCCTGCCTGGCCCTGCGCGGCTGCGCGACCTCGGCTGTGGGCCCGCAGCGGGCCTCCTCGGCCACGGCCGAGGCGGCAGCGGCCGCAGCGGAGGAGGACACATAGACTGCAGCCTGCAGGTATCACGTGAAGTCCACCATAGCCATGGTCGCCTCTCCTACTCTTCACTCTTATAGGCCGAGGCTATGGCGGACTACTAGGCCTTGCCTTGATGTCCAAAGGACAACCCAAAGCAGCTATGGTTGCTCTAGCTCAGGCCGCCATGCCTGACTCTGACTCAAAGCTTCTCGGTGTAGCTTTGCCCCAACGGCGACCTTCCTGCTGCAGCGCCCACGAAGGTGATGAAGATGGCTGCCACCATAGGCAGGTAAGTACCTCTAGAGCTCCGCTCCCCCTTCTTCCTGGTCTTCTTCCTCCTTCGTGTCCTTGCTCCTTCCCCAGCAGCATTGCTCCAAGCTAGCGCTGCTCCAGCCAGTGCTCCAACCAGTGTGTTGCCAAACTTGTTGAGATATAGCGGTCTGCCTGCCTCTTGGACGGTGACTTCCAAGCCGCTTGGCCTTCCAAGCAACCGGTACCTCCTCTCCCTTTCGGAGGAAAACATCATTGCAGACTCTGATATTGCTCGTACAGACCCTGGACTTAGACTGGCTGGACTGGTACCCGCCTAGACCTAGCCCACAACTATTGGGCCTCTAAAAATGCCAACTTTTATCTTCTTCTGCTCGGCCTCGAGTACCCGGCGCATCTACCTCTTCAAGGTGTGATACCAGCCCACCTGCTACTTGAGTGTTTTCCCGCTGCTTCAAGTGTTGCGGGCCTCTTCCCCCGCCACTTGAGTGTTTTCCCCTGCTGCAATCCTCAATGTCATGGCCACAGGTAAGTACCGGCCCTGAGAGCCCAACGAACGAACAAGTGCCCTTGCGGGTCACACACACACTCAAGCCAACAAGCACTTAGACAAACATGCAGACCAGCAAGCGTGCACACACACAGACTTAGAGAACTTAGTAGCAAGCGGGAAATTCAACAAGGCATTCAGTCCATGAGCAAAGCTCAGAAATCGGCAGTGTGTGTCAATCAGTGTTTGGTCGGGTCATCACACATGAAAGATCCAGGTCATTGCGTGCTGGAATATCCCAGGAGCATTGCATAGGCCAAGGGCATCACCACAAACTCGTACAGACCGTACCTGGTTCGAAAAGCGATTTTGTGTTGGTCCTCAAGTCTAATAGCAACCTGATGGTATCCGAACTTTAGATCTATCTTAGTGAAGTACCGACATCCCTGCACTCTGTCCAAGAGGTCGTCAATGCGAGGTAGGGGCTCCGTGTTCTTAATCGTGATGACATTGAGGCCCCTATAGTCACATCTTAGGGTCCCCCCTTTCTTTGGGACAAATAGAACTGGCGCTCCGAAGGGGAATGCACTTGGCCGAATCCAACCCTTCTCTATGAGTTCCTTGAGCTGGCGGCGGAGCTCATCTAACTCCGCAGGAGACATCATATAGATCCGTCTTCTAGGCATTTTCAATTTTGCTATCGGGGGCAACTTCTATCGCATGGACAATCTCTCTATCTACCACACCCCTAGGATCCTCAAAGAGGTCTCTGAATATTGATCAACGACTGCTTCTATGTGTGGGGGTGATTTTACGACCTCCCCTTTCTCAGAGGCAAAGACTAGGTACATACCTTCCTCGTGATTCTGCTTGTAGTAGTTACGACACACACATTCAACCATAGTTCTCCACTAGTCTGCTAACTTCAAACTTTTGAAGCCTAACGGTCCTTCCATCTGGCAACTTGTGGATCATCACCTTCATATCCCAATCAAACTGAGGCTTAGCAAGCTTGAGGTAGTACATGCGTAACAACATATCAAAAGGCAGCTCGTCGCTAACAAGGAACCATATTTTATGTCTCAGTTCCCCTCCTCCATAGAAGAAGGTGCCGACTACGTCCTTGACTTAGTCCTATACTATCATAGAGTGCTTGTTGGCTAACGTAGATGCTACAAATCTGCTAAGCCGCTGCACTTGGTCCCCTAAGCGCAACCTATCCACACAAGCATGAATGATGAAGTTTCGTGTAAAATCTATGTCTGCGAAGGCGCCAACCTTCCGGCCACCTACATTGACTTCTATTACAAAATGTTCACCCTTTGGAGCTTGTTTCAACATCGCCCAAGAGTCTCTAGGGTCTTTCTCCAACCATTCAGTTTCTAACTTCTCTAAGGACTCAGATACATCCATCGAACAACACATCGATAGGTCCGAATTTGTCTGCGGGGCGATAAACTGGTCAATAGCATTGACCATCGTCTAAAATGAAGAAGGTAAGGTTACCACTTCGGCACGAGTAAGAGCGGCTAACACTCCTACTGACCCGAGGTGTTTCCCTGCGAAGCGCTCGCAAAAGCACCACCAGAGTTAAAAGATCCCACTGTCACTATTGAGGACGCGACCTTCGTAGCGACCCGCTTACTTTTGCACTTGGCCATTGTGTGCCCACACTGACCACAATTTAGGCAAGCGCCTCGAGCAACACGGTCTTGCCACACCTCGTACTCTAGACCAAGCTTTACCCATATGGGTGTTCCTTGGTCATATTAACCCTTGGGCCGACCTGCCTTCTGTTTTTCGCCCCCCTTAGCTTTTTCCCTGACAGGAGCGACTACTCCACCATTTGCAGTGTTTACACTCCCATCTAACTCTGTCTCTTCCCCAAGGTCAGAGAAGTCGTCAATCTCAGTCGCTTAGCCGACGTGGTTAACGAACATGAGGTTCCCCTTCTTTCTCCAATCTTGAGGAAGCTTCTTTTTTCTTCCACCTGTCGGTCCCTTCTGGGTACTCCCAAGCTTAGCCTTTATGTCTAAGGCCTTCTTGCTGAACGAGGCGAAGTTACGTACATCCATGGAGGCCTCATCGACCAACTTATTTTTAACATTTGTGGGCAGACATCGCAAATAAGTTGTGAGGAGGACCTACGGATCGTACCGCACACTAGGAGCAACAATCAGTCGATCTAAGGCGTTTGTAACCTCGCAAACTGTCCGGTATCTTTTTTATCCTAGACTAGCTAGCGAGTCGGTGGCCTTTTGAGCCCCCTCAGATGCCACCTGTTATACACCATCCGTACAAACTCCTCCAATATCTAAGCATGTGCCCAACCATCGAAGTTCTGACCGTATCCTTGATGTTGATTTATTCCATTCATCCATCTGACTGCAAATCCTTTTAAAAAGTATGCAACGACTATAACTTCTTCCTCGGTCCTTGTGAGCTTATGCCTCACGTATGTGGGCACAATCCTCACCCAGGTATCCAGGTCATCTTCCTTCTTCTTGTCGCCAAAGAAGGGCTTAGGACTCAGCAAGGGTATCTTGGGGGTCCACGACATAGGTTGTATAGCACCCTGTGCCTGCTGCATTGGTTCAACTTGGTTGTGAAACCAATGGACTAGTTTGTTGCAGCAGCACTTGCTGCTGCAGGGATAACCGTTGCACAGACTGTTGTACATGCGGTTGTCCTGTAGCAGCAGCCGCTGATTGTGGAAGTGAAGAAGGTATCGGAATCCTCCCACTACTACCTATTGTTATTCCACTTCATTGGGGTATGCCAAACTTAGGCCGAAAGGGTTGCCCTGTGGGTGGCAGTGCCATTGTTGGACGTGCAACTGTCGGGGGAGCTACAACAAACTGTGGCTGCCTGACCGGAGGTCATGGTGCCTGCAGTGCGTTCAGAATCTAGTTCTAACCAACTATCAGTGCAGCCAACATCTCTTGCTGCACAACTTGTACTTCGGCTACACTCAAAAGGGCGTTCTGAAGGGACAATGTTACATTATCGAGAACTAACTCATTTATAGCTTCTAACTTGCCTAGCTTCTCTGACCTTGACCCCAGCCTAACTTTTCTAATCCCAGCTCTTTCTCTTCTCTCCTCTACATCTTGCAACTGGCGTTGTGTGGAGAGTGTCCGCTTCTTGGATCTCATAATCCTCTGCTGACAATTATTGTTCTTGGCTGACCTGCAGGCCAACAGACTGACTAATAGAAGCCTGAGAGACACCCTGACTGACAGCTGACAAATATGTCTGAGATGAGGCTTGTGTAAAGGCGGTAGCCATGGCTGCCTTGGCACTCGCTCTAGTGTCTGCTGCTGTTGCTGCTGATAATGCCCTTTCGGCGTTGGCTGCTGCTAGTGCCCTTTCGGCGTTGGCTGCTGCTTCCCTAGCCCTCCGCAATACTTCCCTCTCTCTGGCTTCTCTCCGCAATCTTTTTTCCTCTCCTCGTTCTAAAACCAAGAAAGTGGTTCGTTGACTAAGTGTTCGTCTCCTAGTAAGCCTCCTATCATCTTCCTCTAGTCTATCAACCCCACTGTCATCTTCACTCATGAGTCACGTGTGGTCTATGATCTGCACTAGTGTCCTCTCTAGGACCTACCGCTGCATGGTATCCAACCGATTTAAAAAAATAAATAAAATAAATATTTGGTCCAACTTTGTAACGAAATAGTCAAGCGGTAACAACAGATAATCTCAGATTCCTACAAACAACTCTATTCCTACTTTTGGAAGATTAACGGGAGTAGGATTTGAACCTACAACATTCAGATTATGAGTCTGACGAGTTACCAATTACTCTATCCCGCACGCCTAGTATTAGTATGACTCTTCTTTGCACAAGAAATTGATAGGTTCGGGCTTGAACCATGTCTCCCAAAATAAATCAGTATATATGGCGTAAGACAATTTCACGAATCGAGGTCAGAATGGGATCGGGTGTTTTCACATCGTAGCTAGTTGTTTTACCGGACGTCCGGGACCCCTGGGTTGTTTGACCGGACGTCTGGTCGGACGTCGGACGGTCTCGGACCGGACAAGGGTTGTCCGACCTAGCGCAAAAAAAATAATAATAATAATAATTTTAAAAAAAATGTTTTTTTTGAAAAACATCATGTGGCTTCTACCTTGCATAAGGTGTATGCCACCAAAATTTTGGCTCATTTGAGCCAGTAGAAAAAAAGATAAAAATCTTCAAAGTTTCTAATCCCCACCTATACCCCTCCTATCCCCACCAAAACCCCTCGTACCCCCCCCTCCCACCCCAAATAGCACCCTATCACCAAATGCTCAGAAAATTCTGAATTTTTTTATGGGGGGTCTCTATGGCATGCGCAACACTGTCATAATTTTTTTTTATTATTATCATTTTTTTAATGCCAAAAAGTGGTTGTCCGGGATAACGGACAACCCCCCTACCGGACGGTTGGGGGAGACGTCCGACCGAGACGTCCGGCCATCGGACGACTGGTAACCTAGCATTGTAGTCTGAGACCGATTGACATGCAACAAGGAATAAGTACTACCTATCTGCAACTGTTTGTGAGTTGTTAGCAGTGTCTGTCACAACTAAACTAATCAAAAATAAAAATAAAAATCATTTGCTGGTGTGCATGCAGAATGGATTCTCTCCTCCCCCTGTATTCCTCTTGAGTAGTCACTCAATGTCGACGTCCTCAAGTTCTGCTTCAGTGGTGTGTCTGAAGGTGTGTAATCGGCCCACCCCTGTGCCCAAAAAATCGTTTATGACCAGTCTTGCCCGTTGTTTATCCTCGCGTGCAATGAGCCTTCCATCCAATTGATCTGGCTGATAAAGAGGCAGTTTAAGGACAACCCCTAAGGTCCTCAAGAATTATTTAACGTCGCAGACAAACAGGACGACGATCATAGCTTGTATTCAATTCAGATCCTGCCATAAATATTTATAGATGATCTGGTTGGCGTCTCACTTAGGACTGGTCAGTCCACGTTCCCTCTACAGCGCAGTAAGCAGAACCAAGGACAAGCGACAAAGCATGTGTGTAGTAGTCCCAACGGGATGGCATGGTGACCGTTACCCGAGTGCTTCGTCCAGGGTCCTTCAGAGGCAACGCCGGTCTCCCATCAGCTTGCTCCCCAGGAAGAATGTCGACTCTAAAGGTTGACCACTCGCCACACCTCACAATGTGAGGACTCTCAAGACAAAACTCACTTCCTCACGGTAAAAAGTAAAAAAAGAGGGTAGATAAGGTAAGGAGTAACGTACCTCATAATGCTTCCCCCAACCATAGATTTCTCACAAGTAACCTGATGTGCATTTATGATGACCGGTCGATGCCTCGGCACAACCCACAATACAATGCAGTTCCACCTCAGCTTAAATTGCCAAGTCAGCAAACTCTCATCATCCAGTGTGCACCTCTATGTCGTCACATAGCCTTCCTGACGCACCCACATGACACTGGGCCGCCGTTCACCAACGCACAAGCATTATCACTGGCCCGCCATGTCCAGCGAAGCACCAAACGGCTATTGCAAAGGAGCCAGCGGAGCAGCTCGAACCAACTCCGATACCAAATTGCGAGGAAAATGAGCGATTAGCAAAATGACGAAAATCCATAAAGCAAATTGACATTGAAGGCTAGAAAGTCCAACGTTGTCCAGAAAGCAGAAATGCACTGATGTTCCACCAACGGAGAACTAAAACACTGAATCCGAATGTCAATGAGAGCATACTCTCGTCCCCACCAACATACGTATCCAGAGTCGTTCCTCCCACTTGGTGCTCAGCGCCCAGACTAGTACTACACAGGTACTAGCAGCTTCCCAATTGACAATGCATCCTGTTGACGTCAGCAGCAAAACCAAAGTACATGAAGATGTCGACCCTTGAGAACCATCGCCAAGACGAGGTACATGCCCCCACATCATCATCCTCATCTCTCTCTCTCTCCCTCGTCTTCACTACCCACGTCTTCCCTCTAGTTCATGAAGACCACCACCACCTCCACTGGCTACCATCCAAGCCAAGCCCAGATATGAGGGGCTGGCTATGGTGCTGCCCTCAACACTGCTCTGCTTACCGCACGACCGCACGCACACTTGCCATGCACTAGCACAGCAGCCCGTGAGCGCTAGCTCTAGCAGAGCTGTCGCATCAGCATGCAAGTGCTCGAATACCCGATAGTGCCGACACCGAGCCCTGCCCCGTTCCTATATCGAAAGTGGAAGGCGCTTGCACTGCTTTCCCACGCGAGGTCGAGTTTCCAGTAGCTTCAGTCGCGGCCAAAGTTTCTGCGCCCAGGCCCATTCAGACAGTGGTCTGGGACCGAATTGGCTAGGCATGCCGAACCACCCAGGCTCATGCCCAACCACCCAGACTCAACGTGGGATGCTCCTTGCTTCGACCACGTTGCTGGAAGGGCCTGGAAGGCTCACAAATATTTCGGACTCTCATGAGCAAGGCGGATGTAACCAACTGCCGCGTGGCAACTGTCTGACGCCGACCAAGGTTTGTAAAAATTGTCGTGTTCCGGGAGCATTGAGATTCAGGGGGCCCGCCTTCACTTAGGGCGGGCACACACCTGCTGCAGGGACCTATGCCGTGGCCTAGACCCTCGCATTATTACATACCTGTCATTGCAATTCATGTAAGGATAATCATCTGTCTGGTAACCTCGCAGTAACAGAAATGTTTTGAGTAAACTTTATGCAAATCGAAATGTCTCCAGTGCCCTCTCCACCTCCGTTAAGAAAAAAGAAAAAAACTTCGTACCTCCACTGCGTCTACATACTTCCATGAATTGCAAATGCCATATAAAATAGGTAAATAAATAAAATTCTAGGCTACCAGAGTCGCCCTAAGCAAGTTGCCTGACCTTCGGGACATCTGTTAAAATTGGAACGAACCCCTGGACGATACGAACTACCACAGACTGCAGACTGCTAGGGACCACCTGCAAACATATCTAGAAGCACAATCTGAGGCGTGGCGAATACAGGCACGTATAAAGAGACAGGACATGGATGGCACAATGGCAAAGACCTTCTTCCGCAAGGCAAAGGCCAGGGCTAGGCAAGTAGCGGTGCCCTCACTTCGGCACCCCTTCGACCAATCCCAGCCAGACGCAACCAACGCCTACTCCATCGTCAACTATGCAGCCCAATTCTACCAAAAGATGTATACCTCAGAATCTGGCCAATGGGGGGTGGAACAACTGGCTGTTGCTAGACGCAAGATGCTCCACAACCTACCAGCAATGCTATCAACGGCCCAAAGCCAACTATTGGACGTGCCACTATCCATGGAAGAGCTGCTAGAAGCCTTAAGGGGGATGGAAGACGAGAAAACCCCGGGACTCGACTCCTTCCCCAAGGAATTCTGGATCTCCTACTGGGAGATCTTCCAGGACAGTATACAAGCCTATGTACAGGCAGTCCAGTCAGAGGGGACCTTTGGGGGACTGATCGGTCAAGGGGTTACCACACTCCTCTATAAGAAAGGGGACAAAACGGATGTCAGAAACTATATCACACTCCTTCCCCTGCCCTACAAAATGGTCTCTAAAGCCCTGACCAATCTTCTGCTCCCACACATGAGCCACCTGATTTACCAGGACCAGACTGGGTTTATGCCACAATGCAACATCCAAGATAACGTGCTCCTGGTGAATGAGACCATCAAGTATGCGAGGCAACACCGAAGGGAAGCCGTAGTCCTTTTCATCGACTTTGAAAAGGCCTATGACCATGTGGACTGGGATTTCATGGATTGCTGCCTGCGAAAAATGAACTTCGGAGACACGTTTAGAACGTGGGTGTCCATCATGCATAGGTCAGCACGACTCAGCAGCAACCAATATCATGGTCAACGGTCACTTATCTGCCCCATTCGCCCTTCATCGATCGGTCAGACAAGGAGATCCAGTGACCCCCTTACAATTTGTGCTCATAGTGGAAACACTGGCGGCATTGATTCGGGCCAATCCTGAAATTGAACGCATAGACATGCCTGAACTCCCCCTCCACATGGTACCAATCACATCACTGTTTGCTGACGATCTGACAGTTCTCATCAAGGCCTCCGATGCATCCTTGAAAGCACTAACGGACACAATCCACACCTTCGCAGTGGCGACAGATATGAAGGTCAACTGGGGTACTAAGACGGAAGGGTGGTGGTTGTCCCCGCATGACACACAGCCCCCACAAGACCCGACAGTCAACTGGAGGCAAAAAGAGGAAGCAATCACAATCTTGGGGATCCGGCTGACAACGTTGGGCCCGCCGTCAGATCATGGCCAGGCGCTGGTCCAGATTGCACTGCAGAGACTTGCTAAATGGGACGACCTCCATACATCGCTAGTAGGTAGGGCACTAGCGATAAACAACGCAATCCTTGCAACCATTTGGTATAAAACTGCATTCTGGGAAATCCCTAAGACACAACTAGCGCACCTGAGGTCAGCTCTGTCAGCCTATCTCTGGAAAAATAACCACGACAACACGCGTTGCATCAAAAGAGTTGCGTGGAAATTTGTCACCCAACCAAAGCGCGTGGGAGGCCTTGGCATATTGGACCCTGGTGACGAAATCAAAGCCCTGATGTTCAAAATTATCACCCGCCTCCTGCTGGCCAATGACCTCTCGTGGCTCCCTCTCGCTTACATACAGCTGGCTAACCTTGCACCACCCACCCCCCCCCTAGCGCCTGATTCACCCCCTGAGCTGGCTGACAATAAGGCCTGGTCTCTACCGAGCCCTCCGAGACACACGAGAGATGGCTCCGCTCGTAACAGCGTCATATGGGACCTCAAATATGACCCGTTGTGGACAACAATGTTGGGCCTGTGGAGGGAGACGGGCCCGAACCAAAAGTCCCCCCCCAAACAGGACAGAAGAAATTTTGCGACAACCACTGTTTGGGAACCCGCACATATGTGACAATGCTGGCCACTCCTTCGCCCTGTCCACCGACTCCCATTGGCTCACATGGGTAAGAAAAGGCATATTCACAATTGGGGACCTGTGGGACTGCCAAACAGGGATGTGGAAGACTGCACAGCAACTGCAGCCAATGCTAAAAGCGGTACGGAATATTCATGACAAGCTTAAACAACTTCGAGAGGCGATCCCGCCCCCATGGGTGGCAGCCCTACGGGACGGACCAACGCTGCGCAGCCTAGATTGGGTCACCCGGGCCAGCACGAACCCCGTCCCCATGACCATTTACAGGGTGGTCCACGTTACACAGGTGGGCGTGTCAACGCATGCATATGAACCTGACGTGTCGGGGACGAGGTGGGCAACCCTGAAACGGGTCCCGGACTTGGACTGCACAATTGCCGCGGACGAGCTAACCAGAATCAGCGGGGACAGACGATACAGGCTACTATGCATACGAGATGTCACTCCCGATATACGCACTTCCTTTCGACCCGGAAGAATGGGAATGGGGGGGCCATAACCCCACCCCCATATGGCAATACACAGCGAAAGAGGGATATAAGAGGGCCCATGTCCTGCTCCCATCCACCCGGATAATTCAACAGAGATGGAAGAGGGATTCCCCGGTAGAAGTTGACGAATTGCGACATATTTCGTGGACAACCTATGCACACATAATGCCCACCTCCCATAGAGCCCTGCAATGGCAAATTACGCATCGCTGTCTTCCGACTCCAGATTGGGTGACCTCCAGGTCTAGGGTGGTCGAAAATTCGGTGGCCCCTGAAGACCGATGCTGGAGCAACGATGGCCGGAGCCGGAGCCAGGTGGTGCAACTCTGTGACCTAGCTTAGTGGGGGCGTGAGGCCTGGTAGAAAGATCTGGGGGGCTGTTTGCGGGGGCAGTCTCAGTGGTCATCGGGGGTCGTAATTGAAGCAATGCTGGCCGGTGCTGGAGCAAGGTGGTGCAACTCTGTAACCCAGCCTGATGGGAGCATGAGGCCAGGAAGAGCTTCGGTTCGTGCTGAAAACGACCATGCTGGTGGTGGTCGAAGGTGGATTGAATAGGTTTCACCTATCTGATTCGTGGTTGGGAGGCTTGTTGACACACAATTTCTGAATGTTTCTGAGTTTTTCTTTTCTTCAATTGTTCTTAGCCGAAGCCGGGTAATGGCCTCGGTAGCTCATCCTTGTATTCTGATAAGGGACGCTGGGCCTGGTTCCCAGCCGTGTTGCTCCCCACGAATAGATTGGAGCATCGTCTCTTTTCAAAAAAAA
>BFEA01000059.1:995269-1023422 GCA_003427395.1 Chara braunii
TCTCTCTCTCTCTCTCTCTCTCTCTCTCTCTCTCTCTCTCTCTCTCTCTCTCTCTCTCTCTCTCTCTGTGTGTGTGTGTGTGTGTGCACCACGTCACCTCCGATGCGGACAGTCCGTCGTCTTGCACCAACACCGATTCGTCACCCTGCTTAGTCCAAGCACGCACGCCAGGTTCGCCCGTGCGCCACAGTCTGTCGTGGCCCGCACGTCAACCCCGCTTACTTGGCACCAGCCCGTTGGATCGCTCGACTCACTTCTACTCACCTTCCAACTTGCTCGTTAGCCGATCCTCACTGACCGCGCTAACCTTCCAAATCGAGAGAAGGCCAAATTAGTCGCGCTTGCAAAATTTATAGCATGCATGCTCGCGCGAGAAGCCCGAGATCATACCCAAGACAGAAGAAAGGAGGAGAGAAGGGAATTGCCTACGTTCTGCATGGCTAGGCCGCAGCGTGGGGGTCGTAGCCACTCTCCACGCATTGATCTGGGCATGTAATGCTTCGGCCTATCAGAACGGGGGAAGATGCATGCACAGCAGGAAGGAAGAAGGCGGGAAGAAAGGCGAGAGAGTCAAGACGAGAGAGATACAGTTACAGTTCCGCTCGCCAAAAGATACAGTTGCATGCAAGATTAAGGGCGCAACTTAGAGTTCTGCTCCCGCCGGCAAGGTGCGAGCTAATCAAGAAGCGTAGCGCAGTAAAATTTCAAGGTTCCTAAATTTCTATCTAAATCCAAATTGCAGAGGAAATTCCGGCGAAGCAAAAGTTCCAAAAAGCAAGAAGGAAATTAACAATTCTGAGAGCCCACAGGGGCTCAACATCAGTTGAAAGAAAATTTCGAAAAAGAAGACTACATTATCGCGCATTCGTCATGCCAAAATTATCGTTCCCCTTAGCCCCAACAGAACAAGAAGGAAGCTATGGTAACAATAATGAACAATTATTTCTCACGCTCGCTAAGGCGCGGTCTCCTAACTGCCTACACGGGACTTTTCCCGAACGACAAAATCGAAAAAGAAAAACGAAAAAGAAGCGAGGACATCCATGCAACTTGCGCAGCCGACCCATCCCCACGTACCCCGTCCCGTTCCCCCAAAGCAGCTTCGCACAGAAAGTCGCGTGATTACAGAAAATGGTTCGTCACATATGTGATGCCCAGGGGGTTCCAATCTTGAGCAAGCTCCCGCTTGCTCACTCACTATGCATCGATCTATAACCCGAGGATCGACGCAGAGCTCACAAGTGCCACTTACCGTAAGATAAGAGTATGAAAGTCATTCAGCGTGGCATTCGCGGGCTCTATCCTAAACGTTTTTGGGGAAGGGCAATCCGATAACGGGCGGAGGAGGTGGTGGATGGACTTGGGGGAGGGGAGGTATGAAGCAACAAATTTCTCTATTACAAGTGGGGATCCGGGTGTAGATGGTGCGGTGGATACGAGGGAATCGGGGGTGTTCCCGTTGATGAGGGAGAGAGGCGAGATAGTCGGGGTAGAGGGTAGCGAGGGTGCGAGCGGTGACAGCGCGAAAGCTCTTGTAATTCTTGCAAGCGGGGATTGTGCTTGAGATGATGCAGTAGACTTCTATATTATTAAATTCCCACCAGGTCGCGCTGAAAAGAAGGACATGGAGAGGGAAGAAGGCGACGAAGGAGCGGGTGGTAGCATGAGGGACGACGGTGACGAGAAGGCGGGTGGCGTACAGTTGGTGGAAGAGAGAGGGCGGGAAAGGGTACCATCCATCAGGGAAAGGGAGTCGACCCAGGAGTTGGTGAGGAGTGAGGAAGTCACGGGGACGATGGGATGGCGGAGAAGAAGGAGCCGGTGATTCGATCCTTCAGCGACATCGGCTTCCTGATCCCTCTGCCGCGACTCCATTTCCTTCAGAATCTTCGTGCGGCAGCTCCGGATTTAACAATGGATCGCCTAGCAGCAGTTGTGGTGGCGGCCTTTCGGATTCTTCGACTAGCCGCTTGCCCTGGCGAGCACATTTCCTCACTTGCACAATGTCCCCTAATTTATATTGGGGTCGAGGTCCAGCGTTCCCATTCCGGGTCTCGTAGCTCTTGACCTGTTTCCCATGGGCCATTTTCGTCATTCGTTGTCTTTTTCGGACCAATCAGGGGAGGACCTTTTCCATCAGTTCTAGGTGGCGTTGGGCCTTATCCTTAACCGTCGTCCTAGTGGTCCGTCGCGGAAGGGTCGTTTTATCATTTAGGCTCCGTAAGGCTACACAGGGTAGGTTATTGGCCGTAGTTGGAAGGGGGTCAGGCCCGTGGATTCGTGGGGTGTCCCCCGATGGATAGCGAGGATATGGTCCACGATGTCGGGTCAATGCCTCATGTCATTCGCCGCGATATTGCGTCACAAAGCAGTCTTAGACACTCGATTGGCGTTTTCCACCAGTCCGTTAGATTGCGACATGTGGGGAGCAGTATTGCGGATAGAGACACCGTGACCGTGTAAGACTAGATTCCTGAAGACCTCCCCTTTAAATTCCGCCCCATTGTCCATTAGGATCTCCTCTGTGTCTTATTGCATCCCGAGAAAACGGTTGACGTATCGCGTGATTTCGGCCGCCTGTCGCGTCTTGCATGGATACGTCTCGATCCATTTCGAAAAGTGATCCACAAATACCAACAGAATTGAGTATTCACAGCTGTTCAGTCCAGGGGGTACGACAATATCGGTGGTATCCATACTAACCCTCTGGAATGGCCGTTTGACTATGGTAGGCACTATCGACCTAGGCGGCTGAATTGGTGCCTTGTCAGCGGTATAGACCTGACAATTTCGGACGATGAACTTAACATCATCGTGAATGTTGGACCAATACCACTCATTTTTGTCAATCGCCGCCTCCGTGATTCGGACGGCGAAATGGGCCGCAGTTTCCTCGTGTGCCGACTTAACCCAGTCATACCTCATGAACGGATACGGTACGAACATCCAAATCCCACTACCGCCTATCTTCCGTTTCTCCAATCGCCCCTCGTTCCATCGATAATCCCGTGCCCTCTCATTAGCCCTCCTTTAATCCTCCCTAGTGAAATCTCGGAGGGACTTCCCTACCACTGTGGCTATTAAAACGACATCGGTCCATACTTCGGCCCTTCTAAACCTACGGGTCTCTTCCAATCCTTCTGATGTGGCTTCGAGGAAACGAGCTTCGGTCGGAATTTTGTCCGTTCGACACAAAGGACATAACCAGGCCTTGTCGGCATTCCTAAACTGAATGCAGGAGCCATGGGCTCTGGAGACGCACTGTTGGCAATCTACCCACTCGACATATCCTACCCCGCTAGGACGCATAGGGACCAAGTAGACTCGCGAGATCGCCTCGCAAAAATAACGAAATTTATCAGGTAGAGAGAAAAAGGATAAAGACGAGAGGGGAGAGAGATGTCCTTCATAATTACCTTCGTGCCCCATTGCCATTGTGTCTGCCGATTACTTCGTAGAAGTTCGAGGGAGGATGGCCACACGATCGTGCAAGGGCTCACCTGTTGGTTCCAGCTCCTTCCACAATATAATCTCTTCACCCTTGGCTACCTTCTTTGGCTGGTGCAGACACGTCAATCCGTCGGCGTTACCGTGCTTTTCGGTCTTCCTGTGGACGATGTCGAAATCATACTCTTGCAATCGCACAACCCGACGTCCGATCATACCCGTCTAGTTAGTAAGTCTCTTGAGAGCCAGCACGACCTTATGGTCCGTGACGAGGAGGGACTTCTGTCCGTACAGATACGGATGGAAGTGTTGAATCCCCCAAACAACTACATAGCACTCTCCCTGAGGCGCCGAATCATTCCTTCTCTCGTCCGGTACCGTTCGCAAAGCGTACTCAATGACGTGTTCACGACTGTCGTTCCCCTTCTGGGCCAAAATAGCGGAGATTGCTTTAGGCTGCCAGTCAACAATAAGTATGAACTGTTTCTCTAGGTCAGGCCGGATCAAAATAGGCGCCGTGGTCAAAGCCTCCTTCATAGTGACAAAGGTCTGCTCGCACTCCGCGTCCCAATTCAGTGGCTGGTCCTTTCGTAGAAGATTCGTTAGGGGTCGTGCGATAACCGCAAATCCTTTGATAAATCGACGATAGTATGAGGCGAGTCCCAAAAAGGCCCGGACTTGTGTCTGCGTTGTTGGTGTGGGGGCCTCTCGAACGGCCTCGACCTTCCTCGAATCCGGTGGCAACCCACCCCTGATCACCACGTACCCTAAGAACAAAATCTCTGAAAGAAAAAACTCACTCTTCTTCAACACAATCTTGAAGCCAGCATCCTGCAACGCCCCGAGCGTCCACTCGATATGTTGTGCATGCTCGTGGAATGATTCAGAATAGACCAAGATGTCATCCATGTACACAATGTCGCAAAAATTGATCATACCTTGAGTCAGCTTGGTCTTGTTGACGAAATTCTGAAACGTGACGTTCATCGCTCTTTGGAAAGCAGCTCGTGCATTACAAATTACCATTGGACAACGGACCCACTGCCAAATGCCTTCGAATAACACAAAGGCCGTCTTCGGCCGATCCTCCTCCTTGACCAGAATGTGGTGAAATTTGTGAAGGATATCAAACTTGCTGAAATAATTCGCACACCCAATCGCATCCAATAAATCATCAATCCGGGGAAGGGGGTACACATCTTGAATCGTGATCTCATTCAATTTCTTGTAATCAATGCAAATGTGAATCGATCCATTTTTTCTCGGAACTAAAACCACAGGAAATGACCATGGTCCGATCACCCTCAAATTCTCTGATTCTTTGTAGTGCTTTTTTACGTTCCGCGAGAGAATATCGGTATGGTTTGCAGTGGATTGGCGGGTGCATTCCGGTCTGAATCTCATGTTGAATGACTAGAGACAATCCGATGTCCGTCTCTGTTATGCTACTCGCCCCTTGATATACGGTCAAAATATCCGCAATCAATTGATGAATCTCATTGGGTACGTACTGCGGTACATGCAGCTCGTATGGCTGCCCGTGTAGGGTAACCGCCACGTGTTTCGTGTTTACTTTGTTGTTATTCTCTGCAGGGGGAGCAAAAATAAAGGAGTTGTCTAACCGCCAGGAGAACATGGTGACGACCATCTGAGCGTTTTTTTCCCGGATGGCCACGTGTTCTTCTGGGGTCACCACATCGATGATGTCCTGCCATAACACGGGTTTCTCGACGATCTTGATTCCGAGCTCATAGGGCGTAGGGTCGTCGCGCTCAGGGGGTTCCAAGACTTCGCTTTCAGCCCCCAGGCACAATAATTGCACCTCCTTTCCTTGGGATGAACGAGGTAGCCCTGTAATGTCGCAAAATGACTTATTCTCTCGATATCTCGAAAGAAGTAGGGCGGTGGCTTCGTATAGGGCCCGAGGAGGTTCCACAGAATCGATCATCCGGGATACTTGTACGAGTGGTTCTCCGAAGATTAGAGCCCGAGTCCGCTATAGGTTCTTTTCCGTAAGGACGAATGTTTTCGTCGTTTTCTACCGAATGGGATAGCGGATCAACCAGTGCATCATATCATGGATTACGAAATTCAAATCATTGTCACTATCGGAGGAGCTGCTAGGCAGCTCGGGTTCTTTTCCTTTTTGATCATTTTCGGGGATCGGTTCCTCCCATGTGATCACCCGAAGGGATCCTTTGATTTTAGGGGAGGGTTTTGGAGGCGGCGTAGTCCGAAGAGTTAAATCGCATCGAAATGACGTACGACTTTCCACCCGTATTTCGTAAGATAATCTATTGCCTCTCGAAGTCCAGGTTAGCTCGCAATGCTGTGAGGGCTGACAGTCCCAGAAAGACATCGTAGGTGTTCACATCCAATACTACGACATCTCCCAAGGTGTGAACTTTTCCTAAAACAGAGGATTCATGAAAATCTAACAAAATAAATTGTTAGGTTTGCACGAAAATTTTAAAGATTTTTATAGTACATATTTCTGGCCTCCTACATAAACAAAATTATATGTGAAGTAAATTAACCGCAAAAAAAAAATAGAAATGTACTTTTTCAGAATCACTGGAAATGGTGAGGAGAGAAACAAGTTTTTTAAAGAAAAATCACTGACTTGCAAAGCACCGCTTGTTAAGGAACTGAAATATCCTAGTTTTTTGTTTATGTTTAAAAATCATATTTATAGTTCTGTAAGGTATGTAGCATAACAAAGCTATTCGGGGGTTTTCCAAACACGCACGCATATTAAAATATTTTTTTATTTTTTAATTTTAAATCGCGGTTGGCTGGAAATTTGAAGATGTCTCTCAAACAAAAGTTGTTTGAATTTTTCTCTTACATCACATATATTGTTTTACAAGGTTTTTATAGATAAATTAAAAATAAACTTATATTAAATTATAATTCTATAAACCAGTTTTTGCAAAGCTTGGTTTTTACCAAACTGCTGAAAATGACTTATAGTTCTATAAATGAGTATTGATTGAAATTGTTTTTTTTAACATCGTTCGAGTTCACCTTGCAGTCTTTAAACATGGTCTTGTTTGAGCTATATTTTTTGTCAATCTACCGAGAACAACTTATAGTCTTATAACATGGACTTTGCTGGAAATGATTTTCTTGCATGTTTTGAGAATCAGTATACTTTTTGCCCGTTTTTCGTTTTTTTTTAATCGAAAAACATTTTAAAAGGTTATCTTTTATGTGCCAAAAATAAATGTTTAATTTTAAAATTTTCATTATATAAAAAATGTCAGATTTTGTGGTTTTGTTAGGTTTTAACGAATTCAATGTTCTAATCGAAAAACGACATTTGTCATTCTCCCTACCGCTTTGATTTTATGTTCGTCCGGTGAAACGAGATGATCACCTGCTGCTAATGTGATTAAATATTTCTTTATCTCTGCCCGCTCTACAACCCTCAACGAGATAGGCAGCACTGCAACTCCTGAATCGAGGATGGTATTATACGGATTTCCCCAAACCTCAGTATTGCGTTCTGCAGATTTCCACTGAACGACTTTGATCCGTAGAAAATTATCATTTTTTTGTATTATTCCTAGCCGTATTGGCTCCGAAGTGCTAGGCATGTTTCGCTTGTCTTCGAGAGCAGAGGTCTTCCCTTTCGGCATTGCTAACTTGGTGAGTGCAAACCGTTTTCTATTTTCCTTGTAATGTTGCAACATATGTTCATTGGCTTGTTCCGATATGGACAACAAGTGCCTGATGGGCAACGGAATCCGGTGATCCAGGGCTCGGACGATGTCCAGGACATCGATCTCCCCAATGACGAAGGTAGGATCGCCCGACTCCATCTCTCTCGAGGACGGTCTCCATTCGGCTACTTCTCTCCGCTCATCTGCGGGTCGGATAGTTCCGATCATACCCAACCCCAAATAAACCAAGGTGACGTATTGATCAAGCGAGATAAGTTATGCCTCTTCCTCGGAAGTGGCTACAACGCTTCCTCCATTTTCCTTCTCTTCAAGCATCGTACCTACCCTTCCTGGGCCGTTGGCCACAGATCCGGCAGGCACTGGGGCAATCCCGATTCGAGCTTGCGCAGGTCGGTGTGGGAAGTCCCGGGCTATGTGGCCCGGTTGGTGACACGTGTAACAAACGTCAGGTTGGCCACCGCTCCGCCCATGGGTTGAGTGGCGGCGATTCCTGGTGGCACTGGCGCGGCCTTGACGGCCATGGGTCGCATTGATCTCATCAGCGATTCTATCATGGCGTTGTGCATGCACTGCTCCTTTTTTCTCTCCTTTATCAGGCTAACTAAGGTTCTGGTTAACTCCAATATCGCATTTGATTCATTTGACCTGGTTAGGCTTTCGGAAGGGGGAGGAGGGGCGGGAGTAGCCATAACGGGGATAGACATTCCTGTGATCGTACTTGGAGTTGACCGTTTAGGTACAATTTGCTCCAGATAGGTAACAGGTCCATATAGGAATCCCATATTCTCGAATTTGTTATGAAGCGTGGCTAGCTCGACCTTCGCTTTGGCTAGCTCAAACGAGTCCCCCTCTCGGGGATACTCCTCTCCTTCCAGGAAGCTAGCGACGAACTTCCGTTCCATCTCCTCTACGACTGCCATGATCTGCTGCAAAGTATGGTTAATCGAGGAAATTGCTTTTGCAGCTTCGCCCTAATAGTCCTACTGCGGAGTCCGTCAATTAATAGATCTCTCCCTACTTGCTTCCCTCGCTCAGTTTTGACGAACATCCTATAGAACCGGTTACGGTATTCGGTAACGGATTCAAGTGGTTTTTGGACTCGGTCCTTGATCATGAAGAGAGCCTGTTCGGGATGTATATAATCGAAACAGTTTAGAAAAATCCTGCTCGAAAGTCGGGAGATCTACCTAAATGTAAGTGTTAAACAAGTGATGCGCATCCCCTCCTAATCTAGCGGGAATGTTAATTCGAGCCTCATCGTTGTCGCACTGTTGCGCGCGGAGCGTGGCCAGCCATACCCCAGCAAGATGATGCGCAAGATCGAAAAGGTAGAGGCCGGGCGGTGCCACGGGCGCCCGAGCTCGCGGAGCTGGTGCCTGATTGGCCTGATTTGGGTTTTGCTGATTGGCGTTCATGTCGACCGCCTGTCGGGCGGCCGATCTACTCCTACTTACTATAGGATCGCGTCGAGGCGCATTCTGTGGTCTGGGCCGTCCCCTGTTCGCCAGATCACTCTACACTAGCTACCTTCTTGTTAGTCCTACGAGAGAAGGTTAACAACAGTCGTATTTTTCATCAGCACTTCAGGACACCCTTCACCACTTCAAGATGCAACCTGCCTAAACATGTGGTTTTCAAGGTCTTCGGACCTTTCACCACTTCATGACCATTCAGGTCTTAAAATCCTGAATGGTCCTAAAGTGGTGAAAACTCCGAAGACCCTGAAAACTACCTGTTTAGGCAGGCTACATTATCAAGTGGTGAAGGGTGGTTTTCATGGTTTTCGGACCTTTCACCACTTCAGGACCATTCAGGATTTTCAGACTGCCTAAAACTCTCACTTCACCACTTCAGGATACCCTTCACCACTTCAGGATGCAGTCTGCCTAAACAGGTGGTTTTCAGGGCCTTCGGACCTTTCACCACTTCAGGACCATTCATGATTTTCAGACTGCCCAAAACTCTCACTTCAGAATTTTCATTCCTGAATGTTCAGCCACCCGATAACCGCTTGTAAGTCCTACGAGCTTGCCACGTGTTGGCTCTGATACCAACCTCACGCCCAGCGCGACTTCCTGATCGGAGTGGGATGGAGACCCGGAAGTGCGAAAGAGGGGTGTGTCAAGGATTTTAGGAAATTGTCGTGGAGTCCCAGGTCGGAACTGAGATCTCTTGTGGCCAGTTCAAGGGTAACTGAGTAAGATGGTAATCCCGAGTTGCATCGGTAGTTTGGGCTTCAGGACAAAAGACTACTATTGGTGTGAGTATCGGCGTCGTGGTCGGTCTCGGATCTGAGGGACCTTCGGGACGCTATGAGTGTCGCGTTGGCTGGTTAGCCATCGGCGTCGCTCATAGCAGACTTCAGAATCTGACGAGGCTGGTCTCCGTCGGAGACTATGCGATCGATGGTCCGCCTCAGTTCGGGTCCAGCGGACGAATCCCGCTGTGTGGTAAATGCGATTTTGCTAGCACTCCGAGCACGGGGTCCGCGGCCAGTAGGGGCGGATCGCGCATAGGGGACCGCTGTTAGACAGTGAAAGGGGATTACGAGGTGGTGGGGAGGATAATTGGTCTCGATGATGGCGATTCCTGGCTTGGCGATGACGTGTCGTGCGTGCGAGTGGGGAAATTGGGGTAGGAAGGCTATCGCGCTTAAGGCCTGTTCAATATCCAATTCGCATACGCGCTCCATTCTTGCGTAAAAAGGGAACTCGGGGAGGTGGGACCGGGGTCGCGCGGCTTGATAGACACGCTCTCGTTCCCAACATTCCCAGAATTTTTGATGCCTCAAACTCTCGCGATCCGTAACGTAAAAGGGAATCTCAACGTCCATCAACAGAAAAATTCCCACGATAAATGAAAGTTGAAAAAACATTCCTTAAAAACAAAATGATAAAAAATCCTTCATATTTATAAATTATCATTCCAATGTTGGTCAAATTCTAAAATTTTCAGTTTTATTTGATAAATTCCCGTCTAAATATGAGCTTTCCCTTCCAACGACATCTATTTGTTCAAGATGAAATGAAAGTCTGGACGAGTTAATGAAATGTTTTAATTAAATTTTCATTCTACTACAAGAAATATTTTCTAATTTAGATTGGATTAACCTATTTATGACTAAAAATCCTTACTTAGAATGACAGTCCAATTAAAATATTTCATGAACTCGCCCACACTTTCATTCCATCTCTAACATGCAGTTCAAATAAGAAGGGATACCCCATTCTTGGAAGGAAAGTTTTCAAGTAAGACGAAAAATTTTAAAATTGGAATGACATTTTTTAAGATAGAATGAAAATTTAAAATTTAGAATGTAATTTCACTATAGAATGATTATTTAATTGAGGAAAATTTTTCCGTTGATACCCATAAAAAAGGGGTTGTTTTCATCATAGGCCCTCGGGGTCGAGTCCCGAGGACGGGCGTGGAAGACGCGTCTTTGCGATCGTACTTATACGCGGGTGCGAGAGATCATGCTTCCCGTTGATGGGTCGTTTCAGGTGCCCCCGTGGTTCCCCAAAGGTTCGTCATGCAACTACCAGATGAAAAAGAAAAACAACTTTCGGGCATAACATAAGGCAATCCCTCGGCAAACCCGTCATTCATGCATCGATAAAGCTGCGAAGGGTTCATCATCTAGCCGATCCACTTAAAGCAACCAGAAAGACTGATTAGTTTCCCAGCCACACCAAGCGGCACCATCGTACAAAATCGGAGATAAGAAAGATGGTTTTTGCCTGAAACCAAAATTTTATACAAGGAAAAGAAAAGAAAGGTCACGATCCCACACTCGTTTGTTCCTCTCTCTCTCTCACTCTCTCTCTCTCTCTCTCTCTCTCTCTCTCTCTCTCTCTCTCTCTCTCTCTCTCTGTGCACCATGTTGTCGAGCGCATCGGTCTGGCAATGCACAAGGCAGCGCGGGACCCTCCTGGCCACATCAGGCAGGAGTTGGTCTAAATCATCGTCGCAAATACATAATGGAGCTTCCGCAAGCCGCTGCGGCCGAGTGCGCCAGCCATACCTCTCGCGAGCCCCTACGATAGGATAGGGCCTATGAGAGGCACGACTTACCTCCACCTTACAGGAGTTGTCACCTCCCTTCGTTGGGCGTATCCCCGCCAAGCCTTCAGTCCACAGTACGAAAGTTGGTCAGTTGCAATCGCAGAGGTGGACCAGCCGAGCGCGTTTCTCGTTCGTTGTAGCATAGGGGGTACGCGCGGTATTACGCCTTTATCGAACCCGCACGCGAACCGACATCTTGGGGGGCTGAGGTCCCAAGCGCGACTCATCGTCGGTCGACTAGGACGCATCCCACACACCACGTGCACACCATCCTAAGAACATAAAAATCAAAACACGCACGCATACACGCACATATACAAAACGACAACAGATAAACAACGCGACAACATTCCTAGTCTCTTCAGTAGCCATCCCATAACCTTCTGACGCGAGAATTGGATAGGCGACGTGCGCGAGACTTAGTATAAAATTGCATGGACGCAGGACCTACTCATATCGACTAGCAATGCAATCATACACAAGCAGTCGCAATGATGACGTACTATGTAGTGCCCATAATCAAGCGGTCTCTCGTGGATCCGAGTACCGCTTATGGCACTCAAGTGTCAGACTCGAAGTATCGTGAAGGTTCGCCCCTTCACGATATTGCATGGCTGAGGGAATAGTCGTACGGTCGCCGCGACACCTCCGACCTTTAGGCTGAGTGTCTCAACAGGCAGGGGAAATAGACTCTGCGCGGAGGAAAATCCCTTCAATGCAGAGTCTACGGTCTGGGATGTTCTGGACAAGGACCTCGAATCCAGGTCCAGGACCAACGTCCGACTAAGAAATCTTTTAAGAAGCATTCAACAATAACACGGTTTTTTTTTTTTTTTCTCAATCTCAACCCCTATTTAATCTGTAGGCGTGAGCCCTCACAAGTCACGCGAACCCTCAACATAGATACATACATAAATACATGTAAGGGGGGGTTAAAGTATGTGACGATCACTTCTCACATTCACAGTGTGACTCCTCATAGCCATATATATGTTTGTGATCGCAGACAGTCAAATCCAAATCCGAACCACGAAACATACCTGCAATCACATCAAAGATTCAACCAAAAGTCCATGCACTACACGGGGTCAACTTCAACCAATCTCTATACTCATACCCCTCGCTTTAGCCATGCAAGCCCCAACCTTTGTCCAACCAACCTTAATTAAATACCGAGTACCTTTGTTAAATGGTCATTCAATAAAAGTCCAGGTGAAAAGATTAATAAAATAATAAAATCACCAGGGCTAAAGCCTAATGGTTGAGAATTGAGGGTGAATTGGAGTTGAGTCGTAAGCTGACGAATCGACAACCGACCTGTTATCAGTGATAACAAAAGATGATTCTTGTAGGATCAAACTGAGTTTAGCCCTGATCTTGAATCAAACGATCAAGAGGACCTGTAACACAGACATGCCAATCCCCAGGCTACATGGAGAATAATTTTCATATCACGATCTCAACCAAAATCGTCCTAACTAGCTAAGCCTGAATCTCCCTCTAAGTAAAGTACTAAAAGAAAAGTAGATCCTGGCAAGATCTCTTCTATACCGAGTGGATTGTCGGAATTTTCACTTGTCAAAAATATATTATAACTCCTCTTAGACTGAGAAAATTTTGGTAGCGCTTCTCGTAGGAAAAGTGTCTTTCCAGAATTTATATAAACTCAAATATAAAACCGAAATAATCTCTAACTTAAGAAGGTTAATTTTTTATCTAACTTCTTAAATTAGTAAAAATTTGGGCAACACTCTCTTTAGAAAGGGAGACTTCCCATATTTATACTAACTCATATTCGAACTCAAAAGATAAACTTGAGTTCAACTAAGACAAAATCCAACCGACTCCTTAGTTTGCAGAAATTTTGGCAGCACTTCCTTTAGAAAGGTGTTATTCAAAAATTCATACAAAGCTAAGTTCAAATCTGAGTAACTTTGACTCTTCAAAGTCAAAATTTTGTCAGACTCCCTGATTTAGTAAAACTTTGGACAGCATTCCCTTTAGAAAAGAAGATTTTCCAACTTTTTACTAAGTCATGTACAAACTTAGACAAGTTTGACTTTGAAAAGTCAAAATTTGACTAACTCCTTGGATTTGTAGAAATTTCGGTAGCGCTTCTCATAGAGAAAGTGACTTACCAAGATTTATACAAGCCCAGGTATAATAAACGATGCCAGAAAATGTAAAAATTGACCTAAGTAAAAATAAACTTAGCTCAGAAAATGCAGGAATCGAAACTAACTCCTATGACTTTAGCACGTGGCGAGCAACTAAAGTAACTACCTATCAAACTGAAACTCAAACTTGGTAGTCATCTCACTCAGTCACATGCTGGTCAAACCACAAAGGTAAGTACTCTCACCAACCCAAGTCACATTTGGCAAACAATAGTTCATTGTCTTTCAATGATTTATCCCTTTATATCCAACTTACATAGGGCATCGAGTTAGGTCATTCATTTTAGAAACAATGTCAACTCTTTGCCTTAATTATACACGAACAAGTTGCACAACTACTTCTCTCTTCATTGGGCATACGACTAAGCCATTCGTCTTAGAAACAATGCCGAGTCGCCTTGATTTGTTTAAATAGCAAAGTTATATATATCTCTATGAGTTTTGATGTTCAAAAGTGGGCTTAGGACTGAGTCATTCATCTTAGAAAGAATGCTCAGCCGGCCCAAGTTACCTTCAATTATAGCTCTTAGTTATACTATTTTAATTTGTGATAAGGTTATAGTCAGACCATTCGTTTTAGAAACAATGTTTCGTTAGCCTTGTTTTTATATATAGACATATAAAAAATCATTTTTCCTTGTTCACATTATAATCCTGTGGCCTCGGACTTAGACTATTCATCTTAGAAACAATGTCCAATCTTTGGCATGAACCTCCCTCAGAATAAAACAACAAAAAACGTTGAGTCATTCGTCTTAGAAACAATGTTAAACCCTCTTTTCTCAATTAAAAAAAAAAAAACAGGGTCAAGACCCAGAGAACGTTCAGAAACCACCAAAAAATAAACAGCGACCAGACCATTCATCTTAGAAACAATGTCTGGTCCTCAAAATTTGCACAATCAATACCACACAGAAACAACAACCACGCCATTCATCTTAGAAACAATGTCTGGCTAAAGTAAATAAACATAGCAACCAAGCCATTCATCTAAGAAACAATGCTTGGTCCTTAAAAAAACAGAACAAAACACAGCAGTCAGGCCATTCGTCTTAAAAACAATGTCTGGCTCTATAAGACCCGTTCAAACACAAGCAAAACTGCCTTCCTCCCAACCTTCCCCCTGATGCAACCCCTTTTCACAATCTGCTTTCAGACAACCAACAAAAATGAAACTGAAATTGCACATGCATTTTTTTACTTAGTCTGGTTTGTGTTATGAAAGTCAAACTAAAAAGTCAAAGTAGGGATGCATGCAGTATACTTAGTCAAAACATAGCAGGGAGTGCAGATAAAGGTTATAACTGGGTTTATAAAAGGAGAGCAATGGTTACCTTTCAATTCCCTGCTTCCAGAACTCCTCCCGAGTTCCGACAGAGCTCCTACAATCGGTGGGTTAACTCCCCACAGAGTCTTGATGCGGACCTACGGGTTGCAATCCCGCCTGCCGCATTCCTCTCAGAACCAATAGACTAGACTTAGAGTAAGAAGGGCAGAAGAAGATAGATTTAGTCTCTTAGATCCAAGGAGGGTGCTCTCAGACTCGCGTGAGACTCGGAGGGCGTGGATATCTCTGATCGCCTGAGGGCTCCGCAATGACAGCCAAAACTCCAAAACAGTTTGGTCAACCGAAGTTAAAACGCCAAGGTCAGCTTTCTGACGACTTCCTGGTTTGCAACAATAATCTCTTCCACAAGTAGGATTATGCCACCTTGTCGAGCTCACGACCCAAGGTGCACTGGTCACATGTCAGCCTGCACTCTCGTGGTTGGCCTGCTGCAACTTGCACAACGCACCAGGCACGGTACTGCAGTGTGCCGTAATTGTAAGCCGCTACAACATTAGGTAGTCATGAACTATAGTCGTTGCTGTACCACACAACAAACATCAACAAAATGTTGTCAACACCGATACCCAAAGATAGTCGTAGTGGCTGCCGAGACACAGCCGTCAGCGGTGCCACTCGTTCAGCAATCGCGTGCAATAGTCATGCGCCTCTGTAATGCCCCACAAAGATGTAATTCGGCAGAACTCGAGCTTAGCTGAAATTGCAACCGGTACAAATGGGGTCCTTGCCCAGAGACCAATCCTCATGGCAAGATACAAGACGGTCTACTCAGACTACCGTAGCCCATACTTCTGCTCATCTCGTTTTCTGCCGACAGCTCGCTCGCTCGCCCAGCTGTGAACAACCCGCAGGTAAGTATTCACCCTTTTTCTTCCCCCCCCGTCCCACTACTTCGCTCGAGAAGATAGACAGTGCTACTGTCAACATGTACCTCCTGCCCGACTAGTCTCACATTGTCTTCTTCTTTCCTTTCCTCCACTCCATTAACTCCCCATTCGACTCTCTTCCCGCACTTTCTCTCCTCCTTCACAGCATGTCGGGATTCACTACCTTGTGCCCCCTCGACTCGACTCCCCAAATGAGCCAAGTACGAACGAGTCTCCCGCTAAAATATGGGAGCATGCACCGAACCAAGATAACCCCCCCCCCCCCCCAAAAATAAAAGAAAAAAAAGGGCAACCGACAAGAAACAGGCCGCGGGACGTACCAACGCACCCTTGGTCCTGCAAAGCGGGCCCGCGAATGGGCTCCCCCGCAGAACTAAAGGGGATAGTCCCGCGGGACCCTCAACCCCTTAGCTTCTCCAACACTCCATTGCTCCTGCGCTGTCGCCCGCTGGCTTCGATCCTCGCACCTCCGTGTCACAAGGCCAATGCCGTAACCTATAGGATTAAGCCCAAGCCTGAGACCAGTGGGCGCAGACTCCTACATAAAGCGGTGCAGCACGACGCTCGGGGCCAAGAAAAAGTGGTATGGACCTCATTCTCTGCCTACAACCAAGCGTGCGACCGTTAAACACCCTCGCCGACTTACTCCAACTACGCCACCGCGGCCACGCGCGCCCTCCCGCATGCCAAACCTACCGCCGGTCAAGCGCGCAAGACAAAACCCAAACCCTTTAATCCCCCGTCTAATTAGTAATAAAAATCAAGTCATTTGGTTATGTTAGCTTCACAATCAAATACAAAGGAAGAAATCACACGCGCGCCTTAAAACTGGGCGCTCACTCACGCTTCTTAGTCGAACAATCCTTAGTCTGCATACGGTCGACCACAGCGTTCCGCGTCGATACTCCAAAATAGTCGAATTAATCAAACTTTCTGTTGCTTGTAAAACACAGGGCGGATACCCTTGTCAGGGTATTCGCGCCGACAACTTACCGAACCATATTAAGTGACGTCCCCGTCGCTTCGCCAAATCACAAAGCTATAAAATTCATCCACACTCCAAATGCTGACGAGAAAGGAACCAATCCGATTAGCCGACAGACTCATGTTTGAGGCCTCCATCAAATCGTGTCAACACAATTATATGCCGCCAGGGTTTTAACCTGGGTCTTCATTGTCCTGACACTAGGACGCCGGTGTACTACGCATCGGTACTACAACATAAGTTCCAAAGACCCTCACATTCGTCCTCTCCCCTTTGTCCTAGACAAACGCCGACTTTTTGTTGAGTGTCCCAGTTAGTCTCTTCCCTGCAAGCAGAGCCATAACTAGGGACGCGGACCTTAATCGAAACCTCAAAAGACACTCCCGCCTTCTTCTCGAAATTCCTCACAATCAAACACATATACACATATACACATAATTTTATTTCAACTCTTTCTGCAGTCTAGTACAAGAATGCTAGGTCTCCATCATGGCCCACCATAGTCTGGTTGATGGGGCCAGATCTACGACCCACCGCATTGTTATCTTAGCGGAAGTGCCCTCGCTGGTTACGCAACGATAGGCTTTTTCCTGATAAGCATTCAATCAGGACTACACAAATGACTTCGACAGACTCGACTAGTATCCCCCACCATCCCGCCGGAGTAATTCCCTGAGGCGTGCATACCCCTTAAACTCTTACTCCTTCGGTAGACGTGGGCCCGCCACCAGGTTGTGCCGGTCAGCAGCCATCCGCTAGGGGTTGTGCCCTAACAGTGCTAAACTTTACCGCTTAGCTTGATCTTCCTCAATATACCTTAATATTAACACAAGTGTCTAGACGGTGCGTCGCAAAACAGACCACAAGCCCACAGCAGGGCTACGCAGGGATCTGTCTCACTTTATAAAGGTGTTTACCAGCTCCCTGTGGGACAACACAGAGAGCACGACACCCTTCTCACAATCACAAACAAAATCACTGTCAGGTTCACAAGGCCGTGGTCCCCTGACTTGATCAGAGACAGCGAACCACACATCCTAATGACATCTATCAAATGCACTGACTTGCGACATGCTCAGTTCCACCAATAATCCAAACCGTTTTTCCTGGTCCGTCTCGTCAGACTTTATTAACTCAAGCCCTGTTTTCCATGCCATTAATTTTTTTACCCACCTTTAACTATTAAAAGTGAGAGTCATCCCTTCCTTTTCTAGGATGAACTTTTATGCGACCTTTTTAAAACACCTTCCTTTTGAAGATGAGTCTTCCAATAGATAATATTACCACCTTCCCAACCTGAAGGGGTCTTAACCATAAACAACTCAAACTAAGAGACCAACTTATGGGTCCTCTTCACAACTCAACAATAACATTTGGCATGGTAAAGCATCCGAGCCTCGAAGGCTCATAAATCCCATAGGATTCTCACAATCTTTCATAAACAGGCTGCACTGTCTCTTCTTATACTCGACCCTATCATCCGCCTGTGAGCAGATCGCACGAGTATACCAAAGAATACACAACATTCACACTCACACAACACAAAGCACATGAGATGTTTCCCACACATCTCTCACACAAAGTCATAACACAATAGGATAAAGCCACACATGTGAGAGTGATAGCGATCGTCGCAAAAACAATTATCATAAAGTCTCAAATTATAATACACTCGGGAGCAAAATGTCCCTCTCAAAAACTCAATACAAATTATGATCTCATTGTCCTACTCATCTGAGTAGAGCTCATGTCCTTGAAGTACTAAGTCACACAATATACTCAAGGACACAAATGAATCCCAATCACACAAATCACAACATAACTGCGTGCTCACACATGTCATTCAATATGAATGTCAATTCCTAATTTATACAAAAGAAAAACCCCTCAAAACCTGTCAAGTACCATAGCGTACATAAGTACAAGTAGACAGGACTCACACGACTGACTCAGGGTATGTACAACTCTAACTCATCCTTTATGTAAAAAGAGCCCTAACCCTACCGACCCATAGACAAACCAGTCCCCACTCACTCATCTCCTCCTGGTTTTGCCTATACAGTTGAGCTCTACCCCCATCTGCAGTCCATTCTACTATTCTACCCTGCCTATCGTACATCTTCTCATCCCTCTCAGTAACTCTTCCTGCAGCCTTATCCTCGAGGAACTTTGGACACTCAAGGGCCCTGTGCATGCCGTCCCGAAAATCGAAGCACATATTTTCCGACTTTCTCTGAAACTTCTTCTTCTTCTTCCCATGTGGATCTGAGGACGAGGAACCGACTTGGTTGGCTCGTGGCTTCCTGCTACTGCTGCCCAGAGACATGCCCTCCTGAATCTGTTCTTGTGGCCCAAGAACCTAATTGGGTTCTCAACTGTCCCATCTCTGGCACGCGCTCAGGAGTATCCAGTCTCTGAGGTATTTCTAGCGGCATATCCACCTCCATGGCGGCTACCAACTCGTCCAAGCGCGACGCCTCCCTCTCTTCTGCCTCAAGCTGAGTAGGTGCCACTGCCCCTGTAAGGGTACTTCCCCATACCTTCAACAGGATCGCAAGGGATTCCTCCGCAGACCCCTACTTCGCGGTTGGGGGCTGAGGTCCCTGAGTTTGCCCCTCAACAGGAGCCTCAAATGGCATAGGGGTCTCTTGTTGCGAGGCTAACTCTGTGGGAGTCTTGAACTCGAAGCTTCCCTCTTCAGCCTTCCGCTTTGTCTCCGCCTCCGCCGGTTCTAGGAATATCTTTTTCAACTTCTCCTGCTGAGAAGGCTCTGCTGGCTTTTCCTGGCCAAATAGTCCCTGCATCCCTTCACCCTGAATGTCGTATCTACTCTGCTCAGTCCAATCGACCACCTTGGTGGTTGAAAGCCTCTCTACTGCAGCCGTCATATCTTGGAGCTTCTTCTCCCATTCCACTTCTTTGGCTTCCATGCGCTTCCTCCAGACTAGGTTCTCAACCCTTTCTTCTGCAAGCTGAGTAGTCAGCTACTCCACCTCCATTTTCCTGATCGCCAGTTCATCGCTGAGTAAAGTATACATGTGGAAGGATGTGGTCGCTGCCTGGCGTATCCTCCTATCCACTCGCTCGATTGCCATCCTGGCGGCAGAGAATCCCAAATCTCCTGTCTCTCTCGCCTCATCCTCATTCTCGTCTGCCTGCCCTGTCTCTTGCAACCTCTGGCGGGCTGCATCCCTCCTGCTCTCGTATCTGGCCCACATCTCGTCGATCCTTTGCTCACTCGTCCTGGGATCGACTGGCGGTGCTGGCGTTATCCCTACATCCTTCATCTCGATTATCCTCTCGTATATCTGAGCAAGGCGAGCTTGCACCCTGGCGGACTTCTCCTCAACAGTTTCTCCCAGTGGCCTCCCCGTCTGCGCTTCGCGGGTCGTTCGAGCCGGAGTCTCAGTACTCTTCCCTCTCTTAGCATGCGGCAACCTTAGGGATGAGTCAATCAGGGTGGGCATTTCAATATCAGGGTGCTCGGACGCGTGTGCGGTTAATCGAGAATTAATAGTCGTGCGGGTCTCAACTCTCCACCCCTCTGCTGGCCTCTCCGTCTCTGCCATCTGTTTGGGCAATGTAATAACCTCCTATGGGGGCACCGGACCCTCACCACTGTCTGGTTCAAGAATTCCTTCTGGCCAAGGCTGTTACACCTACTTCAGAACCGGGGTAAGAGGAGGAGTATTTTCTTTAACTGTAATGACCTCCTCAACTTGTGGCCCTTCTCGCTCGTGTGGTTTGGCCTCTGGCTCAGGGCCCTGCGGCTCCCCCATTGGTGGTTCTACCAGATCGATGTTCAATTGTGAAACCCCCCACTGAGATGCGTCAAGATGGGCCACTAGACTCCTGAATTGCGTCTCTGATGGTCCACCCTCTTCCCGCTTCGACGATCGCAGCGACGGTCCCTGCAGATCACTGTTGGTGATCGAGCGAAACTCCACTTGCCAAAGTCCACAAGCAGGGAATGACTCCACTGCTTAAGCAGCCACCACTGACTCCTCCTTTCGCCGCGCAAAGGCCTTCCAGCCTCCCCTAGTCGCGATGGCCTCCCTTGGTTCAGGATCCCTCGTCCTCTTACTCCTTCGTCTCCTTTTGACCCTGGGCTCTGGCCTCTTAGGCTCTGGCTGTCGGAACGCCTGTCTCAACTGAGCCTGACAGTCCTCCCAATCGCTTGCCCTATCCCGGATCTGTCTCGCCACTGGCCTCTTTGCCCTTCTGGTCCAAAGGAGCAATGTCTGTATCCACTCCTCCTGCACAATTCCCTGATCGCGCATATACCGTTCGTAGGCTGGGATGAACTCCTCTGCAATGCCTTCCTCCAATCGGATAGGCAGGTCATCGCGCCCCATCGGCGAAGCCCTCAGCCTCTGCATCCTCGCCTCTACATCTGGCCAGGTCAATGCCTCCTCACGAATATGCGCGATAGGCTCCTCGAAACGTCCAACTCCCCTCAGGTTCTGTATCATCTCCAAAGTGTTTCATCCTCTCCGTGTCGCATAACCCTGATAGGCGTCCAGGAAGAGCTCTATGTTATCATTGTCAAAGACAGGCGTAGACTCTCTCCTGAATGGCCCGCGCTTGTCATCCCCTCCAGATGCTCGCAAGGGTTTCTGCTGTAGCCGTGCATCCCTCTCGCCCCTCTACGTGACTGTCTTCAAAAAGTCAGATCTGCACAACAGGCGAGAGAGAGCAAACAGGCACACAGTAGAGTCAGCAAGTAGGTCCATCAGATCTAAAGCGGGAACATACTTAACCTAGACATACCTACCCCTTTGTTCCTCCTTTCTAGCCTAATCAGGCCATGCGATACTTTAAGACAAGGGTTTATCCAGAGGAGTATAAAGCTATTTACCTATTCCCTGGCCACAAATTTCTTCAATCTTGTCCCTGACACCCAATCCTTCCATTCGGTTTCGTCCAACTCCTCAATCTTGTAGGCTCCGAACTCGCCGCATCGCACGATCCTATAGGGTCTCAACCACCGTTTGTCGAGTTTTCTCGACCATTGCTTCTCCAAAGACGAATCGTACAGCAATACGACGTCCCCAACTGCCAATGGTTCCTTTCGCACTCGCGCCATCTAATCCCATCGCATCTTATCCTCCATGCGGCTCCTTTCCACCTGATTGGAGGCCTCCCGTACCCTTTCTTCAGCAGCGCCCACCTGTCGTGCCCGAATATCGAGCAACTCTTCAAAAGACAGGTTGATCTCCAAGTCTTGGCGCCTCCATGTTTTTAAGAAGCTTTCTATGGGAAAGGTGGTATGTCTCCCATACCACAGAGTGGTTGGCGCGTACTTAATAGTCCTCTTCACCGTGACATTCTCAACGAAGAGGGTTGCTCGTAGGAACTTCAGCCATTGACCGGATCTACCTTCTGTCCACTTAGCTAGGAGATTCGTTATAGTATTATGCCCCCTTTCCATTGGTGCGTTCGCTTGTGGATATTCGACAGCAGTATAGTTCGCCACTACGCCATATCCTGTAAGCAAAGTTTGCACCTCTTTGCAAGTGAACTCCGATCTTCGATCCATCACGAACTCCTTGACAAAAGGGTAGCGTAGGTAATACTCTTCAATGCAACTTGCCAAAACTGGGTCGGTCTTCGTGCGAATGGCCCGACCGTCTACGAACTAGTAAGGTTGTCTCGCGCATCGAAGATATAATTATACCCATTCTCCCCAACTGGCATGAAGAGTAGATCTAGATGTACGACTGCGCCCACTTCTCTCTCCAACCTTGGGTGTAGGAGTTCCCCTGGCCTCTGCGCCGATCTCTCCTGGCAAGGTACACAGGACTGGCAGTATTTGATGACCATGTACAACATTCCACTCCAGTAATATAGCTCGCTTATCTTAGCGTACGTGACATTTACTCCTCTATGTCCTCTTGCTATACCATCGTGCAATGCTGCGATAATATCGATCTGTCGGTTCCTCCCGCATACAATCCGCTTGGGATTCTCGACTTGTCGTTTTATAAACAATTGACAATCTCTTACCACATAGAGATGCCTCATCTTCTGTGCTTTAGCACTTGCATCTCTGTCCCTCATCTCACACGACAGGAGTAGCCCCAATTCAAGGTAGATCCCGTCATATTCCTCCGCACGAAAAACTTCCTTGATCTCTCCTTCCTCAAACTCATCATCCTGACTTTCAGGCACCCTTCAGTCGGATTCAATGAGCCTCTTCGATCGAAACCCCCTTGCAGAAGCGTGTTCGTAAGGAGATACATTCCTCCCATCAGCTGCTCATGCTCCTCCACCAGAGTAGGACCCTCCTCTATCGTCCTCACTTCTTCCGCCAAACTATGTGTATCCGCCAGCGCCAATTTCATCATCCAGTGAACGTCCTTGCCTCCCCATGGGTCGTCCTCCTGAAAGGGTTTGAGGACTAACTCCGCCTTTTGCTCGTACCCCCTAGGCACTAGCCATATGGGGTGACTAACACAATTAGGCACTCGCAAGGACCACTCGTTTATATGGAGGCGAACGTCCTCTTCCTGGTCCAAAAATCCATCAACTGATGGAGTGTCTTTTACCGACTCCTGATCTGGCCTGTCCCAGTTGATGCGGCTCAAGCCATCTGCCCTGTTCTTGTCCCCCATAATTCTTTCCAGCTCAAAATTAAACATGCCAATGTACATCAACCATCTTGCGACGGTTGGGTCAGATGGAGTATAATTCTTCAGGAAACAGGCGAGCGCAGTGGGGTCCACCCTCAATATGAACCTCATGTCATAGATATAGTTTCAGAAGATCCTCATGCAGTGGAGTACCGCAAAGGTCTCCTTTTTAAACTGGGAATAGTTCCTCTCAGTCGTATTAAGCGTCCGACTCTCGAATCTTAGCGGTCTCTCCTTTCCTTCAGCATCTGCTTGAACCAGCACTCCTCCTAGGGCAGTTGGTCCAGCGTCCGTCTCGATTAGTATAAATGACTTTACCTCTGTAACCTCGTATCCCAAACCCATTCCTGATTCTGACGCACCAGCTTCCGCAAATGCTCAGTCTTGGCGGCAAAGTTTTTCACAAAACTCCTCCAAAATCCACAAGTCCGGAGGAAGCTCCTCACATACGTTATCGAGCCGAAGGGTACCGACCACTTGACGATCTTGTCTCTTTTCTTCCCATCTGGCCTCCGACCACTCTCATTACAGACAAAACCCAAGATGGTAGCTTCCTTCATGCAATGCTTGGATTTTGGGTCACTTGCTGTAAGGTTGTACTCTTCCAGTAGGCTCAGAACCTGATCAAGGTCTTGAATATGCCTTCAGCCGAAACGCCTTACTCCAGGCATCACTTTGTCTTCCTCTCTCTCTTTCGGGCCTTTGACCGCCAAGTCATCAATATAAGGCAGGGTGATGTGTGGACTGACCGTCTGCATGACTCTAATCATATGTCTTTGCACCATTGCTACTGCATTGGTCCAACCTTGAGGGGCTGCATTCATATGAATTAGCCCTCGTGGCATATGCATTGCTGTCACTGGCCTATCCGGCAGGTATACAGGAAACTGGTCGTATCCAGAATAGAGGTCTATAAGCGAATTTATGGGCATCCCTGCGCATGATTCTGACAGTGCGTCCGCGTTTAGCAATTACCCCGCATCTCGCACTGTTACGACATTTAGCCGTTGCAAGTCATGTACCCACCGCAGCATCCCATTCGGCTTAACGAAGCAAAACCAAGGGGAAGCATACGGTCCGCTGGAGTAGTCAGCAACATGCGTGCGCATCTTGCCATCCAGGTAGTCCACCACCATTTTTTCCTCGTCAGGGTCAGGATATCGCGCGCCTCTTAGATTCCATGGTTCATGTGAGACGGTGTGAATCCGAATCATCAGGATTTTGTCCACATCCAGCCTCCCACGCTGATCATCATTAAAAGCGTATGCGCGATGCCTCTTTTTCATTAATTTTACCATCAGAATCTTCTCTTGACGTGAAAGGAAGTCAGACTCTCCAATTATCAGCTTCCCTTCTCTCTCAGCGCCTTGATTGCCTCCGAGTCTGCCATATCATGCGCCGCCACCACTTCTATGACCTTATTCACATCAGTGAGGCTCAGTGACAGCACTTCGGCCTCTCTTTTGTCCTCAGGCGCCTCCCAGAGCCTTCGTCGTTCATTCTCGGATTCCTCATAAGTGAACGAGTCGAGGTTAGGCCTATTCCTCCCACTCCATGCCCCTGTGTTCCGGCAGGTGATGACCTCATAATTTCCACAGGCTGGATCACTTATCAGCAGGATCATCGCCCCATAGTGCTTATTAAAAATCAGAGTCTTTGTCTTGCACAGGAACGATTTCCCAAAGAGTATAGGATGATCAACGTCTGGCATTACAAAGAAGCACGCCCTCGCCCGTACTCTGCCGATCTCCACAATCACGTTGGACCCGTGCCGCAAAAGACCGCCTTGCAATTGACGCTATGAGGTACCCTGTGGTCGGAGCGGTCGACCTTCAATCCCAACATAATCGCATCCCTTTCCCGGATGATATTCATCTCGGCGCTTGTATCCACCATTGCAGCACACTTCTGGTCCCTCACCACCAAGTCCACCAAACCACACGCCACATATTTCCAGTCCATCCTCGTTCCTGCTTCCGTCCACTCCACTTCTCTTGGCAGGATTGTACTCAGACGGACGTTGGGCACTAACCTCCGCGATAGTCGTCCCTTCAAGCTATCTCGGAGCCTTGGGGCAGACGCCAGAATATCCTTTAGGTTCATAAGGTCATTATAACCTTCTAGAAGTCTGTCCACCATTCTTTCCACGTCGAAGCCCTCTTCTAACGGAACCACGTACTTCTTCCTTTTAGGTATGCTATCGCGCTGGCTCAACTCGACTTTCTCCTGAGCCCCTCTCTTCCTGGCCCTTAGCTCTGCTCGCCAATCTTCTTGTTGTCGGAGCCTCTCATCCTTTTCATCATCATCCTCCTCTTCCTCTTCGGGGACCTCCACCACTTGCTTCCTGCGCTCGGGCTCAGGTTCCCTTCGAGGGGGCGCCTGACTAGGCGCCTGGTTAGGCACTTGACTGGTACCAGCCTTGCTCTGGCCTCTGGTTTATGCCGTCTGTGGCACTCTTCCATGCGAAGTGGGGGGCCTATACCTGGGGCCTGACCCCACCGTCGCACCCCCAGGATACCTCTGATGCCCTGATGTCGGCCCAGGTCCGAACTCATAAAGGAAGACTCCAGGGAGGTTGGTCTTCCATTCTTGGGTCTCATCACACAAGTCTTTCAATCTTTGCTGGTACCTACTCACCTTTTCCACCAAATCCTCCATCTTTTCCAAGATTGTTATGGCCGACTCTCTCACTTCTCCCAATTCCTCATCATCCGACTCGACGACGATTGACTCTTCCTTTTCAGTCCCTGCCTTTAGTCGCTGAGTCACCTCTTCACTCTCCTCCACGATCTCCTCAATCCTTACGGTCGGGTCCTCTCTCTCTTGCCATAGCCTGAACATGGTCGGGGGTGTTGGTCCTACCTCTGCTCGCCTAAGGGCCTCTTGCCTTACTCCACCCAGAGTTTTTGGTTCAATATACTTCCCGAACTTATCGTATATGTCCCCATCCATGTTGGTGAAAATCAGCCCAGAAAGTTCGTCATCCCGCCGTTGCTGGCAAAATCGTATAGTGTGACCTATAATGCCACAATGTCGGCGAATGGCATTCCACCAATCAAAGCGGGGCCTTCCATATCCTTGGCCCCCTTCCTGACCGCCTTGGTTGCCTTCGCCTTGGTCTCCTTGGCCATTCCATCCTCCACCACGGCCTCCGCCATTTCGCCCTTGTCCTCTTTCGCCACCTCCTCGTCCACCTTGGCCTCTGCCACCATTCCCCTGTTCACCCTGTCCCTGGTTCCCCCCTCCTGCCACGCTAGCCTGCGATGCTTGCTGCGTGGGTGGATGCTGGGCTGCAAATTGCCCCTGAGCCGCCGGAAAGCTTGGTGGCCCTGCACTCACCGGCAAGCCCGTATAGGGCACTATCTGTCCTGGGGAAACTTGGCCTCCTCCCAATGAGTTGTAGGGGTTACACATGGGTCAGGGTGTCATTGGGAAGAAGGGCGGCCACTGTCCATATGGCAATGGTGACCCCATTTGCGAAGGTACGGCCGACATAGACGAGCCGGCGACATTGGGCGATGGTGTTACAATCGTCTGCGGGACCTGCCCTTTTCCAGAGTCCTGCCCTCCTAGCAATAAATTGCGATGCGCCTTAGTGAGGGTCTGGGATCCCATCTCTTCCTTGCCATAGTCTTCCTGCCCAACTTCCTCTCCTACACCCTCTTTCCCCCGACCTTAAACGATGGTCACCACCTTCCTCTGTTCCATCTGGTCTTTAGTAATCCCCAACTCTGATAGAATATCCGATACAACCTTCTTCATATCTGGGGCTCCCATTGTCCCCGCATCCCGTTCCTTGCGCTTCTTCCTGTGCTGGCGCATTTGGAACTGGTGGACCTCGTCCAAGCCACCTTCCTGCACTCCTTTCTCAATCGTAGCCCAGGTAAGCTTTTCACCTCCTCCTCCTTTGCTTGTGAGACCCTGGGTCTCCAAGGATTTCCGAGAAAGATGGCACACTGTTCCTCTTCCGAGATCCCCGGGACCTTCCTTGCCTTTTTCTTAAAATCCTCGACCAACACAAGTGGTTATCACATAGATGAATATTCACAGATGAATATTCTGAAAGCGAGAAAAATTAAGTGGTTTTTCAAGTTTGAATTCATGTTTGTACGTGATGAATCATAGCTTACAATTGTGAAAGCTTGGGGTGCAAGATGTTGTTCATAGTGAATTTATTTTTTTTAATTTATTTTTCATGAACCATTCTGAAGGGGTTAATACCCTGAAGGCCTGAAAGCCCCCCCCCCCGGCGCTGAGGATCCTGAACGATCCTGAAGAGGTGAATGTTGTTCAGGGCATTCACCACTTCATGATTGTTAAGAGTCTTCATGATTTTTTTATTTTTTTTTTCCGTGAACCATCCTGAAGGGGTGAATGCCCTGAAGACCTGAAAGCACCCCTCCACCCACCCTGTGACTCCCACTGTTAAGCGTTGAGGATCCTGAATGATCCTGAAGAGGTGAATGTCTGCGGTGGTCTGAAAGCAAGGAGTCGAATGGAGGTGCGAGGGCTTCCAAGGCCTTCACCCCTTCATGATAGTGAGAGCTAAAGAGGGGGTTGCTTTCAGGCCGTTCAGGGCATTCACCCCTTCAGGATTGTTCATCGTCTTTAATATTATTATCGTTTTTTTTTTGTTCCGTGAAACATCCTGAAGGGGTGAATGCCCTGAAGGCCTGAAAGCACCCCCCCGCCACCCTATGGCTCCCACTGTTAAGCGCTGAGGATCGTGAACGATCCTGAAGAGGTAAATGCCTTCGGTGGTCTGAAAGCAGGGAGTTGAATGGAGGTGCGAGGGCTTTCAAGGCTTTCACCCTTTCATAATGGTCAGAGTCAAAGGAGGGGTTGCTTTCAGGTCGTTCAGGGCATTCACCCCTTCAAGATTGTTCATAGTCTTCATGGTTTTTTTTTTTTTTTTTTTTTTTTTTT
>BFEA01000059.1:1024850-1037980 GCA_003427395.1 Chara braunii
CCCCCCCCCCCCACCGTATGACTCCCACTGTCAAGCTTGATGATCCTGAACGATCCTGAAGGGGTGAATGCCTTCGGAGGTCTGAAAGGAGCACCCGTCCCCACCTTCTGGTTTCCAGTGTTGTGTCGTTTCGGCATCCTGAACAATGTGAACGATCCTGAAGGGGTGAATGCCCTGAAGGTCTGAAAGAACCTCCTCTCACCGTATGACTCTTATTGTTAAGCTTGAGGATCCGAATGATTATGAAGGGGTGAATGCTCTGAAGGCCTGAAAGACCCCCCTCCCCCACCCTATGGGTCCCACTGTTAAGCTTAAGGATCCTTAACGATCATGAAGGGGTGAATGCCCTCACTGTTAAGCTTGAGGATTGTGAACGATCCTGAAGGGGTGAATGCCCTAAAGGCCTTAAAGCACCCCCGCCGCCACCGTATGACTCCCATTGTTAAGCTTAAGGATCCCGAACGATCCTAAAGGGGTGAATGCCTTGAAGGCCTGAAAGCACCCCCCCCCGCACCGTATGGCTCCCACTGTTAAGCTTGAGGATCCTGAATGATCTTGAAGGGGTGAATGCCCTGAAGGTGAATGCCTTCAAATGTCTGAAAGGAGCATCTGTCCCCACTTTCTGGTTTCCGTGTTATATCGTCTTGGCATCCTGAATAATGTGAACGATCCTGAAGGGGTGAATGCCCTGAAGGGCTGAAAGAACCCCCTCCCACCCTATGAGTCTATGACTTCTATTATTAAGCTTGAGGATCCTGGACAATCCTGAAGGGTTGAATGCCCTGAAGGCCTGAAAGAACCCCCCCGCCACCCTATGGGTCCCACTGTTAAGCTTGAGGATCCTGAACGATCATGAAGGGGTGAATGCCCTGAAGGCTTGAAAGCACCTCCCCCCACTGTATGACTCCCACTGTTAAGCTTGAGGATCCCGAACGATCTTGAAGGGGTCAATGCCCTAAAGGCCTCAAAGCACCCCTCCCCACCGTATGACTCCCACTGTAGAGCTTTATAGGCATCCTGAATTTACCTCTTTCGGCATCATGAAAAAAAAACATGTTGTTAACCTTTTCTCCCTGCGTCCCACGTTGAAGGGACATCACCTCTCCCCAGAGGGTACCTACTCGTACCTCCAAGAGGATTCCAAGGGACTCTTCTCCAGACCCCTTCGGCGCTGATGGCGGCTCAGGTCTCTGTGTTGGCTCCTCAAAAGGAGTCTCAGACGATATAGGGGCTACCTGCTGGGATGCTAGCTCGGTAGGGGCCTTGAACTCGAAGCTCCCCTCTTCAGCCTTCCTCTTCGCCTTCGCCTCAGCTAGCTCCATGATAACTTTCCCCATAGCTGGTTGCTGGGAAGGTCTCGCCATGGACGACTATCCAAACAGACCCCGCACCGCCTCGCCCCGAATGCCATATCGGTGTCTCTCCGTCCAATCCACCACCCTCGTAGGCGCTTCCTGATCTAATCTGGCCGCCATATCCTGCAGCTGCTGCCTCATCTCGTGGATAACCGCGGCCTGACTGGTGGACAATGCCCTGAGTTCTCGAATCTCGGCCTTAGCGGCCTCCAGGTGCACTCCCAGGTTATCGTCCTTCAACTTCCTCCCAGCCAGCTCATCTTCCAGCATCAAATATCTCTTGAAGGAGCTCTTTGCTAAGAAGCGAAGCTTGCGGTCCAAGTATCCGTCCAATGACCTGGCTGTCTCAAACCCTGTTCTCGCAAGTGTGACTAACCCCGCACCATGCTGCCCCAGGAACTCATCCCATAACTCCGTAACACTACGGGCCATGTCCGGCTCCTCAGACGGTTAACTGGGTAAAGCTCCTGTCGCCTCTAGCCTGCACCTCTCTTCCCAAATCTCCTCCAGACGCTTTCCAACTCTAGCTCTCTTCTCTTCCGTTGTCTCCCCTGCGTGCGTCCTCCCTCCTGTGGCACAGGGCCCCATTGTAGGTGCCTCAGACTGTGTCTCTCCCTCTCTCGGAGGCGGCTCCTGCGATAGGTCCTCATGCGTCTGCTCTTCCTGTTCCGACTCCTCGAGGTCAGGGTGCGCCTCCGCAGACGTTGCCAGTTGCGTGCTGACTATGGAAAGGATCTCTACCCTTCATCCCGTCTCCTCTCGCTCGGCCTCGGCCATCATCTCTGGCGAAGGGCTCCCTCTAGGAGCGGGCAAAGGGATCTCCTCCTGCTGCGGCCCTTCCTCTCCCTCACGAACTGCCTCTGGCCCAACCTCCGGCAGCGTCTCCATGACCGGCTCGTGAGGCGGAGTGTCCTCCCCGATCTCTATGACTTCCCCTGGTACTGGCTCTGTCCGGATACCCTGTCCTGCCTCCTGCACCATCTCCTGCCCCTCTGTACGGGCCCCCTCATGCGGTACCTCCTTGGCTGGCCCCTCGCGCCTCTCTCCTGATTGCGGTATCCTCCACTGAGAGACGTCTAGGTGGGCCTCCAGCTCGTGCAGTGCTTCCTCTCCCGATGGCGCCTCTGCTTCCGTATGCTGGGGAGACCCCCTCAGCTCCTCGGTGAAGCGCTGGAAGGTCACTGGTCCCAACCCACACTCTGGGTAGGCCCCTCGCCCCTCTCTTCCTGCGAGCGCCTTCCGTCCCCCTCGAGACGGTAGCGCTTCCATAGGCTCAGGATCCCTCTGTCTCTTGCTTCTCTGCCTCCTCTCGACCCTTGGTTGGGATGGATCTGGCCGCCGAAAAGCCTCCCTCAGGAGCGTCCTACACGTCTCCCAATCCCGAGCTGTATCCCTTACTTGTCTTGCCAACAGTCTCTCGGCCTTACGGGTCCATAGTAGCAGCGACTGCATCCACTCATCTCTCACTATGCGTTGCTTATGCATGAACTGCTCATACGCCGGAATAAACTCCTCCACATTGCCGACCTGCAACCGGATTGGCTCACCATCCTGGCCCACTTGCGAGGGCCTTTGTCTCTGCATCTCCCGTGCTACCTCTTGCCATGTCCTGGCTCTCTCTCGAATCCGTGCAATGGGCTATATAAACTGGCCAGCCCCCCGTAAGTGCTCTATCGTCCGAGATACCGTCCACCTCCTATGCTCCGCATACCCCTGGAAGTCCTCTAGGAACAACTTTATATCTTCGTTGTTGTATATGGGTGTATGCTCCCTCCGGAAGTGTCCATGTCGCTCGTATCCCCCTGAGGCTCCCTGTGGCCTCCCTACGTGTTGTGTCTCCCTCCGTCCTCTCGGCATGGTTGTCTTCGAAAAGTCAGACCTGCACAACAGGCGAAGGAGACGACAAGCACATCAAAGGGATAAGTACTCAAGCAGGCAGGTCGCCCGCAGAGCAGACAACAAGCGTACATCTTATTCATGCATTCTACCACCTTTTACCCCTCTAGAACCTAACTGCAAACCCCCTCTGCACTATAGGGTCTTATTCTAGGGGGTTAAGTCACTCATCTCACCTCTTCTCTCGCCACAAACTTTTTCAGCCTCGTTCCTGACACCCAGTCCTTCCACGTCGTCCCGTTTAATTCCTCTATCTGGTATGCGCCGAAATCTGCACATCGCACAATCCGGTAAGGTCCCGGCCACCTCTTGTCCAGCTTCTTGGACCACTGCTTCTCTAGGGATGAGTCATACAACAGCACCACATCCCCCACTCTCAAAGGCACCTTCCGTACGTGCGCCATCCGATCCCAACAAGCCTTGTCATCCATACGGCTCCTCTCCACCTGGTTAGAGGCCTCCCAAATCCTTTCCTCAATCGCGCCAACCTGTCGTACCCGAATATCGAGTAACTCCTCGAAGAACAGGTTAACCTCCAAGTCCTGGGGCCTCCAAGTCTTCAGGAAGCTCTCGATAGGGAAGGTAGCATGTATCCCACACCACAGCGTGGCTGACACGTATTTCGTGATCCTCTTAACCGTGATGTTCTCCATAAAGAATGTCGCCCTTAGGTACCTTGACCACTGTTTAGGTTTACCCTCAGTCCCCTTGGCCAGAAGGTTCGTGATGGTGCTATGCCCCCTTTCTACTGGAGCATTTGTTTGGGAATGCGCAGCCGTGGTATAATTGGCTACCACGCCGTAGCCTGACAACAACTCTTGCACTTCTTGACAGGTAAACTCCGATCCTCTGTCCATCATGAATTCCCTGACGAAAGGGTAACGCGGGTAGTATTCCTCGATGCAACTTACCAAGTTCGGACTAGTCTTGGTACGAATGGCACGACCGTTCACAAACCCAGATAAATTGTCCCGCGCGTCGAAGATATAGTTGTAGCCATGATCCCCAATCGGCATAAACAATAGGTCAAGATGCACCACGGCGCCTACTTCCTTTTCCAGCCTGGGGTGCAGTGACTCTCCCAGCCTCTGAGGGAACCTCTCTTGGCAAGGTACAGAGGAGCGACAGAGTTTGGCCACCATCTGCATCATTCCATCCCAATAGTATAGCTCGCTTATCTTAGTGTACGTGACATTGACTCGTTGATGCCCTCCAGCAATGCCGTCATGAAGCGCAACTGTAATATTGATTTGTCGGTCCCTCCCGCATACAACCCTCTTGGGGTTTCCCACTTGCCTCTTCACGAAGAGGTGGCCATCCCTCACTAGGTAGAGGTGTCTCATCTTTTGAGCCCTCTCGCTCGCGTCTCTATTCCTCATTTCGCAGGAGAGAAGGAGTCTCAGTTCCAGGTAGATTCCGTCATACTCTTCAGCACGGAAGGCTTCTTTGATCTCCCCTTCCTTGAACTCGTCGTCTTGGCTAGCTGGCACAAGGCCCTCACCCTCTGTCGAACTCGGCGAGCCCACTTGATCAAAGTCCCCTTCCAGAAGCGTATTGGTCAGGAGGTACATCCCTCCCATCAGCTGTTCGTACCTTCCTACCTGGTCTGATCCTTCCTCTATCGTTCTTACCTCATCCACCAGGCTACGCGTACCCGCTAGTGCCAACTTTGTCATCCACTGGACATCCTTGCTGCCCCATGGGTCCTCCTCCTCGAATGGCTTGAGCACAAGCTCCGACTTCCGTTCATACCCCTTCGTCGCGAACCACATAGGCTGGCCAACACAACTCGGCACTCGCAGAGACCACGCGTTAATGTGGAGGCGGACATCCTCCTCTTGGTCTAGGAAGTCATCAACTAGGGGCATAACCTCTACTGCTCCCCCTTCCTGCCCATCCCAGTTGATGCGACTCAATCCACCCGCTCTGTTCTTGTTCCCAAGAATCCTTTGCAGTTCGAAATTGAACATCCAGATGTAAGTCAACCGTCTGGCAACTGTCGGATCCGAAGGAACATAGTTCCTTAGCGAGTAGGCAAGTGTTGTAGGGTCCACTCGCAGTATGAGCCTCCTCCCAAAAATTTAATTTCGGAAGGTCTTCAGGCAATGGAGGACCGCGAGGGTTTCCTTCTTAAGCTGGGAGTAGTTCCTCTCAATCGTATTGAGAGTACGACTTTCAAACCTTAGCGACCTCTCTTTCCCTCCAATATCTGCCTAAATCAGGACTCCTCCTAGAGCAGTCGGCCCCGCGTCCGTTTCCACAATGAATGGCCTCACTTCTGTAACCTCATAATATGGCGCACCTAGCACCAACCCTCCTTCCTTAAACTCCTCCTTCATCCTTGCCACGACCTTCTTCTGCTCTTCTCCCCAAACCCATTCCTGATCCTGACGTACTAGCTTTCTCAAATGCTTGGTCTTGACAGCGAAGTTTTTGACGAAGGTCCTCGAGAAGTTGCACGTACGGAGGAAGCTTCTAACATCCGTTATTGAGTGGAAAGGTGCATGCCACTCGACAATCTTGTCCGTCTTTTTCACATCTGGCCAACGACCACTTTCGGTACAGACGAACCCTAGGATGGTAGCCTTCCTTATGCAATGCTTGGACTTGGCCCCACTCGCCGTAAGGTTGTGTTCCTCGAGCAGGCTCAGGACTTTGTCGAGATCCTGAATATGCTTCCACACGAACCGCCTTACTCCAGGCAAGACTTCGTCGCTCTCCTTTTCCTTTGGACCCTTCACTGCCAAGTCGTCGATATAAGGCTGGGTGATATGCAAACTGACTGTTTTCATAGCCCGGATCATATGCCGCTGGACCATTGCCATTGGATTAGTCCACCCTTGCGGCGCCATGTTCATATAAATCAGCCCCCGGGGCGTACGCATTGCCGTCACTGATCTGTCTGACAGATAGACTAGAAACTGGTCATACCCAGAGTAGAGGTCTATAAGTAAAATTATAGGTCTCCCAACACATGATTCCGACAGCGCGTCGGCATTTGGCAAGCCCCCTCCATCTCGCACGGTCACTGTATTCAATCGCTGCAAATCTTGCACCCATCGTAACGTCTCGTTAGGCTTGATAAAACAAAATCATGGAGACGCGTACGGCCCACTTGAATAGCCAGCAACATCCGTCTGTATCTTACCGTCGAGATAATCTACCATCTTCTTCTCCTTGTCAGGATTAGGATATCGCGCTCCTCTCAGGTTTCATGGCTCGTGTGGGACAGTGTGAATCTGGATCATAGGAATCTTATCCACGCCCAACCTCCCACATTCATCATCGTTAAACGCATACGCGTGATGCCTCTTCTTCATCAGGGCGATCATCAACCCTCTCTCCTGGGGTAACAAAAACTTGGGCTCCCCTACTATCAACTTCCCTTCATTCCCTTCGTTGATACGATATGGTCCAACTGCTGCTTGCTCCCTCATTCGCCGTATCAACTCTCGTTCCCGCTCGTAATACGCCTCCCCGTCTTCGGTAACGAGCACGGGAACCGAGCGGCACTTCTTATCTACCGTTTTGTACCGCCTTTGGGAACCCTGCTTGAGCCGTCCCCTAAAAAAGGTCGGCTGACCGCCTGCGTCTACATCATTGCAGGGTCTCTTCCTTTCTCTGGAAGTCGGTAGACCAGCTCCAACTCTCCCACCTGCGGGCACTCCATAACCTACTCCCTCAGTGCTTGGATGGCGTCCGGGTCTGCTATCTTGTGTGTGGCCACCACATCCATGACCTTGTTTATGTCGGACAAACTGAGGGAGAATACTTCGCCTTTCTCTTCCTCTTCCGGTTCCATGAGGAGCCTCCGTCGTTCCTCCTTGGATTCCTCAATCGTGAACGACCCGTGGTTAGGTCGGTTCCTTATACTTCGTGGATCCGTGTTCTGGCAGGTAATTACCTCATAGTTCCCACATGCCAGGTCGCACATTATCAGGATCAGAGTCCCGTCGTGTTTGTTGAACATCAACATTTTTGTCTTGCATAGGAACGACCTCCCCAGGAGGATACCATGATCCACGTCTGGCATGACAAAAAAGCATGCCCTGGCCTTTACTCTTCCTACCTCGATAAGCATATTCGAGGCTGTCTCGCAAAACATCGCATTACAATTTGCTGCGTGCAGAATGCCGCAGTCTGAACGGTCTATTTCCAACCCAAACCTAAGCGCATCAGCTTCCCTGATGATATTCATCTCTGCTCCCGTATCCACCATCGCCGCGCACTTGGAACCTTTTACTGCCAAATCCACCATCCCACATGCCACACACTTCCAATCCATCTTTGTCCCTGTTTCTGCCCACTCTGCCTCTTTTGGTAGGATCATACTTAGGTGGACGTTTCGCACCAACCGCCGTGACAATCTCCCCTTCAATTCATTGAGGAGCTTAGGAGCTGACGCCATAATTTTCTTTAACGTCACAAGGTCATTGTGACCTTCCAATAGCCGGTCAATCACATTTTTCACATCAAACCCCTCCTCCAGCCGAACCGCGTATTTCTTCTTCTTTGGCGCCGCATCGAGGAGAACTGGCTCGGCTTCCTCCTGGGCCCCTGTCTTTTTTGCCCGTCGCTCCGCCGTCTGATCCTCTTCCTGGCGCAGCCTCTCATCCTGCTCATCCTCCTCGTTGTCATCCTCCACCTCCACGACCTCCTTTCTTCTTTCCGGCTCTGGCTCTTTTCGTGGAGGGTCCTAGCTCGTACTGACCCTGGCTTGACCCCTGGTGTGTGCTGCCTGTGCCAACCTTCCCTGCGCCGTGGGGGGTCTAACCAACATTCCGAACCGCGGGCCCGACCCCACGGTAGCCACCTCGGGGTACCCTTGCCGCCCTGGCACCGACTCAGGGTCAGATTCATAAAGGAAGACCTTGGGGATACCTGTTTTCCAATCCTTCACCTCTTCGTAAATATCTACCAGCTTCTGATGGTATCTCCTCATCTTCTCCCACAGATCTTCCATCTTTCCAATGAGGATGGACACGGGTTCCACAGGCTCGCTCTCATCATCCTCGTCTGACTCAGTGATCACAAACTCTCCCCTTATCGCCCCTGTCTGCAGCCCTTGGGTCACTTCCTCGCCACTCTCCACCTCTTCCACCTTTATTGGTGGGTCATCTCTCTCCTGCCACAACCTGAACATGGCAAGAGGGGCTTGTCGTGCGGCCAATCTCCTGTGGGCCTCTGCCCTCACGCCACCAGGAATCTTCCGGTCGATGTACTCCCCGAGCTGATCATATATGTCCCCATCCATGTTCGAGTAGATCAAGCCAGACTTTTCATCCTCCCGCCTAATGTTGCAGAACCGAATAGTGTGGCCCTGTTTGCCACAATGTTGGCAGATGGCGGATTTCCAGTCGAAGCGGGCCCTTCCACATCCTTGGCCCCCTTGATTCCCTTGACCCGAGTCGCCCTGTCCATCCCATTGTCCCCCTCGGCCGCCACCATTCCCACCACGTCCTCTGTCGCCGCCCCTCCCTCCATTCCCTTGATTGCCCTGACCCTGACCTGCTTCTCCCGCCACATTGCCTTGTGAACTTGGTGCGGGCGACGGAGGTGGCGCCAAAGGTTGGGCCTGCACCGCAGGGTAGCTTGGCGGCGACATACTTGCTTGGGGCCCCACGTAGGGTACCATCTGCCCTGACGTACCTGGGCCACCCCATGGCACGAACGTATTGAATATGGGTCATGGCCACTGCCCGTACGGAGGCGCCCCCACTTGCGAAGGCCCTGCGCTACTTGACGGGGTTGGTGTGTTCGGAGCGCTTGGCTGCGCTGCTGCCACTGCTTGTGGAATCTGCCCTTTTCCTGAGCCTTGCCCCCCCTGCGTCAAATTGCGCTGTTTGCGTTGTGCCTTCAACAGGTGCTGGGGCACTGGCTCCTCTTCCTCCCATTCTTCCTGGACGACCACTTCCACCACCGACTCCTTCCCTTTCCCTTGAATAGCCGTCACCATTTTCTTCTGTATTACGACATCTTTGCCGCCTAACTCTGCCAGCACGTCGGTGACGATCCTTTTTACTCCTGGGGTCCCAGACGCTGTGGCATCTCTCTCCTTCCTCTTACGCCTTTGCAAGCGCATCTGATACTGTTCTACCTGGTCCAAACTTCCCTCTTCCACACCTTTATCAATAGTGGCCCAGGTGAGTTTCGCGCTTCCTTCTCCATGGCTTGTCAATTTCGCAGCCTCCGAGGCGGTGAGCAACCCCAAAAAGATAGCGCAGTGCGCCTCCTCTGAAATGCCATTAACCTTTCTCGTTTTTTTTCTTAAACTCCTGCACGAACGTCCCCACTATGGTGAAGTCGTCTTTGTTCATGGCCTCCAAATCCGTCATGGTTAGCAGCCCATCGCCTAGCCTATACTTTCTTTGCATCCCGTCTTTGAACCTTGCCTAGCTACCATTGGCCGCATTTATAACTTTCTCCACCTCCTGGTGGTAGCCATGAAGCACATACTTCAGAATACGCTGGAAGTTCACCACATCTGATAACCCCACCAAAGCTTGCTCCATCAAGTCCAACCAATCAGAAACTCGTTCTCCATTAAAATGGAATGTATCAACCTTGGGGGCATCACTTGGCGTCCTTTCCCGCCTGTCCATGGCCTCAATGAGGTCCTCGAGTGTCAGGACCTTCCCCTCGCCATTTACTATAACCCCCCACATCTTGGCGGGCTATCCTTGCTCGACTTTCCCTGTTTTAAGAAAAACACACCACCTCATTCAGCAGCCTGATCTTATCACGTTCCTCATCAGACCTCTGCTATAACTAACATGTGGTCCAAGCCTAACAGGTCCTACCCCACTTCCTTTCCCATGTCAATCTCAATTAGGTCCACTAAGTCTTTCCATATGGTCCCTTCATGGCTTAGACACGCATAAACAGTCATTCAAGATCATACACGCCTTTATCCTACAGTCTTATAAAGTTTCCTCCTTCATGCCTAGTCTTCCCACACACGGATGTCGTTCCAGAAGGGATAACGGTAGGCTTCCACTATTCCCGGCAACGACACCACCCGTTGAGCGCATCGGTTCGGCACCGCACAAGGCAGCGCAGGACCCTCCCGACCGCGTCACGCAGGAGTTGATATGAACCCTCGTCGCGAATACATAATGGAACTTCCGCAAGCCGCTCCGGCCGAGTGCGTTAGCCATACCTCTCGTGAGCCCCTACGACAGGATAGGGCCTATGCGAGGCACGACCTACCTCCACGTTACGGGAGCTGTCAACTCCCTTCGGTGGGCGTATCCCCGTCGAGCTACCAGTCAACAGTACGAAATCTAATCAACTGCAATCGCAGAGGTAGACCAGCCGAGGGCGTTTCTTGTACGCTGTAGCATAGGGGGTACGTGCGGTATTATGCCTCTATCGAACCCGCACGCAAACCGGCATCTTGGGGGGCTGAGGTCCCAAGCTCGACTCGTCGCTGGTCGACTAGGACGCATCCCACACGCCACGCGCACACCACTATAAAAAACATTAAAAAATAAAAACAAACACATACACACACATATACAAAACAACACAGGGCAAACAACGTGACAACACTCCTAGTCCCTTACGGGTCATCCCATAACTTTCCGATGTGGAAATCGGATAGACGTCACGCGGGAGACTTAGTATAAAACCGCGCGGACGTAGGGCTAATTCATATCGACTAGCAATGCATGAATACGCAAGCAGTCGCAATGATGGCGTACTATGTAGTGCCCATAATCAAACGGTCCTTCGTGGATCCAAGTACCGCTCATGACACTCAAGTGTTACCTTCGAGTTACCCCCTCACGATATTGCACGGCTGAAGGAATAGTCGTGCGGTCACCGCGGCACCTTCGACCTTTAGGCTGAGTGCCCCAGTAGGCAGGGCAAATAGGCTCTGCGCCGGGGGAGATCCCTTCCATGCAGACTCGGAGTCTAGGACCTGGGATGTCCTGGACAAGGACCTCGAATCCAGGCCAGGACCAACGTTCGACTAAGAAATCTTTAAGAAATATACACCAAATAGAAGGGTTGTCTTCCCTTTCTCAGTCTCAACCCCCAATTTAGCCCTTAAGCATGAACCCTCTCAGGCCACGCGAACATCTAACATAGGTACATATATATACGTATATATATATACATGTATATATATATATATACATATATATATATAAAAGGGGGATACTTATGTGACGATCACTTCTCCAAATCACAGTGGGACTCCTCACAGCCATACATATGTGTGTGATCGTAGATAGTCAAATCCAAAATCTGAAGTACAGAACATACCTCCAATCACATCAAAGATTCAACCCAAAGTTCATGCACTACACGATGTTAACTTCAGTCAACCTCTATACTCATACCCCTCGCTTTAGTCATGCAAGCCCCAACCCTTGTCCAACCAACCATAATTAAATACTCAGTACCTTTGTTAAACGGCCATTCAATAAAAGTCTGAGTGAAAACCTTAATAAAACAATAAAATTCACCAGGGCTAAAACCTTTTAGGTTGAGTATTGGGGATGAACTAGAGTTGGGTCGTAGACCGACGAATCGATAACCGACCTGTTATCAGTGAGAACAGAAGGCGATCCTCGTAGGATCAAACTGAATCTAGTCCTGATTTTGAATTAAAAGTTCAAGAGAACCTGTAACACAAGACAGACCAATCCCAAACTAAATCTATAAGTCAAAATCGAGAGTAACCTCCATATCACGATTTTTACCAAGAGTCATTCTACTTAACCAATCATGAGTCTACCCCTAAGAAAAGGTAGGTCTTTCGCAGAATCTCCTCCATACAGAGTGGATTACCAAAATTGACACCTGTCAATATGTAATCTAACTCCGCAAAGCTTAAGAAAATTTCTGCAGTGCTTCCCGTACAAAGAATGCCTTATTGTAATTTATAATAAAAACAAAAACCAAACCTTAATTATGGAAAGTCAACTTTTGTCTAACTCCCTGAATTAGTAAAAATTTGGGCAGCATTTCCTTTAGAAAGGTAGACTTCCCTAAGTCGGATATGAACTCAGAAACAAGACATGAGTTCAACTTAGACAATTTTTAACTAACTTCTTAAATTTATAGAATTTTTGGCAGCGCTTCCTGTAGAGAAAGTGTTATTCCAAGATTTATATAAAGCTAAGTTCATAATTTAAAAATGACTTTGACTTTTCAAGGTCTATTTTTGTTTGACTTCCTGAATTAACAAAAATTTGGGCAAAACTCCCTTTAGAAAATAAGGTTTTCTAGATTTTTACTAAGTCAAAAAGCCAGAAAGGTTGAACCCTTAAAAAAACAAAGTTTGACTATGTCCTTGGTTTTGTAGAAATTCCAGCAGCGCTTCCTGTAGAAAAGGTGGCTCACCAAGATTTATATCAGCTCAAGTATAATGAATGATCCTAAAAAATGCAGAAATCGACCTAAGTAAAAATAAACTTAGCTCAGAAAATGCAGGAATTGAAACTAACTCCTATGGCTCTAGCATGTGGCGAGCAACTAAAGCAACTACGTATCAAACTGAAACTTGGACTAAGTAGTCGTCGCCTACATGACACCGTCGGCCGCGGATCCTACGGCCCATTCCGAAGCCGAGGAGGCCGGTCACGGGCTCGCGGCCGAGTCCATGCGCGACCACGCCATGCCCAGGCGAGGGCGCGCACTCGTCCTGCACATGTCGACCGCTATCGACCTATTAAAAAAAAAAATCCAAAATTTGGGGGGGTGGTTTTTGATGTGTGACAAAAAAAAAAAAAAAAAAAAAAAAAAAAACAATAAATATCGATTGATTGATTATTTTTTTATTGACTGATTGATTGATTGATTGATTGATTGATTGATTGATTGATTGATTGATTGGTTGATTGATTGATTGATTGATTGATTGATTGA
>BFEA01000059.1:1038480-1055264 GCA_003427395.1 Chara braunii
TCTCTCTCTCTCTCTCTCTCTCACACACACACACACACACACACACACACACACACACACACACACACACACACATACACACACATACACACACAAGAGGACACAGACACACACACCAACCCCAGCGTGGCCCGTTTTTTTTGTTGATTTGTTTTAAATTTTTGCATCTTCATTTTTTTTAAACACCTAATTTGTCAACAAAAAACCAAAAATCATTTAAAAAAAAAATGCAGCACAACTCACGGACCATATCCCGCATGATAAAAAATGCAAAAACAAAATTCCTGTTTTTTTTTTTTTTTTTTTAATCGAATTTTGTTTTTTATTTTTTAAAATTCTTAAACGAAGTCGGATTCCGAAATAAAAAACATAGGGTTGTAGTGTTTTCCAAACCCTACACCCCTATATATATATATTTACGTATTTTTAGGGGTAAAAAAAAGTATTAAAAAAATAGGCCGCGGACACTAGGCTGCAGGTGTCATATAGGTGGTCGCAGTCAGTCATATGCAGGCCAAACCACAAAGGTAAGTACTCTCACCAACCCAAGTCAATTTTGGCAAACAATAGTTCATAGCCTTTCAATGATTTATCCCTTTATTCCCAACTTACATAGGGCATCGAGTTATGCCATTCGTCTTAGAAACAATGTCAACTCTTTGCCTTAGTTACACACAAACAGGTTGCACAAGCAGCACAACTACTTCTTTCTTTATTGGGCATATGACTAAGCCATTCGTCTTAGAAACAATGCTTAGTCGCCCTGATCTATTTAATAGTCAAATTCTACGTAGCACTGTGTTCGCGTTCGTAGGCGAACGCGAACAAGCGTCTAAAATCCTCCGAACGCGAAAATAAAAAAAATATTAAAAAAAAAAAAAAACATTCTCCAAAAAATCTGAAAACAATATATATTATGTAAAATAACAATACAAGCAACTTTTGCCTTGGAGTCATGTTCAAATTCGTAGCCAATCATGAGTTAAAAATCAACCGGAAAAAATATATATATTATTATTTATTTTTTTTACGAAAAAAAATTACGTTCGCCCGAGCATGTTCGCGACCTGTTCGCGCGAACGCGCAAACACGTTCGCCGTGCTACGCAGGTCAAATTATATATAGCTTTTTGAGTTTGATGTTCAAAAGTGGACGTAGGACTGAGTCATTCGTCTTAGAAATAATGCTCAGCCGGCCCAGGTTACCTTCAGTTATAGCTCCTTAATTGTACTTTCTAAATTTGTGATAAGGCTATAGTCAGACCATTCGTCTTATAAACAATGTCTAGCTAGCCTTGTTCTTATAAGCATATAGATATAGAAATATAGAGAGTCATACTCCCTTGTTCATGTTAAAATACTATGGCCTCAGACTTAGACCATTCGTCTTAGAAACAATGTCAAGTCTTTGGCCTGAACCTCCCTCATAATAAAACAACCAAAAGAGTTCAGCCATTCGTCTTAGAAACAATGTTCAACCATCTTTTCTCAGGACTGAAAAAAACAGAGTACCCTGGGTCAAGACCCAGGGCCTGTTCAGAAACCACCCAGAAATAAACAGCGGCTAGACCATTCGTCTTAGAAACAATGTCTGACCCTTAAAGTTTTCACAGTTAAGACCCCAAAACGAAACAACAACTAGACCATTCGTCTTAGAAACAATGCCCGGCCTGGCTGTGGAGAACACAGTCAAGAAACACATCGACCAAGCTATTCGTCTTAGAAACAATGCTTGAACCTTCAGAAAACATAACAAAAAGCGATCAGGCTATTCGTCTTAGAAACAATGCCTGACCCTTTAATACCCTTTCAAGGTCAAACAAACTGTCTTCCTCCCACCTTTCCCCTGATGCTACCCCTTTTTCACAATCTGCTTTCAGTCAATTAATAAAACTGAAACTGGGATTACGCATGCATTCCTTTACTTAGCCTGGCTTCTGTCCTGAAAGTCAACCCACAGTCAAAGGTAGGGGGCATGCAGTATACTCAGTCAAACATAGCAAGATGTACATGTAGGGGTTATAATTAGGTTTATAAAGAGGAAACAATGGTTACCTCTGAGTTCCTTGCCTCCAGAACTCCTCCTGAGTTCCGGCAGAGCTCCCGCAATTGGTGGGCTAACTCCCCACAGAGTCTTGATGTGGACCTACGGGTTGCAATCCCGCCTGCCACCTTCCTCTCAGAACCAACAGACCAGACTTAGAGTAAGAAGGGCAGGAGGAGGTGTCATTGAGTCTCTCAGATGCAAAAGGGGTGCGCTCAGACTCGCAGGAGAAGGCCTTGTAATCTTCATACGCCCGAGGGCCCCGCAATGGTGGCCAGTATGCACAATCGCTGGTCAACTGAAATCAAACTGCCAGCTGTTGATCCTCTGACGACTCTTCAACTCGTAACAATACCTCCCTCCCAAGGGATCCAGTCACTCTGCCAAACTCGCGTCCCCAAGCGCATCAGTAACGAGGGGAGCTTACAAGTTTGCGGCTTGCTCCCGACTAGCTCCCTTAGTAGGACCAAACAGCGCGTCCGCCAGCCAATAACTCTGCAGTTCCACAGCCGTCTCCAATCACCCATACAACAGGCCGAATAATACGTCGGCCTGTGGGCAGGCACACAGCCTCGCGAACTTGCTCCCTACTGCCCCTCTTGATGGGAATGGGCAGTGCTTCGACCAACCGCCGAGTTCTGCAATCGTGGCAGCCCCTCCCCCCTTCTGTAGCCCGAACACGGCTGGCTACAGCATAACGACCTCGAGCGAATGGTCGCGCACGAAGATCCGAAGGCCTCGACCGTGAACACGGCAATCACGCATACCGACTCAACTACGAGTAGTTGAGTGAATGCGACACCTCATACATACAACTTCATCGCGCACCCAAGCTCATCGACTCTCCTTCCCTCCCGACCTCGGTATCTCCCTGCTCCCACTTTTGGCCCCCCTCTCTCTAGTCCCACCGAGAATCGGGTCATAATCTCAACTCCCCACTTTTTCTTTTGCACACGCCCTTCTCTGCCTGGCTCAGTGGCACTGCCAACTCCAACGTCTGCTTCCTACTGGCCGAGAATCCAAGATTCGCTTGATTCCGCCAAGAATCAAGCGAGCTCTGCACTTCCTGTTGGCCTTCTTTCTACTTCCTCCTCATTCCCCGTGCATCGTTTTCCTTCGCAACTCCTCCCACAATCCTTCTCGCGCCGATCTAACTCCGGATCCGTGATCGTCCGCCTCAAAATGCTAATCTAGCGTCTTTTCCTACTCGATCCCATCGGCAATCTAGGGATACTTCGATCCTTCGCTTCCAACACTGCTGCTTCCACCACAGCCCAGTGCACCCTTCCGTCGCACTAACTCTTTATTCAAACTAACATCATAATGGGACTCGCCTGGCACTGACACCTCTCCGTAAACTCTTCCCTTTGGTTCGATCCCGTCAAACTACCGATCCCCTATCTCTGCCATACCCGTTTGCTCATAGCCACCACGCATGCCTTTCTCATTCTCTTTCCTTTCTTACTAATCCTCACACCACCTTGAATCCGACTTCACCGCTCAAGTCGCCCTGTCCTAGAACTTAGGATTCAGCTCTGGTTCGTCAAAATCCGTTAAGGATTGAAGGTGCTATACCTCTTCCACCCCCTTCACTTTCCCTCGATCAGCTGCTTCCATAGCCCGATACACCACTTCCTCTTACTAACTCCTACTCCGCTGACCTATTGACTAAACTAACCTCGGAGTCGCGTTCGTCCGAGGTCAAAAAGCCCCCGAATCAGCTCTTCTTCTTCCCAAAATGCTTCTCGGACAAGCGTGCGCCGGACTCTGTCTCCTACGTCCGTCTCTTCACCATCTCGACTTCTGATTGCCCCTGGCGTGAACCAACGCCTAGGTTCGTTCCGCTTTCTTCCACAGTCCCGCCGTCTTTCTGCCCGACTATCTTTTTTTCGTCTCCTCCTTCGCTCTGACCGTATCTGGCCTCAAAGCCACGCCAGGTTCACTCTGGTGCTGCAACTGGTTCCGCCTGACTATCCCTTCTCTTTAGCGTTGCAACTGGTTCCGCTCCTCAGCAGGCTATCGCCCGACCGTGCGCTAACTCGCTTGGCAGCTCCTGCCACCGAGCGCAACGCTTCCGTGAAACATGCTGCCAACCGGTCCGACTTGGTCTCTCGGCGCTTTACTTCAGCTCGGTGAGCGATGCGTTTGACAACTATCGTCCCAACACTGCGACCTCCTTCGGCCCACGACCCTTCTTTCGGTGGATTCCCACCCGATTCTCCCCTGATGCTCGTAGGTTGTGGGCGCCGTACCTCATAGTCCTTGGCGGCCCCTTTTCTTCAGCTCCTACCGTCCCACGTTCAGCGGATGCTCCGAAGGCTGCGTCCCAAGTTGTGGTTCAAAAGACGCTTACCGAACATACCGAACGGGCAGCGCTCCAATTTGAGCTAGGTCCGAACTTCGGTAGCTTGGAGATGTACCACCGAGCTAGGCCTTCGGATTTGTAGCCTGTCTCAAACCCGGTACCGGCCCCCAATGGTTCTAACTGAAAGAAGGAAATAAAATAACAATAAAATTATAGCAAAACCCACAAAAATAAGTGGGGATGCTGGCGGAAAACAGGCCGCGGGACCTATCTGCGCTCCCCTGGTTCTGCAAAGCGGGCCCGCGATCGGACTCCCCCACAAAACTAAGGGGGAGTCTTGCGGGACCCTCAACCCCTTAGCTTCTCCAATGCTCCATTGCTCCTCCGCCGTCGCCCGCTGGCCTCGATCCTCGCACCTCTGTGTCACAAGTCCAATGTCGTTAAGTTCCCGTAACCTATAGGGCTAAGCCCAAGCCTGCGACCAGCGAGCGCGGAATCCTATATGAAACACTGCAGCACTACGCCCAGGGCTGAGAAAGCGGCCTGGACCTCCTCCCTATTTGCGACCAAGCCCTCGCTAGACGTCCGCGCCGTCCTGGTCAAACTTTGCTACGGCCGCCACACGCGCCATTCGGCCCACCAAACCCTATTGCTAGTCGGACATGCCAGACAAAAGGCAGAGACTTTGAAATCCCTACCTTAATCAATAAATAAGAACCAGGCTGGCCGACTATGCCGGCCTCATGAACGGCACAAAGGGAAAAATCACACGCGCGCCTTAAAACTGTGCGCCCACACACTCTCTGCTCTAGTCAACGATCCAGTCAAACATCAACCACAGACTTAGCCGTGCCTCGCGCGATATACCTAGACTTTAAACCAAATTTATTTTCTGCCATTTGCAAAAACCAAGGCGGATACCCTTGTAAGGGTATTCGCACCGACATCGTGTTGACAGGACGTCATGGTGGCAAATGTTTATCCTCAGCTCGTACTCACACTAGGACTTTCCTGGATGCATATGACCGCTTTTCCGACCCAGATTGGATGCACCTTACCAGTCAAGAGAAGCAGATTCATGCATCAATCCCACGAGTGTTTTCACAAAAAATTCTCAAAAATGGTGAAGCACAGAAAGCTGAATCCCGAATATAATGGAGGTTGCACAACCGCCAGAGCGTTAAATCCTCGAGGGGGACCTCGCTTCCGTACTGTGTATAATAGACGAATCCATGACCACGAGAGCGCATATACACCAACCCAGGTCATCCCGAAATACCATTACTCATGGTGACCCCCATTCTTTATCCTTCGGAATCCTCCCCCCAAGATCGTGTCCTTCACCGTATCTCTCGTCCATCCCCTCACCGAGTCACCGCCTTCGACCTTATCAAACCCCTGTTACGGTACAACAGAGAGGTATCCCTTCCGAGGTCCGCCGACCAATCTAGCATTTGAATCATGGCGATCGACCACTTAGGACCCTCAAAATAATCCTTCACAATCGTATCATCCCCTGACTATCCCAAGCATTGAGGGCAGGCCTATTCGTCCCTTCTTCATCAACAGGGCTTCCTTCTACATGGGTGCGTGATGCACAATCAGAAGAAAGCAGCATTGGTTGGCAAGCAGCAGTATGATTCCGGCGAAACGCATAGCAATACTGGACGTGGAGACAAAGAGGTAGGGCAAGATGGCGACGAAGACGTTTGTATAGAATGAACATAACCCGCTGGAAGAAAAGCGATATTGGTAGGAGGGGAGTGTCGGGCAAGTAGGGGGTGAGGGAGGTGGGGGATCTCCTGCCTCAGTGCCTCCAAAGTGTTCAGCAGTAGCACTCCAGCCATTAGAGCAAAGATCGAGTTTAAAACCACAATGAGTACCAAGAACCGGAGGTATCGGTAACTTGAAGCAGCATCCATTATATGAGGCGAGTCTAGGCCACACACTTCCGTAGTAACGGGGTAGTTGCCGACAAGTTGGCTATGTGCAAAGCCTGGAGGCAGATTATGCGTTAATGTGCGAGCTCCACCATCGCTAGATATGCGAGGAATCCCACATAGAGAAAAGCAGTGACTCCATGTCCAACTGATCAGCTCTCCTTCAACACTTCAAATTAGACTCCCTGAGGGCCTCCTATGCACACTCATCCGACGCACAACGCATACACGAAGGCAATAGCAGATGCACATGGGTTAGGTAGCATCACATATCCCAGAGAGGGAGGGGGGGCAGTCATAAGCAAGAGATCCCAATTCGGCCAGGTGGCTCATAATGCCGACGAAACAAAGATGGGTTTGGTGAAAATTTCCCTAACTTAAAGGCCTTTTCGCCAATATTCACCAGATTGGCTCTTCAGGGGGAGTAATAAAACCCTCAAGTTGCCGTTTTGAAAGGGATGGTCGTAAACTTCAAACGACATCATCATGCAAGGGGGGAGGAAAGGGAGCGGGAAGAGTTGAGAACATATCCATTTACTCATAAAAAAATGGGATGGGGGGTGGTTATGGAGAGAAAACCAGTTACTGCTCCCGGAGGAGCCGACGAGGATGCCGTGTTCATCGTCGTTTCGTTCGCGTCCGCTGCATGCAACACAGAGCCAGTTCTCCAAGGAATAACCCGCTAGAGAGGAAGAATAGAAATCAAGGGGATGGAGCGAAGATGAGAGGTTGGAAGGAGGAAGGGGACAGAAAAGAAAGAAGGCGATGATCTTTAGGACACCACTCGCTACAATAGTCAGCTCCACGAGTTCCGTTGTAGAGGAGGGGCGCGCGATCCCAATCGGAAGCACGAGGCGATCTCGACAATAAGGGCAGGGAGCAGAGCGCCTTCGTAGATATCGATGAAAGATCCCGCTTGCTACCGATACTGCGAGTTCAGAGAGGATATGTACCAGTTAGTTCATTCCTTAACTATATTTCCTAGAGCGTCATAGCATGAGCAAGTAGCCCTATGACGCCCAACCTCATGCTCAACACGACTTCCTGATCGGAGTAGAGTGTGGGCTTGGAAGTGCGAAAAGGGGTGTGCCAAGGATTTTTGGGAAAGTGGGGGTGGAGTCCCAGGTTAGAACTGAGATCTCCTATGGCAGGGTTTTTCGGGGGCACGGATGCAATTCGACAAAAGGGGCACTTCGGGTCATAAGGCAGATGGCATCCACGGGTCATTCAAGACCGTGCGATCCATCGGTTTTGAGGGTGGCGGTTCGTCGAAAAATCCCTTCGGGGTGGGTGTGGTTCCGATGAGTCAGTCCTTCGGTTGTTGCCACGTGTCGTCGGTCGTCGTACGTTCTAGTTGGGCCCTCGCGGTCCCGGGGTTCTATGAGTGGCGCGTTTTCGACAATTTCCACAAGGTGTGCTGGGCCAGTAGCGGGCTATGACTTTCCACGGGATGACCCTGAGTTGGTGATACGGGAGCAGAAGACAGAAGGGAGGGAAGTTAGTGGACATAACGACGAAGCCGGGGGAAATAAAGTAGTGAGTGTGGTCCGCGGTGGGGAAATCATAGCATCGGGGGTCGCTGGTAGTGGCGCAATGAAACTCCCTAGGACACAGTCGGTTTCCTGCCAGGCAGGGGTATCTCTGTCGAAGCCTTTCTTGTATCCAAGGGGTGAAGTATTCCGGGTCGTATAACGACTCTGAGCTCTCGGAGCGTGTCATCGTATCATCGCAGAGCTGCGAGATGCCTAAGGGCGGGTCTGTGCCGATTGCAATCACCGCGTGTGAGCACGTGCAGGCCGCGCGAATCGAGTCGTGCCTTACACGTGTTCACACGGGACGATTACTTCGTTGCTGACGCGGAGTGACCACATCAATCGTTCGTCGTCCTCGTTATGTGTGGTTTGGTCGCGAATCACTATGCGGGGACACGTGCAAGTGCGCAAAGCAGGTCGTACTTACACGCGTCCCTACAAGGCGTTCGCTGGTTTCTGGACAAACAGCTACCCAACTACCTACTCATTTCGCAATTTCCGAGTATGCAAATGCAACAACCTCAACAGCTCGATCAGAAGATAGCAAAAACGAAAACAGTATTAACGACTACACAAAATTCCTACCCTACTCAGAAGCGCATCAAAGGCAGTAAACGAAGGCAAAGGCAAGGATCAGGTAGAAGGACAAGCAACCAAACATGACATTCATTCACACATTCATACATTCATACGCCATATATTCGAGATGGGAAATCGCAATGACAAGTGTGAGCGAAAAAACAAGTCCAGATTCCGAAAAACAGAAACGGGCAAATCGCCCTGAGCCGAAATCAAAATTTATATACACGAGACAGGAGGGAGAAAAGATAAAAGAAACAGCAAATCCGCGTCCATCAACCTCAGCTCTCCCTTCCTCTCTCTCTCTCTCCGAAGCGGACAATCCGTCGTCGCGCACCAACCCACGAAGCCGTCACCCTGCTTAGTCCTCCCGCACCCGTCAGGTTCGCCTGCGCCCACAGTCCGTCGTGGCCCGCGTCAACCCCGCACATTTGGCACCAGCTCGTCGGGTCGCCCGACTCCTGCTCTACTCACCTCTTACTTCGCTTGTGTGCTGACCCTCTCTGATCGCGCAACCCTGAGCTTCTGCTTAGCTGGTTAAGAGAGCTAACTAATTGCGCAGCCTGAATTTATAGTGTGCATGCATGCGCGAAGAACACGAAATTACAAGGACTTAGAAGGGCGATTAGAGAAGGAACGCCTACGTTCTGCATCGCCCAATCGCGACGTGGGGGACGTAGCCACTCTCCACGCATCGATCCGATCATGCAGAGCGCGGCTACCAAAACTCAGCGAAAAGATAGAGAAGAAGGGCGGGAAAGGTGAAGCTCAAGAAGAAAAGATACAGTTACAATGGCGCCTGCCCGAAATTACAGTTACACACACGATTAAAGGCGCCGACTAATCAGAATTCCGTTGTAGCCGCACGAAGAAGCGCGTAAGCAAAAAGGTGCTGCGCGGCAAAAAGAAAAATCCTAATTACAAAATTCCTAAATTCCTATCTAATGCGGAAAAAGCAAAAAGCACAACTCCGAAAAGAAAGTCCGAAATTCCGAGAGCCAACGAGGCTCGCCAAGATTCAAAGAGGAAAATTCAAAAAGAACGATGCAGAATTCCCGCACAATGTCCGCACCTAAAAAGTCTGAAACCGAAACAAAAGAAACGACGTCAACATTTATTAATCGCGCGCATGACAGCGCGCCGCAGACACCGTCAATCAATCAATCGATCGTCCCAGGACTCACCCGGGCCTGAACCCAACCATCCGAAAAGAACCGACGCAAAAAGACGAAGAAGCGAGGACACCGATGCAATTTCCTTCCAATCCCGATCTCCCGTAATTGACCCAACCTTCCCAGCTTAGGACCCCTCATTGCAATCGCGCAGAAAGTCGCGCGCTACAGAAAGTGGTTCGTCACAGCCCCAGGCATCGGACAATAGCTTGTTCAGGCGGGTATGCAGAAAAAACTTTTCCTGAAGGGGCGGTGGGCCGGTTGATTTTTTGAAAAAGGGTGGCCACGGTACCCTGGTGGGATGTACCTAGGCAAAATACAAGACCTTGTTCATCCAGTGAATTGGGTCTTTTTCTTCGGGTATAGTTCCGTACTTTGTTTGTGGTTGCCTATTCTTGTTCATCTTTCATCGAAGGCCCGTTAAGTATTCCCTTCTCATTCTTCGTTTCCATCCCCCGTTTTTCCCTTTCTTTTCACCTCTTCCTCTCTTTTTTGATATTATTTTTCTTATTCTATTTTTTTACTTCTTCTCTTTCTTTCTTTCTTTCTTTTTTTTTTTTTTTTTTTTTTTCAGAAACCCAAAATATTGGAACTCTATTGAGGGCATACCCTTATTCCGCCTATTTTGGGGTCATTTGGGCCAAAATAAAAGACTTCTGTATGTGTGTGTGTGTGTGTGTGTGTGTGTGTGTGTGTGTGTACCGGGGGGAGGGGAGGGAGGACCCCTCCCCCACCAATCAATCAATCAATCAATCAATCAATCAATCAATCAATCCATCAATCAATCAACCAATCAATCAATCAATCAATCAATCAATCAATTTTATTTTATTTTCTATTTTTTTCTTCTTTTTTTTTCACACACCAAAAACCACCGCCCCGAAAATATTTTTTTAAACTTTTTTCTGTTCAAGGGGGTGGGGTCGGCGTTCCGGAACCCCAATCCGCAACCCTCTTCCCCACACCCCTCCCCCCTCGGTCGCGGTGGCCCATTTTTGCCCGCGGTCGCCGTGGTCATGACCGCGGCCCCGACCGTGGCCCGCGGTCGTACCCGCGGCGACCGTGGCCCGCGGTCGTACCCGCGGCGACCGCGGCCGCAGGGGATTAATAGAGGTGAGGTACTAATCCGAATGGTGGATCAGATGGTGGGAGTCGTGTCGACAGGAAGTCACGGTGGCAAATGTTTATCCTCAGCGTGCTCACACTAGGACTTTCCTGGATGCATATGACCGCTTTTCCGACCCAGACTGGATGCAGCTTACCACAATTATGTCCATAGAGAAGTTGAAAATGTCCTAGTGTGAGTATGCCCTCATAATATGCTGTTAACTGGTGAATTGCCCGTCTGTCCTGTTCTGCTGCAGCAGTGGTGGGACCCAACCTCAGTTGGTTAGGGTCTATTCATAGTGGAACCATCATGCCATTCTGGATATGGCTGTGCTGTTGAGAGAAGGATGAAGTCAGTGTATGCCCTTTCATCAATCACGTTCAGCCACAGTGGTGGGCCCACTGGAATGATTGCATCCTACCGTCTTCACCCGAATAGAATGCCCGGTCATTATCACTGCATCCAGGCTGAAAGTCGCACCAAATGCAGCTATAATGACCGGGCAATCTATTGATTCTATTGGGGTAAAGATGGTAGTACCACGAGGGCTAAGGTAGAGCAGGCACCATTGGTGCTAACTTGCTAAGTCCACCGTTCTCAGAGAGCAAATCTGGTTTCCAACGAATGGCCACTATTACGACCACGTTCACGCTTCTTATGGCCTGAACAGGGCACCACCGAGGGTAGGTCATGCCCATGACTGCCTGAACATCAACCTGGTCTGCATGTGGATAACCCTCGCCACCTCACGTTCGTCTGCTTCATAACAGACGAATGGCCTGTAAAGCGCAGGCAGTGCAGCGCTGGACGTTTACTATTACCTTTCTTTTCGTTGCTCTTGGTTGCAGCCAGAATTGAACTCTAGTCTCCATTTCAACAGTTCATGGGTGTACCGACTGAGCTAGGCCCATTGGTGGGCAGGTACTACTTCATTCGGGACCCTAGGGGCAGCTACTGAGAGCGGAGCCAGCACGCACCAGACATGTCTGGCTATATATATACAACACATAGGGCCTCGCTGCACTATTCTAGACTCGAGCTTTTTCTTGAGTGCCACATGACTGCACTTACTCAAGAAATGGGCGCTCGAGAACCTGTTCTAGAGCTGTCAGAATGACTCTAGAAAACTATAGAGTCGTCATTGCTCCACTTACTCCATAAGTTCAATCTAGATTTTTCATTTTTTGAGCTGTCAGAGTGGGTCAGTCCTTCTCACTCTAGATGGATCTAGAGTACCAGTCTGCAAAGGCGTTCTTTTTCAGGGAGGTCCGGAGGACCCTTGAAACGCCTTGGTTTTTCTTGAGTGGTGGGCCTTGAGTCTGGGCGGACAACCCAGGCTGGTGCTGTCCTGTAGTGAAATGGCCCAACTCAGAAAGTGACGGAGCAACTCTATCTCTTCTAGAGTCTAGAGCTAGTGCCGCAACGCGTAGAAATAAAAGCAAAACTAAACTAATAGTGAGTAGCTAAACAAAGATGAATTAGTAAAATTTTGTGACTGTACTGAAGTTACCCCAAGAAAGATACAAGTTTCCTATATGAAAAGGAATCAATGGAATAATAGCAAATTGTTCTAGTGGACTAAAAGCCATTATGAATTGTCTTTTTTTTTTAAGGAGCTTCTGATGATCAATCTCTCAAAGCCAAAGCAATCTAACATAGTCTGAAAAAAACGAAGGTCGTAGGCTCGCTAGCTAGAGAAAGATTAATCACTAGATATTAGGACTTTGCGTGACTCTGACAGCTCTAGAACAGCTCTTGAAAATTTTCACGAGTCGCAGCGAGGCCCATAGACTAGGCAGACGTGTAAAGACAAGCTGTGGAGCAGTGTGGACCGTCCAACTGCACTAGCGAAGCTATTTTTGGCATCATAGAAAGGCGGGGTATTGATTTGATTGTGGAATTGGGGAAGGGGGGGGGAGGGGGGGGGGAAGGGGGGGCAGTATGGTATGTTTTTATCCCGCGGTGAAGAGAGGTTTGGCACTTGCACACCTGTCTGGGCAAACTCGATGCCTTTGCCGCGTCAGACAAAAGTAACAGGCAAGTGCTTAAAGGGCAGTACAGGTGGCGGGAGCCAAACAGATAAGCTACAAGGCAAAAACAGAAGGTAAACCTCTGGCCAGATTTTGGACGGGGTTCATTCTGAGATGGAAAGGTGATCCCTATGCCTGGGTGGCGGGAGCCAAACAGCTAAGCCACCAGAGAAAAAGCGAAAAACATGCATTTGGTCAGATTCTGGACGTTGTTCGTTTCTCGGATGGAAAAAGTAATAAAAAAAAAGAAAAAAAACGAAAAGTAATACCGCCAGTGGCTCCTGCACATGCGTGACCTTACTACGAGGGGCGAACCGCCCTGAGCGAGGCAGCATGGACGAGACGATCGGCAGATCGGTCTACGACGACCATAAGAGGTTCGGACAGGGCAATCGCATGGAAGCCGAATCGCATAGAAGCCGATCTGATCAGAGCTGTGTGCCGGATCTCAATCAGACAAACAACGGGGCGGGGGAGGGGGAGGGGGAGGGGGAAGGGGAGGGGGCGGTAGGGCAGCATCCGCGGCGCGACTGCGGACATCCGACCCGACGGCGATAGACTAGAGTCTGTAGGGGCGGCAGACATACAAGGGTCGAGGCACATCTATACACACGAGCAAGTGTTCTTTCTCTATCGATTTATTTTTTAATATCGTGGGATTCGATGGATCCCAGATTGCTGCCGATAGAAAGAAAAAGGAAAAGGAAAAAAAAAAAAAAGATTGCTGCCGACAACCACTGCCTGTCATTCCCGCGCTAGCGGAGCTGAGACTTGCCCGGCTGTATCACTGCTGACTTGTTTTCGTGCTTTATTCTTTTATTATCAGAAAAAGAGAGAGCAACGGCAGGAGGTCTTGGGTTCAATCCCCATTGGCCTCATGTACCTTCCTGGGCATGCTTGGCGCCCACCACCTAGAGATAGCCCGTTGGTGCCCCCAATTGGCATTAAGAAGCAGGTTCTGCTGATGTTCATAGGGGGAGGGGTAATCGGGGAGGCACAGCGACTGGCCACTCATATGATGCTCGGTCCCTCTGCCACCGGCTGTCCCCTGGCCGGTGCCCCCCGTTGGGGATTCCCTGAAGGCTATCAGGCCACCCTGGGCTGAAAAGGCCACCGTTGTCAGATTAGACACAAGATTGTATTTACCTGGGCTGGTTAGTCCGATGATAATACCTCAAGGCCATCGCCCTTTTTAAAAAAAAAAAAAAAAAAAAGAATCATCATCTCATCATCGAACGGACGGCTCCCAGGTAATTGCGCATACGATTGCACAAGTCACGATTCAAACTCACTCAGGCTAGCTTTTAATAGTCGATAGGTGTATCATTCGGCCGCAGGGACTTGGTGTCTGCTTTTCTTGGGAACCTCACGGGAGGGAAGCACTGTGACGCTCGGCGCGCAGCCCAGAAGAAGCTGTCGCTCAAAGGGCCAATGGGCAATGGCCAGCAGTAGCGTATCATCGAAACTCAACTCGTGGAACAGTTCGACTACAACGGGAGCAGTGCCCGAGTCTCTTTCCCGTTTTCCTGTTCTCTTGGCTCGTTCGTATGTGCGTGCTTTCCCTTTTTTTGGGTTTTTTTTCTTGTCCCGGGAAGGGGGGCCAGGGGGGTATGTGCGCATCTGTGGTTCCTGTCCTGACTTTAACTCCACTGAAATCCGAAGAGTCGCTGAGCGATGGTGTGCCTCTGACAGACTGTTTGTCGGTTGATCAGGAGGTCAAACCCCCAGCCTTGACAATCGGGCCAGTATGGATTTGACTACCTTCTTCCCCCGATTACAACGTACGGTCATTATAGCGGTATTTATCTTCCCCCGAATACAACGTACGGTCACTATAGCCTGTATTTTAGACTGAAAGATGCCTCCAATACACCTATAATGACCGTACGTTGTGTTCGGGGGAAGAAGGTAATCGACAAGGACTTACCACCTTGTGACACCAAAAGCTGGTCGACCTCAGTGTCACCAACCCTGCAATCCTCTCTGTTTGCGTGTGTGGGTTGTCGTAGTCGCTATACTAGTATACACAACTCCACAGAGAAAAAAGCATGATTGTGCCCGACTGTTTGGTTGGACGTTCACCGACTCATGTGTGTGTGTGTGTGTGTGTGTGTGTGTGTGTGCGTGTGCGTATTGTGATGTTCACTACACACAACTCCACAGAAAAAGAAGGCATGACTGTGCCCGACTGTTTCGTTGGTTCGTTGGACTTTCACGGACTCATTTGTGTGTGTGTGTGTGCGTGTGTCACCGTGTGTGTGGTCATGTTCCATGTACACAACTCCCCAGAAAAAAACATGACAGAGTGTGTGTGTGTGTGTGTGTGTGTGTGTGTGTGTGTGTGTGTGTGTGAGAGAGAGAGAGAGAGAGAGAATGCGTGTGTGTTCGCCTCGTACATGTGTTCAGGACCTTGAGGTATAGGCCCCGTTCATTGGCTCAACGAGCTCTGGGTGCGGATGCTTGGTGAGTTCGCTGAACTCGTTGAGCGGCTGTACTGCTCTAAGCGAAGTGACTGTCACGGTCGTTTTCTGAAGTGAACGGATTTAGGGCACGCTCACACTCAGTCTGGTACTTTCGTAAAACAGCGAAAAGATCAGGAAAGACATGCGGAAAAGAGATGCATGGTCACATTTATGAGTTTCAACCAGTGTAAAAAGACTGATGGAGGGTTAAAAAAAAGTCCCTAAGCTTGTACTTAGACGTGAGCTGTCCGTTCTTTTCATCGCGTCTCGGGCAGGCGAACGATGAGAAAAAGAGCAAGAAAGATCGCCTCTACCCAGGCTGGGCGTTCTTGCAGGCTGGGGAACGGGAAGAAGGATCATATAGTCCGATGAAAAGCCGATTTTACTACGACGAGGAGTGCATATGACATTGTGTGAGTGCTCCCACAGGGCCTCGCTCCACTACACAACATCCTAGACGTATCTGGACTTCATCGTGCCGAACGATACATTCGGACTTTTCCAAAATTTTGAATGCATCCCGACCAGTTTTGCGTTGTGTGCTCGACATCTCTGTCAAACACTGTATGGCGATTTCTGGTTGCTGTTGTGGGGATGAGAGAGAGATTGCTTGTTGGGAACGGCCGTTCTTTCCCCGAATAGACCGTGCTGTATCTAGACTGAAAACTGCCTCCAAATGCAGGCATAGCGGCCGTTCTTCACCCGAATAGAACGTGCTGTATCTAGACTGAAAATTGCCTCCAAATGCAGGCATAGGGCCTCGGTGCACTACTCTTTCTTTTTCTTTTCTTTTTTTTAACAAAACAAACTCTTCTCATTAGGCAAATAGAAGGGACTGGGAGGCCGCGGTCCTCACAATTCTACCCGGTAATGTAACCCAAGTTCTTAGCCAGACCACAAGAGTGTTAATTACCACTTGCTTTTTTATGTTGCGTGGCCATGTTGGGCTGGCCTCTGTTTGCCGTTGCCAGGTTGGTCTGGTATCTGTTTGCTAGAAATTAGTTAAGTCTCTACCCCGTGGGCTGGGGAGAGATCCGGGTTGGTTGGTGTTCCCCCGTACTGTACATAGACTAGTGAGAGGATGAGATAGATGAGTACTAGCAAGAAAAATGAGATAGATGAGAGAAGAATATAGATTTAAAAAAATAAAATAAAAAAAAATAGTGCAGTCTGGCTGCACTACTCTTGAATCTTGAGAAATCAAGAGTTCATCTCCGCTGGACTTAACTCTTGACGCAGCGTGCTGAATTTCCATTCAAGAGCTGTCAGATTCACTCTCGAAAACGTAGAGAGTGAGTCATGGCTGCACTATGGGCCTGGCTCCACTACTCTAGACTCTAGAAATATTTCGAGAGTTCGAGTAGCATTGTCAGAGAGGCGAGACTCTCGAAATACCCGCCTTCGCTGCGCTTGCACTCTTCAAGTTGAGTCTAGCGTAGTGCAGTGAGGCCCGTAGTGGCCGTACTGTGACGAACTAGCTTCTGTAATGCGCGACTTTCGGCGCGACGTGCTAAGCAAGGTCCCACGTCGATTGGACGGGTTGATGGAAAATTGCATGTGTGTCCTTGCTTTCTTCGTTGTTTCTTCGCTCGCGCACGAGCCCCTGATGACAG
>BFEA01000059.1:1057524-1067627 GCA_003427395.1 Chara braunii
ATCTCAGTTCTGACCTGGGACTCCACCCCCACTTTCCAAAAATCCTTGGCACACCCCTTTTCGCACGTCCAGGCCCACACCCTACTCCGATCAGGAAGTCGCGCTGGGCGTGAGGTTGGTATCGGAGCCCGACACGTGGCTAAGCGATAAGGGTCTGTAGATTCAATACTGGCTAAGGCGAGGCGATGTGGCTCCACGTAGGCGCCCTGCAGCGGGTAATACACGTCGACGTAGTCCTGTAGCTACACGAAGCCGAACCTCCGCCACAAGGCGAGCGGGCGCCATGGCTGCGGCCGCTGCTGCAGCAGCCGTTGCAGCGACCATCCCCAATCAAGCGCCTAACCCGCCTGCGCGAACCCCTGCGGCCCCACCAGATCTTTATTTATTTGACCCAGCACATCATCTCGCCGGAGCATGGTTGGCCACGCTCCGAGCTCAGCGGTATACTAACGATGAAGCTTAGATAAACATCCCCGCGCGGATGGGGGGAGACGCCCATCATTGGTATAGCACTTATGTATGGGTGGATCTTCCCACATTCGAGCGGGATTTCATGAACCACTTCGATTATGTTCACCCCGAACAAGCACTCTATATGATCAAGGATCGAGTCCAGAAACCACTCCAATCCATTACCGAGTATCGGAACAGATTTCATCGAATGTTTGTAAAGACTGAGCGAGGTGAGAAGGTAAGCCGGGACCTGTTCATCGATGGACTACGTAACAGAGCGATTCGGGGGAAGCTACGTAAAAACTTCTCTCCCATTAATCACACGCTGCAACAAATTATGGACGCTGTCGAAGAGATGGAGTGGAAATTCGTAGCTAGCTTCTTAGAAAATGAGGATTACGGTAGAGAAGGAGACTCGTCCGAACTTGTGAAAGCAAGGGCGGAACAGGCCGCACTACAAAACAAATTCGAAAACATGGGATTCGTAGCCGGGCCCGTTACGTATGTAGAGCAGGTAACACCGAGGACCGCAACCCATGGAGTGACTGTAGACAGGCAGATCCCGGTAATGACGTCCCCAACCGTAACTCGGCCACCTCCACCGCCACCCACCATCGAGTCACCCGCAAAAATGAGCGAGTCTACTGCTATCTTGGAGCTAACTAAAACGTTGGTTAGTCTAATCGAAGAAAGCAAGAAGGAACAGCGAGAACACAACGCCCGATTAAAAGCTATGATGCGGAATATGCGACCCATTGCAGTGCGAGCACCAATGCAGGAAGGCATGGTCGCTGCACAAGTTGCAGCAGGGCCAGCCGGGACAGCGGCAAATGCCTGTTTTACATGTCATCAACCGGGACACTTGGCCCGAGATTGCCCCCATCGTGCCATGCAGCCTCGAGCCGGGATCGCGCCTGCAGCTGCAGCTCCCATAGCCAACGGTCCAGGACGTGTAGGAGCCGTGATGGATGATCAGGGGGGAAGTATGGGAATGATGATTTCCAGTGAGGAAGCAGCTGAGCTTATCCCGCTGGAGCAGTACGTATCACTAGGATACCCGGGGCTGGGAATGATTGGGACAATTCGACCGGAACTCGAGTCCAGAGATGTCGCCGAGTGGCGGCCTTCGTCGAGCGAAATGGAGACGGGAGGCCCTACCTTTGTTACAGGAGAAATCGATGTCCTTGAGGTTACCCGAGCACTGGATCATCGAATCCCTCTCCCAATCGGCCACCTACTTTCCATCTCGGAACAGGGGAACGAACGTATGATGCAGCATTGCAAAGCGAACCAGAAGCGATTCGCCCTTGCATGCGCAAAAGATCAGAAGGCGAAGGCGCCGCCTTCGGAGGAAAAGGCGGACGTTGCCCCTGATCCTATCCGAGTCGGATTAATACAGAAAGATGACCACTTTCTTCGGATCAAGCCGATTCCGTGGAAGTCAACCGAATGTGATATTGAAGTCTGGGGAATGCCGTATAGTGCGATCATAGATTCGGGAGCGGCTGTCCTAGCGATATCACTCCGAGTAGTCGAGAGAGCGGGTAGGAAGAATGATTTGATTATGCTAACCGAGAAGGACCAGCTCGTATCGGCTGATGAGGAGAAGATCAAGACAGTAGGGCGTATGACGAACGTCGCGTTCCAATTGGGAAAAGTGCATGCTTTGGGAAATGTCATGGTGCTGGATGTGAATACATATGACGTTCTGTTCGGGCTTCCTGCATTGGTGGCGCAACGTGCTAATTTGGACTTCGAATGCCGATCCGTCATTCTCCGGAATACCGGGGGAAAGCCGTATGTAATACCCATGAGACTAACTCTTCGAACGTCGGTTAAGGCAGTACCCCGAATTTCTCCGGAAACAATGGGAGCGCTCCGCATGGTCTCCTGGAATGCACCTGTGGACGAAGGCCAATCATCGAACGACGCGTGGAGCGACGACGATGACGACCCAGTCGTTACACAGTTATTACGGCAGCAGATTCACTACCCGCCGCCTCGCACTATTGCGCGTACCATGCATCTAACCACACGGAACGCTCATATGATGATCATGGGAGAACCCCTCGTACAGATTTCGAGGCTGGTTGATTCCTTGGAACCCCCTCGGACCCTGTACGAAGGCGTATCTCCCCTTCTCCTTCGATATAGTGACAAGCGTTTCTTTTGTGATCTCACTAGCTTACCTCGATCCCTGCTTCAGCCCGGAAAAGAAGTTCAGTTGTTACGTTTGGGAGCCGAAGCAGGTTCTTTGGAACCCCCTCGGGCATATCGAGGCAAGATCCGATGAATGAGGGATCAAAATCTCGCCCAAAAACGTGCCCTGGCGAGACATCTGCGATGGGATAACCCCCGAAGGCCATACAGCGATCAGGGAGGAGGAAGCACAGATGGTGGCCACTGTGTTTTCTTGGAGATCGGATCACTCTTTTATATCTGCACTGCCTGACACTACTCGGCGTATACACACGAAGCAAGTTAACGTTCGGATTTTGGATCAAATGTATGAATTGCATGTGCCCCAGTATGTACCTGATGAGATCCACCGGTTGATCGCTGATATTTTAATAGAATATCAAGGGGCGATTAGCGTGTCCGATGCCGATATTGGATTATCTGTGGTCGTTCAGCATGAGATTCAGACCGGGAATCATTCCCCGATCCACTGCAAGCCGTACTGATACTCGTTGACAGAGCGCAAGACGGCCTTGCAGCGAATCAAGGAATTTGAGGCAAACGGATGGATTGAGCCTGCCACCGGTCCCTGGCCGTTCCCAGTTGTGTTGTTTCCTAAAAAGAACGGGTCAGTCCGCATATGCATCGATTATCAAAAGCTAAATGATATCACGATTAAAGATGTGTATCCCCTTCCCTAGATTGATGATCTACTTGATGCGATCGGGTGTGCTAACTACTTCAGCAAGTTCGACATTCGGCATGGGTTTCATCATATCTTGGTGAAAGAAGAAGATCGGCCCAAGACCGCCTTCGTTTTGTTTGAAGGCACGTGGCAGTGGGTTCGGTGCCCGATGGGAATCTGCAATGCGCCTGCCACGTTTCAGCGAGCGATGAACGTGACTTTTCAAAATTTCGTCAATAAGTAGCGGCTGACTCAGGCGATGATTAACTTTTGTGTCATTGTGTACATGGATGACATTCTGGTGTACTCGGACACGTTTCACGGACACGCGCAGCGCATCGAGTGGACGTTGGGTGCGTTGAGAGACGCATGTTTCAAGATCGCGCTGGAAAAGAGCGAGTTTTTTCTCCCGAAAATCTCGTTCTTGGGGTATGTGGTGACACGTGGAGGCCTGCGGCCGGACTCTCGAAAAGTCGCGGCGGTCAAAGAGGCCCCGGTTCCGACCTCACTGACGCAGGTTCGAGCCTTCTTGGGCTTGGCCTCGTACTACCGGCGGTTCCTCAAGGGGTTCGCGGCTATAGCAAGGCCTCTGACAAACCTGCTGCGAAAAGAACAGCCCCTTCATTGGGATGACGAATGCGACCAGGCCTTCGGGGCCCTGAAGGATGCTCTCGTCACGGCCCCGATTCTGATCCGGCCGGACCCCTCTCGGCAGTTTATTCTCATCACCGACTGGCAGCCGGAGGCTATTTCGCCTATTCTGGTACAGAGGGGAAACAATGGGAAGGAGCATGTCATTGAGTACGCTTCCCGGACGGTGTCAGACGAGCGACGAAACGATTCCGCGCCACAAGGAGAATGTTATGTGGTAGTGTGGGGTATCCAACACTTCCATCCGTATTTGTACGGTCAGAAGTTTCTGCTCGTCACCGACCATGAATCTCCGTTGGCTCTGAAAAAGCTAACCAACTACACGGGCATGATCGGACGATGGGCGGTGCGGTTGCAAGAATATGAATTTGACATTGTTCATCGAAAAACGGAGAGACACGGCAACGCCGACGGACTGACACGTTTGCACCGACCTGGTAAAGTACCAAAAGCGGAAGAGATCACACCGTGGAAGGACCCGGACATCAACAACGGTCCAGAGTACGGAGAAGTTGCGGTCATTCCACGTGGCAAGAAGCCGGTGAAGGGCAATGGGTGACAGAGGTAATGTCCCGATTCCCTCTCTTTCTTCCTGACAAATTTTGCTATTTCTGCGAGTCAATTTCTTGAGTCTATTCCGTCCAAATGTGTCCAAAAGGGACGTGATATGTTGAATGGGTAAATTGTCGGAAATGTGTCGCACGTGCTCACGGTGCGTGCATACAGTATCGGAGTAGTGATAGACCCTGGTTCTGTCCCTTATGTCGCACTGACAAGATTCCGACAGAAGCCCGATTCCTCGATGCCACGTCGGAAGGCCCCGACAAAATCCAGAAGTTTAGAAGAGCAGAAGTCTGGATAAATGTCGCCTTAATAGCCACGGTGGTAGGCAACTCCCTCAAAACCTTCTCCAAGGAGGATCGGAGGAGGGCCAACGAAAGAGCACGGGATTACCGATGGGTGGATGGATGGTTAGAGAAGCGTAAAACGGACGGCAGTGGAGCATGGTTAGTAGTTCCGCACCCGTTCATGCGGTACGACTGGGTACGAACCGCCCACGAGGAAACGGCGGCGCATTTTGCCGTGCGTATTACCGAAGCTGCGATTGACAGAAATCAATGGTACTGGTCCAATATCCGGGACGACGTTAAATTCATCGTCCAACACTGCCAGGTCTGCGCGGCTGACAAGGCCCCAACCCAACCGCCTAGATCGATAGTCCCAACTGTGGTTGAAAGGCCGTTTCAGAGGGTTAGTATGGATACTACTGATATAGTGGTGCCCCCAAGACCGAATAGTTGCGACTGTTCAATTCGGTTGGTTTTCGTCGACCACTTTTCTAAGTGGATCAAGGCCTACCCCTGTAAGACACGACAAGCCGCGGAAATCGCGCGGTACGTCAACCGCTTTCTGGGCATGCACCAGGACACAGAAGAGATCCTGACCGACAATGGGGTCGAATTTAGAGGAGAAGTCGAGAGAAACCTGGTCATACACGGCGTCTCCATACGGCACACGGCCCCACACATGTCCCAGTCTAACGGATTAGTGGAAAACGCGAATAGGGTGATAAAAACGGCCTTGCGGCGGAATATTGCGGCACGAGACCCCCGACCCTGGCCTGATATTGTCGACCACATCTTGGCGGTCCATCGCGGAACGCCCCATGAATCGACGGACCTAAGCCCCTTCCAGTTGCGGACCAATAGTGTCGCGTGTGTATCGATACCGGGCCTCCCAGACGAATCAGGACTGAACCGACGCCCCACAAGGGCCACCGCTCGGGACAAAGCCAAAAGGCACCTGAAACTCATGGAGCGGTCCCTACCAAGATTGGCCCGGAAGCGCCAACGGTCCACCGAATTGGCCCATGGCCGACAGGTCCGAAGCTACGAGGCCTGGAACGGGAATGCGGGTCCCAGGACCCAGTATAAGTTAGGGGACATCGTGCAGGTAAGGAAATGTGCGCGCCAGGGTAAACTAGCGCCACGATTCTTCGGACAGTATCGAGTGATTGAGCTCAGACCCAACGGCATGGACACCGTGCGCCTCGCTCCCGAGATTTCCGGCAGTTGATCGGCTCGCCCGATCACACGCCACGTGTCCTATCTCCGTCTTCTTCCCTCTGTTTCGTCTCCTTCTCCATCAACCTCTCCCGACGACGACTCTATCTCCTTTGCATCTCCTTCTCCTTCTCAATCTCTGTCGGATACGCCGTCACCCTCGCCATCGCCATGAGCTTTATGGAGGAGAGAACTCTAAGTGAAGAAGCACTGGTAGCACGGGGGAATTTAACACTGCGGCAGGTGCATCATCCTCGTCTTAGTCCGGACCTTCAGCGGGTTGCGCAATTCTTTTGCTCGAAGGGCGTCTACGCGGCAGCAGAGATCCACATCGACGGGAGGACTAACGCGATCATATTGGCCGAAGCTATCGGGTTGCGACAACGAACATCTGTGGACGTCGGCCGGATAACGGTGGTGGTTAATTTTAGTGGGGATCTCACAACGATCCCCCCCATCCGACACATGAGAATCAAGGCGACGTTGCTTCTGTGGGCGCACAATCTTCAGAACGAGTGGACCCAGATCCTGGCGCACCAAGGGGACGTGATCGCACCAATCCGAGCGATCGAATACAACGGCCTTCGGCTGGATCGGTGTGACTCGCCGACGCAATTACCCCCTCTCATCCCCTTCCATCCCCGATGAGTTCCTTCCCGATCTCTACTTTCGAGCTTCCTTCTTCCTTCCCCACCTTTTGGCAGTCTGATCTTCATCCCCGCCTCTCCTTCTGCATAGATCCTCTGGTTGTTCCCCTCCTCGATCCCTCTCAGTGGGACGCGTGGTGCAGGGACTTTATTGAACTCTCACTGTGTTTGGCGGAAGTACGGGTGACGTGGACGAGGGACGAGAGCAATTATCCCCGGTCTGAGCGATTGGAGCTCCTTTTGATTCAGGCGTGGCGGACGGAAGTAGAGGGGGACCTTCTCGGTTTTCTATTCGGGGCAGTGCGTCCAGGCGGTCGGAGGCTTCTCACCCAGGAGCTTACGGTCCCGATTGTGTAGTTGGCCGACCATCTTGACGTCAGCATTGTCTCTCAGGCCGACCCGCGCTTGGTGCCCCACGTCACCTCGCGCACTCTGTCGCCGTATCTTCAGTGGTCAGCTTGCGTGGAGGGCTTCCCATCGAGAATTCCGCCTTCACGGTTGGATTACTTGGATCCGCGCGACATCGTGGATCCCGCTTTCCACAGACTGCCGTGCGAAGCCGAATTGGAGGAGATAATCAGCGAGGAGCTCGCGGAAGAAAGTTCGGAGGAAGAGGAGGAGAATCTGAGCGAAGACGAAGGGGAGCCGGCACAGCGACAAGAAGGAGACGAAAACGAGCTCCTGCAAACGGAGAGCGAAGAGGAAGCAGAAGAAGAAGACAGCGAGCAAGGGAGCGGAGACGACAATGACTTCCTCTCCCTTGCGGCCCGTCCCCCACTTCAAGCACGTCGAGATGAGGCCGATCGGTCTTCGTCCTCGGGCTCTCTCTCTCCGCCCCCATGACTTCCTCACCCTGCGCCAGCTCACCCGTCCCGCCATCTTCCCCCACAACCCCTTCCCCCGCGACACTTTCCGTCATTACTACTCCATCCGCCTCTCTGTCACAGTCCATCCCCACTCATCCTCCCGGCGTGCTTCCCCCGAGTTCCCTCTCCATGTACTTCTCTTCAGCGTTGGATGGGGTCGTATCAATGCCGTAGAGCTTTATTGCCTCATCACGGGGTTAATCCCCGCATGTGCCGACCGCGATCGCTTTCGCGCGGCGCTTCTTAGAACCTTCGCCACTCTCTATCCCGACTACCTCGCTTCTCTCCCCACTACTGGCCGCCGATTCCCCCGCTTCCATAGAATCGTCCATCATCGGAGCCTTCCAGAAACGGACGATGAGCTGGAATGCTTCTTCCCGCCTATCCCGACTCATCCCCCATCAACACCTCCGCCGGCCTATCGTCTTCCTTTTCCTCTCCCCCACGAGTGGCGACAACCAGGATATGACTGCCGCGCAGCATGACGTCCACACTCGTTCACACGGTATGCGGCGGAAAAGGAGATCAACCATCCACGGCCAATCAATCAAAGATGAGCGACACGTCAGCTTGCAAGCAGGAGCTTGCTTATCTTTGGAACCCCCTGGGCGTCACATATGTGACGAACTAGCTTCTGTAATGCGCGACTTTCGGCGCGACGTGCTAAGCGGGGTCCCACGTCGATTGGACGGGTTGATGGAAAATTGCATGTGTGTCCTTGCTTTCTTCGTTGTTTCTTCGCTCGCGCACGAGCCCCTGATGACAGTTGGGGACAATTCGGGAATACCAGGGGAAAAGGGGGCAAAACTTGGTCGGATGCGGAGTGCGCGCCGAGTGCGCGATTAATAAACGTTGACGTCTCTTCTTTTCTTTCCTTTCCCTTCTTTTAATTCTGTTTTGTCGGACTTTTGGGCGAGCAGACATCGTGCGGGAATTTCAGTGTCTCTTTTTGAATTTCTTTCTTAAATTTTCTTTTCGAATCTTGGTGGGAGCCATACGGCCTTCAGAATATTGATTTTCTTTTCGGACCTCTTCGGCAGGCTAGCTAGGAATTTAGGAATTTCGGAATTTCTATGTTTCTGGGGCACTGCTCTGCATGCTCGCGCGCTCTTTCCTGCTGCTGCGCCGGAACCTTGATTAATTGGCGCCTTAATCCTTTTGCAACTGTAATTTTTGGCGCACACTTTTGTAATTGTATCCTTCTGTTTCTTGCTTCTCCTTCGTCCCGCCTCGTTTCTTCCTCTCCCCCCCCCTGCCTACATTGGGTAGCCGCGTTTGCATGTTCGGATCGATGCGTGGAGTGGGTACGTCCCCCATGCCGCGGCCCGACTATGCAAACATAGGCACTCCCTCTCCCCTATCTATCTACATCTTTGTAATTCCGTGTTCTTCGCGCATGCATGCACGCTATAAATTTTGGTTGCGCGATTAACTTGCTCTCTTAACTATTGCTGGAAGCTCGGGTTGTTGCGCGACGACGGGCTGTTGGCACACGAGCGAAGTAAGAGGTGAGTGAAGTGGGAGTCGGGCGACCCGACGAGCTGGTGCCAAATGCGCGGGGTTGACGCGGGCCACGACGRACTGTGGGCGCGGAGCGAACCTGACGCGCGCARGAGGACTAAGCGGGGTGACGGCTCCGTGGGTTGGTGCACGACGACGGGCTGTCGGCATCGGAGAGTGAGAGAGAAAGAGARTTGAGGTTGAGTTGGGCATRGATTTGCATCTTTCTTTTTCGTTCCTTTTTCGTCTGTGTATATAAATTTTGGTGTCGATTACGGGCGACTCGCCCTTGTCTTTTGCGGCCCTCTGTGTCTTTTGTTTCGACTTGGTTTTCTCTCAATGTTTTCYGTTTTGATTTCTTTCTCGGACTTTCTTTTCGCGAAATGATGTATGGATAACCCGCGCACATCTTGCACTTCGTTTTTGATTGACGTCCCGGATTTATGAAATCGGATGAGAATGGAGATGGCATGTTGGCATGATCGATTGGATGTCTGTCGTCTCACAATGATCGCCTGACAAGCATGACCTGACGTATCGTATGCACGCATGTAAGCACGATCCGAACGGAGTGCGGCTTACACGCGTCCGGACTACCCGGACCCATAATTGGTGTCCTATCTGTCGCACGAGGTTAGCCCTTCGCCAGGTCGGGAGTTGATATCCACAGGGTCGGGTTAACCATCGCCCGCAAGTGCGGGTAAGTACGACCCATTCGCGTCTTTCTTACGCACTTGCGGACGGTGATTTCCCCGAACAGCTTGTCCCCTAGGGTGTGTAGGATGAAAGAATGACGAGCTCGCAAACCTCCGACGTATCTTGGAATTCCAAGGATTTCGACGCGTATTTCGGATATCGGGAACTCTGGGAAGAAGARCAACGTCGGTTACGAGGAAATCTGAGCAACCCGAAATTCCCTTGTCTTGCGRAACGCRATAGGGTATGMGCMAGGGAATTCCATCTCGCCGTAAGAAGCGATCCACGGGGACCAGAATACCCAAACACTTATAACACGCAATATTTTATATCCCCCGGTTTCGTCATTGTCGCTCTTAATTTC
>BFEA01000059.1:1081559-1092721 GCA_003427395.1 Chara braunii
GAGAGAGAGAGAGAGAGAGAGAGAGAGAGAGAGAGAGAGAGAGAGAGAGAGAGAGAGAGAGAGAGAGAAATGGGGGGATGGAGTGTGAACTTACCTGGTGACGCCTGGAGACGCGCTTCAGGTAAGCCGCTTCCCTTGCCCTGGTAAGTTTCCTTTTTTTGTTTTTGCTTTTCTTTCGGGTTTTCTTTGTTTTTCTTTATTATTATTATATTTTTTTTTTTCCCCTTCCCCTAAGTGACGCAAGTATAGACAGCTGTGCCCGTTCACGATGGAGAACGAGCAGCAGCTGCCTGTCATTACCCGAACCTGGCACTATTGGTGCCCAGGTGCGGGCGCGTTTTCGGAACGTAGAAATAGTGGGAGGGGAAAAAAAGCAGAAAGAAATAGGGGAGGAGAAAAGAGTGGCGGCAGTGAATGTGGCCGCGGGGGTAGATTAGATGTAGGGGTAAGAGGAAGAAGAAGGAAGGAAAGTTGGGAGAGGGGGAGTGTCGCGAATGTGGCCACGACGCAGGCCCAGATGCAATGTTAAAAGCATCTGGACTCTAATGAGACAACAGACTGTTGGTATCAACATTCTGCTGAAAATGGCTTGGTACAGCCATTTGAGGGCTGCGTCTGGCCATGGGTGTTGGCCAGATGCATTGCCAGGGTTCAAAACTTGGTTCCCCTAGGGGAACATCAAGTTTTATGGCCCTTGATCGCGATTTAGATCAAGGGCCAAGCTCTATTCCGGGATTTGGCTGGGGGCAAAGCAGCTGCCCTCAGCCTTCAGCCAACTAAAAAAGCTAGCATGCCACTCAGCGGCTTCACAAGAGGCTGGGAGCTTCTTGCCCCACCTCTTGTGCTATGCTGTAGGTTGTGGGGAAGCCGTAACCTTGAGGCTGCAGCTGGACTGGACCGGGCGGCGAAGGGCTTTGATGGGAATGTGCTGCCCGACGGTCGGCACGCGACAAAGGGTTTTCTTTAGTAAGAGGTTGCGTCGCTGTACTCTTGGAGGGAGGTGCTGCTGAAATTTTGCAGCAACATCACCGGATTTAGCGGTGGTNTGGAGGGAGGTGCTGCTGAAATTTTGCAGCAACATCACCGGATTTAGCGGTGGTACGGCGGAAGCGTTGCCGAATTCTTGCGGCGGCAGCGCTGGTTTTCGCGGCGGTACGGCGGAAGCGCTGCCGAATTCTTGCGGCGGCAGCGCTGGTTTTCACGGCGGTACGGCGGAAGCGCTGCTGAATTCTTACGGCGGCAACGCTGGTTTTCTTGGCAGTACGGCGACGGCGCTGCCGAATTTTGTGGAGACAGTATAGACGTTGCCGCAAGGACGGTATCGCTAAGGTGGAAGTGCATCTTGAAATAGTAGAGACGTGGCGTCGCTAGGACGTGGTGACGTTGGAAGGCGTGACGGCGGCATTGTAACGCTGTCAATTTGCTGGGAGTGAAGGAGAGTGATGAGACAAGCGGTCGTCACAGGGAAGCGGTGTGGATCGCCTTGTGAGTGACCTGGTGTGGCGATCGTCTTGTTTGAGGGCGTTGCGGCATGCGGCACTTGCAGGGATTGTCAAGGCCGTAGTTATTTTTTTGTGGCACGCCGAACGAGCGGGGTATGAACCTTGAACCACCAAGTATGGCGACATGCGTGTGGTGACCTGACTTGGTATTTGGTGGATTGAGGTGGCGCTATTTTTGAGAGACAAGTGTTGCTGAGACCGTGTGGGATTTGAGAGGGGGATCACTCTTTCCAAACCGCAAGCTCTCTTTGTTGATAAGCGACGCTTGGGTCAGTGGTAGTACCTGAGGAAGGGTGTGGCTCATCCTTGGGAACGGCCACAACGGAAGTGGTACGGCAAAACTTTTCTTGAGAGAGTACTCGGCTTTCTTGAGTGAGCCTTCATAAAATTCACTCAAGGTCAGTTGAATGACTCAGACTTCCTTTCACCCCTGTGTGAACCCACACTTTGCTTGACCCTGTTCGTTTCGAGTTTTCGAAAGAAAAGGTGGAGGAAAGTTGTGCAGGTCATGCATATGAATGGAAAAGTCTGACTCGAGTATGGGATTGTACTGTTTTCTCTTGAACTTGTTGTCTATGCATGTTGTGCAGGTAGGTAGAAGGATGCCTGCTATGGAGACTGACTTTGTCTCTTGGGGAAAAGGAAAGGGATTGTTCTCTTTCAACCTTTCACCTGCCTGCATGATAAAATACTTGAATTTTGGAATGAATAATTTCAACGGTACCGTGAGAGCAGTCTGTCACAAATGATTTTATCTACTTGGAACTGTCGAAATGATTCTCATTCTCTATCGCATTCAGTCTCTTTACGTCTAAGTTACTGAGAACCGAGAAGGAATGCGAAATAATTGAAAACTACTTGCGGCGAACGCATTCTCTTCTCTAGGAAGCGTCCAAGGCGGGGGTTCGTATGCTTTCGGAGCCGGCCCTGTTATCGACTTGGGGTGGACCTGACTCGTCGGGGGTGGTACTTTGTCGACTCGGTGGTGACGGCCCAACCTCTAAGATCTGAGTCTTCGGGCTCAGGCGAGGGGAAAAAGTATCCACAGACCACTTCCTAGAGGGAGAGGCATGCAACACTTCAAGCCATGTACCTGATCAAGAATCATCCGCGAAGCAACCTGTCATCCAGGAAGATTGAGAATGTATGGAGACAGGCGTATGTGTGTTAAATCATTAATCGGCGTTAGTTGGAATGAATGACTTTGACTGCGCGTCTCATCAAGTCAAAATTGCGGTAGTCCGACTACCTTGTCGGCTGTATCAATGTTGTTATCGGTAGTCAACTCCTCGTTGGCGGTTGCATGATTGTTTTATTCAACCCAGAGTGGTCGAATTTTATTTTGATATCGTGTTGTTGAATGTATCAAATGATGATTTTGATTTTTCGGTTATTATTTTTTATCAGATGTGTATTCCTATCGACGACAGTCGATTCCATTTGATGTAATTATATGTGTTAATATTTTAATCATCTTTTGACTGTGTGACAAGGGACTAAGATTAAGTTGAGGCTTTCACGCTTTGTCGAGACCGTCCTAGTCGACCGACGTTCGTTCGCACTTAGGAGATCAGCGCCCTAGGGGACGGACAACGTTCGGGTCCACTTGGCGTTAACCAAGCGTACCTATACTCCAGCGAACGAGCAAACGCCCTCGGCTGACCTACCTCTGCAATTGCACGTAAAAGCTTTCGCACGTGGGTCAGTAGCTCGGTAGGGATACACCCCTGAGGGTGGTGACAGCCCCTTAGGGAAGGTAAGGTGCCCCGCGAGAACCTATCCTGTCGTAGGGGACCGTGGGATGTACAGCTGGTTCACCCGGCTAGAGCGGCGACGGGGCAATGCAACCGTGTTCATCTCCGGGGTTCGCGGGATTATTTATGCGTTGTCCTAAGTTGTCTCTTTGTTTTGTTTTGTCTTAACTCTTGCGTGACATAGCCGGGAGGGTCCTCGCTCACACGGGGGCCGATGCGCTCGACAGCGTGATCGGAACGCTGTCTTCGGCTGGTCCGCTGCAGCGAGTGGATCTGATGGTAACCGCTACGAAGATCAATCTTCGTAAAGAAGCGGTTGCCTGGTAGGCGGTCGAACAGTTCATCGAAACGAGGCATGGGGTGGTTGTTCTTAACCGTGTAGCGGTTGATACCGCGATAGTTGATGCAAAGACAGAGAGTTCCATCCGCTTTGCGAGCAAAGAGCACGGGTGCACCCCACGGGGAGTTGCTGGGATTAATGAAACCCAGTCTCAGGAGCTCCTCAAGCTGACGCTTGAGTTCAGTGGCCTCGTGGATTGAGACTCTATATGGTGCCTGGTGGTGAACTCGATAGTTAGGCACAAGCTGGATGGAGTGCTCGACGTCGCGCATCGGTGGGATGTCGGCATATGAGAAGGACAATGGAAAAACGTCGTGGTACTCTCGGATAAGGTCGCGAACTGCGGGCTCTTGGTCGGCCGTACAGCGTGCGAGTTCCTCAGCGTCAGCGTCAGCGCACGACAGTGGGGTGGACTTGACGGACGGCGGAGGGACGGGATTAGCAATGGGATCCATGGAGATAGAAGGAGGATCTGGCTCCATAGGGATGAGCTCGGCGTCGGGACAAGGTGGATCATAGTGTAAGAGATCCGTCACGTTCACCATAAAAAAGGTGACATCGTCCTGTCGGATGAAGTGGGCGAACTGCCGAGGCGAGGTGACAATGATAGAAGGAGATGGTGTGGGCACGGAAGGCTCCGGGGGAGGAGGATCGAGGCATGGTGTCGCAGTGGTACATATGAAAGGTACGCGATACGTCTGTCCACACTTCGTTTTGAGAACGAGAGTGTTGGTCGCCCAATCGGCCTCGGTGCTGTGGAACCGACGAGACCACGGAGTACCGAGAATAAAGTCTTACCCCGTCTCCATCACATCGAAATGTGCAGAGGAGCGGTGGCGACGAGACGCCGGGGAACGATCAGTCAGCTCGAGAGTGAGGAAGAAGGGGAGGTCGATGACCTGGGTCTTGTCATCCCCTAGGGTGACGGAGATGGGAGTCGGCGACCCTGTCGTGGGTAAGCGGGCTTCTTTCTCCACACGTGGGTGAATGAAGTCGCCCTGAGAACTGGAATCCCACAGCGCTGAGTACACCCTCGTGGAGGTCCCCAGTCGTATGGGGATGATCGGGAGGGTGCGATCAGGGTCAGAGAGGATGGTGAGAAGGCGACGCAGGGCAGCGACATGGAGGGTGAGTCGCTCCTGACGAGCCTAGAGCATGCTCAAGTCCAGAAGAGAGGACACAATGTCCTCGCGAGTAGCGAGCTGCTCGCTGCTCGCTGCAACGGGCTGAGCGAATGGCTCGAAGCGTCGGTAGTCACGGCGGGATAGGAGGGGAAACGGTGGTCTGCGGAGGTGCAGACGGTACTGCGACAGAGGGCTGAGTACACTCTGTCGAGTCCAGCGAGACCTCAACTCCAATAGCGAGAGGGGCAAACCGCGACGGGGATGTCGGGAAGCTGACTACTAAGGAGGGCGCAAGTGTACACTGCACCATGGCTAGGAGGCGCCGCAGGGATGCGAGGTGCCGAGGGGGGACTGAGCACGACGCTGGCGGGAAAGGTCAGCGTAGTGGCGGTCAAGGGCGGTGGTGTAAGCGCGCCGCGAGGAGGTATGACCGTCCTGACGGCGTCGCAAACATCCACGCCAGCCCAAAATGGTCGCGCGCTCCTCAGTGGAAAGGAGATCGCGAGGAGGGACAAAGCCCTGGGTGGAGGTCCTGCTGAGGGACCTCGGCGGGCGATGCGCAGCCGTGACCGGGGCGGCTGAGTGCCTGGGAAAGGGCGGAGAGGATGAGCTGGAGGCGCTCGTCCATAGGGAGAGTAGAGTCCTCTAGGTGGTGGTGGACAGCCTCGCCGAGGTCGAGGTCGTCGCTATGGTCACCCTCTGGCGACAGCGGGGCACCAGCGTCCTGCTCACCATACTCGAGCGTGCTGAAGCGGCGTGGCGGCCCTTCTGCGTGGAACGGCGGGGGCGGCTGTGGAAAGGGGAACGGCACTGGGAAGTGTCGTGAGAGGAGGAGGCGGAGTAGCCCGTGCACTGAGTCTGGGAGGAGGAGGCGGGGCAAAGGCGGGCCCGCATCCGCCGATGGTCCTTGGCGGCCCCGTAAGCTTGGGGGGCCGATGTGAACTCGTACCGCCATAACTCGGAGCGGTACTCGAGCGGAAGGCTGGCCAAGAACGATCGATAAGGGCAGCCTCAGGGAGGAACGCTACGTCACAAATGAGGCGGGCGTCCTGAAAGACCTGGATGTGGCGATCCAGACCGGCAGCGCCACCAGAGCCGGACCAGCGTGTAGTGACTACACACTCGAAGGCGCTAGTCACGTCATGCCGGGCTCCGAAGCGATCCTCGAGGAACGCCTGAAAATCCATGAAGGTCGGAGTCCGACCCGCATGAAGGGAGTAAGCGTAGAAATCCTCCCCGGCGTCAAAAGGACCGCCACGCAGGCGCGTGGAGAGGTGACCCACCCACGTGTCAGGTGGGGCGCCCATGAGCTGGAGGGTGTGGGTGGCAGACTGTAGCCACCGAGACACGCGTATGCCTGTACCGTCATACAAGGCAATGTTCGTCAAGCGGACGAGTGGTGCGCCACCGTTTTGGCGACGAGGGGATCGAGGGGCAGAGGCCTGTGCCACGGTTGAGTAAGTCGGCGCAGGTCCTGGAGAAAGGAGTGCAGTTGACTGCGCGCCTGGGCCGCATGGGGGAGCAGCGGGGGCAACAGCGGCAGGCTGCGAGGGAGCTGCGGTAGAAGAGCTCGCAGCAACCGCGGGAGTAGGGAGAAGGTAGGATGGGGCTGGATAGGGTGCAGGGCGAGGAAAGCTAGCTTGCATGGAAGGAAGAGTAAGGGAAGGAGGGGGTGCGCCCGAAGGCGCGGCCACCTGTGAGGGTGGGGGTGGCTGAAGGCGTAAGAGGGCGAGGTCGGCCCGGATCTGGGCAAGCTCGTCCTCGAGACATTGGACGTAGATCGAGCGAGGAATGGCAGGAGGAAGAGTGGAGAACGGGGACGCACGAGCGGCGCCGGGCATCCTAGAGGGGGGAGAGTCAGGTGGTGCTGTGGTCGTGCGAAGGGGAGGGAGAAGCGAGGCACCCGAAAAAGTTAAGACCATGGTAGCGGGTTGTGGTCCCGTGGCCGTAGTGACCGGAATCTGGGCGGGTTCGCCCGTAGACTAAGGGAGGGTCTGACTCGTGGCGGCCGTCGAGCTAGGGGCGTGGACGGTCACCAAGATGGTCGGGTCGGGGGTGGCAGAGGAGGAAGCTCCACCGTGGCCACCCTATCGGAGAACTGGGGACCCGGACTGGGAGCCAGGAGAAGAGTGAGAGTCAGGAGATGAAGGGCAGGCAGCGTCTTGGAGTTGCTGCATGCCGACGGCAAGGGTCGCCACCTGCGCCTGTAAGGGCGCGAGGATCACGAGTTGTGTCTGAATGGGCGTGAGGAGGGAGGTAAGGAGGGTGTGCAGATCCCCCTGGGGTTGATGGCCCTGCTCCGCCAGCACGGGTGTGGAGCCCAGTGCCGTGGTCGTCGCCGCGTCTGCGGCGTGTGACACACCGTCGGCCATGGGGAGGTGACGGGCCGAACTGGAGGGGGCCAGAGGAGGTCCGTGTGAGCGAAGGGCGTAGGGGGGGCTCCGCGGTAGAAAGTGGCGGACGACGCTAGCAAGGCTGGCGTGGGCGTCGTCAAAGGGGGAGATGTGGTTCGGGTCCAGGGTGCCCGAATAGGAAGGCGAAGTAGGGGGGGGAGAGGTTGAAGAACCCTAAACACTAGAAAAACCCTAAGAAAACCCTAATCGGAGTTTGAGTGGTTAGGGTACGGTACAGGTGACCTTATCAAGAAAATAAAATAGCAAGCATAGGGGGGAAAGGCGGGAGAAAAATAAATAAGCAGCGAGATTTCAGGAGAAAAACAAAAGAAAATAAATAATTAAAATAATTAAGGGAAGAAGTAAACAAAATGTGAAAAGAAAAATAATATTTATTTTTTTGAAATTTTCGGCAGCATTTCCCTACCCCCCATGGGGTCAAGAATGTGCCAAGGGGAAAGGAGAGACCAAGATAAGCACACTAGGTTTCAAACTGCCGCAAATAAAAAAATTCAGAAAATAAAAAAAATAATAATAAATAAATAGATAAATAAATAAATAAGTAAATAAGTGGATAAGGAAGTGGAGAGAAATGGAGTATCTGATTTTTCAAAAATTTTGGCAGCATTTCGTTACCCCCATGAGGTCGAAGTGTGCCAAAAAAGACTAAGAGAAAATCAGAAAATTTCGGCAGCACTTCGTTACCCCCACGGGGTCAAAACGTGTGCCGAAAACAAGAAAGACTAACACCTAATCAGATTTAGGGTTGTCGTAAAGAAAATCGAATTTTCAGAATAAAGAAGAAAATGAAATAAATCAGAAAATCAGAAAAGAGGGTGGGGAGTATGATAATTCGATTTATTTATTTATTATTTTTTTTTTTTTTTGGACAAGAGATGAAATATAAATTAAGAGAAGATAAAAAGAAGAAAAAGGAAAAAACAGAAAATTTCGAAGTTGGGGGGAAGGGGGATGAAAAGGTGAAGGAGAGAAGAGAGAAATGGGTGGGCGAGAGAAAAAGAGTGAAGAGGGGAAGTGATGAGCTTGTTGGGGGAGAGGGGTGTGAGTAAGAGGAGAGAGAGAAAGGGAGAGAAAGTGGGTTAGTAGGGAGAGGGGAGAAGTGGTATATGGCCGTTGGTGTCTCCAAGGGCACAAGGTGTACCAAGACCAGGAGGGTCTTGGCCTTCGCTGCAGCAAGCCAGCTGGAGCAGAGAGGGGGCTGAGATCTTGATCAGCCCCTAGCAACAGTTCTGCAGATCTGCAGATCTAGGGTCTGCTATGTGAGCAGGCCCTCACCATTGTAGAACAGCCCCCTAAGCAGGGGGGTCTTCAGTTCCACCACAAGCTGCCACGTGGCAGTAGAGATGGCCATGTGCACAGGCAACAATAGCCAACGGCGAGGGGGGGGCAAATAGCAGCCCGGGCGCTGCTGCCCTGCTCGCCGCCGAGGGGGGGGGTGTAAATAGCTGCCACAAAACTCTTCAACAGCAGTGTGCAGCTATACAAAACCATATACACATTGTGGCGAGTGTGTTATGGCAGCAATATACGCACGCGCAAGCCCAACAACTGCTTAGGTTCAAACCCCAGCAGGAGCAGCATCGCGGATCTTGATGATATAATCCGGGAGCGGGGCGGGGCGGGGCAGCGGGGCAGCGCGGGCGCGTGGCGCACGCGCGTAACTTCCTGCTGCGGCTTGTTTTTTCCCTCGTTTTCCATGAAAACGGGCCTGAAAAACAGCCAAAAACCCGGCTGTTTTCCCAGCTGTACGGGGTGGTGGGTGGGAGCGGGGAACGTTCCCGCTCCGATACCAATGTGCGGACCCACCAGGTGTGGTGCTCCGCCTGGGATGATGATGGAGATGGAGGATGAGGGAGGAGCGAGATGGCACAGCGCAGCTCCCACGCAAGACGTCAGCGCACGTACTCCAAAACTGTGTGAATGTAGAATGAGCCAGAATACAGACAACAGTTGGGGTATACCCCAGCGGACTGACGAGACATGACTGGACTGGCTGGTACTGACAGAGGTACCGGCCCGGACTGGACTGCCCCGAATAAAACACAGGCCTGTGAGAACAGGCCAAAGGGCTGGTCTCACAGGCCCTCCAGAGGTCCGCTACAACTACCCTAAGAAAAGGTCCCTGCGTAAAGGAAGGAGATTGGGTGGGGCTGCCCGACCACAACAGGGAGGTAGGGCGTGTGCACTTTGCTGACCAAACACACGTACTGATAGAAGTCTTCTCCATTCAGAAGGGCGAAGAATTACGATGGAACCAACAACCCTTCATATGGAAGGAGCGAAAAGGTGTTTATCGTGTTAGGGTCATTGATGAAGGATGTCACCAGAGGGCGTATCGCCCAATGATCCCGATCGAGGACCTCCCCATGGACCCCGAGGAGTGGCGATGGTCCCTAGATGCCCGGACCAGGAAGGGGGAGGCAAACACGTTGACATTACTCAACCTAAAATCCAAATCAGCCTACTGAATGCGTAGACCTAAATGCAGACTGCGGGACCGCGTTGAAGACAGATGGTATCGCCATCTCAATATACACCGCAGCTTGCTTAAACCCATTTGATGGTTTGCACACTATAGCAGTAGACCTGCTAAAATCTCTGCCCTCCAGTGGCAAATAGAACACCGATGTCTACTAACCAATGACTGGCTGATAGACCACACTCGCTTGGAACAACAAGGGAAAGCACTTCCATGGTGCCATAAATGTCTCCAGAGCTACCCTGGGAGAAAGCAGGTTGAGACCATAGAGCATATTTTTCTTCAGTGTCCCGCGACGGTGCTGTTGTGGAGAAGTTGGGATAGGATTTGGCGACACATTGTTCCTGGTGCAGTGTGGCCATGGGACTGGCCGGCCATACTCTTGGGGTATTACCCTCAAATCCGGGGAAATATATTTGAGGAAAATATGTTTAACCTGGGAAGACGGAGCGTCCTATGGGCCATATGGTGGAAAAGATGTATCCTGGAGGTAGAGGGGGCGCGAGTGGAAGACGGAGAAGTTATGGAACAAATACGAACATTGGTTCAACACGAAATTGTGACCCGATGGAAGGCAGCCAAAGACAAGCTGGACCAAATGCATACCTGGGGGGATATGAATAGGATTATCTCTTGTTTCAACAAGGACTGGTTGGGAGGGGAAAGGAAGGGATGGGTGGCCGAGGTAAAATGGACCGGGGATTGTCGGCCTGAAAGAGAACCACAGGAGGAACCCCGGATAGAGATAGTAAGAGACTACCAGCTGATTTTTCACGACTGGATAAGATAGATCCCGGCAACCCGCTACGTGCTGCGCAGGATTTCGCAGATCCCTTCCCCCCCCCACCCGCTGTCCTTAGAAGAAAGATTACCGCTTTCATGACCCCAGGGGACTGGTGGTAGGATCTAGTGGGATACAACTTGTCGCAGCTTAGTCTATTTTCAGTCCATTTCAGCTATTTCAGGCTATTTCAGGCCTCCTTTCGGCTCAGCTTCTCTACTTACCTCTGTTTTTTTTTCTCATCTTTGGTTATCTCTGCTTATCCTTGTTTATCCTTGTTTATCTCTGTCATTTTCACTGCATTCTCAGTCTAATGCTCAGCAGGAATGGCAGGGGCTAGGGGACGGAGGGAGACCCCCCCCCACTACCCGGCACGGCTGCAGATAGGAAGAGTAGACTTGATATGGGACGTTGGACCCGGTCTCCAACAATGGCGTCACTTCCACTGATATATTGTATGTCATTGCGATAATTAAGGGACGCTGGACCCGGGTTCCATCTCAGCATAAGAAACTCTAATGTTTAGCATATGGATACAATAGGCGCCCTGAGGATAGTTGGTGGAGGGCAGAGGCTCGGGGATGGAGGGAGACCCCACTGGTGCCCCCCAGTGTTTCCCCCCCCAATACCCGATCCTGCTGCAGGATAGGTTTGGAAGAGTTTGGAAGAGTAGATTGGATATGGGACGCTGGACCCGGTTTCCAGCACAATGGCGTCACTTCAATGATGTACTGTTTTATAAAGAGGTATTTAAGGGACGCTGGACCC
>BFEA01000059.1:1092972-1121290 GCA_003427395.1 Chara braunii
AAAAAAAAAAAAAAAAAAAAAAAGTGTTTTTTTTTATTGGGTGTGTCCCGACCAGCCGCAGCAGGACCTGAGCAGCCACTTCCACTTGGCCCGATACTCCCGAATTGCAACGGGTTACAGGGCGGCGCAACTCGCCCCAATGAATTACAAGTGTTGACTGGCTGGCCACCAATCCTTTCTCAAGCCACTGAAAGTGACGGCAACGGGAATAGAACCCAGCACCTACGCGGTGTCGCTCAGGCATGAAACCTACTAAGCTAGCCACCACTATCAACAAACATGTGGTAATGACAACGGTGTGAACAGCGAACAACCTAGCAACAAACAACAGTAACAACAACTGTGTACACAACGATAGGAACGCAAAATAGGTCCACCTATGGGACTTGTGGTGAAAAGTCTTCACCTAGCACCTGAAGTACCTGGGCGACAAGGCTCGCACAAATATGCTTCGATCAAGGTTGAGTGGGGTGTGTGGGACTCAGATTAGCCCTGGTACCTACAACCACGGTTCGGTCAGGTCACCCCCAAGGCTGGATGGTGGCGATCCTGAGTGGTAGACACTGAGGTAGAATAGTGGGAGGAGTGCGCTGGGAGAAATGATGAAAGAGGTAGGTTGGGAGGGAGTCCTATAGGATTAGGGGGCCTATGTTCGGTTCACTATCAACAAACATGTAGTAATGACAACAGTGTGCACAGCAACAAACAACAGTAACAACACCTGTGTACACAACGATAGGAAAGCAAAATAGGTCCACCTATTGGGACTTGTAGTGAAACGTTTGTACCTAGCACCTGAAGTACCCGGGCGACGAGGCTCGCACAAATAATATGCTTCGATCAGGGCTGAGTGGGGTGTGTGGGACTCAGCTTAGCCCTGGCACCTACAACCACGGTTTGGTCAGGTCACCCCCAAGGCTGGAGGGTGACGATCCTGAGTGGTAGACACTGAGGTAGGATAGTGGGAGTAGGAGTACGCCGGGAGAAATTACGAAAGAGGTAGGTTGGGAGGGAGTCCTATAGGATGAGGGGGTTTCTACCACATGGCCGAGTGCCGAAGGTGACTCTCGTATGTCTGTAATCCAGCCTCTAAAACAACCTGGGCTTTTAGGGGAAAAAAAAGAAAAAGAAACACTTTTTGCCTGTTTTCCAGGCCAGTTTTCCTGGTCAGTGGGGTCTGGAAACGAGGTCGGCGGTTGGAAAAAATTGAGCATGGTGGGCTGATGGGGTCCCGAAATGACCTTCCGTGCTCAAAAGTTCCTAGCCACCGTGCAGTGGGGTCCAAGCCTAAGATTACCCGGATCCAGGCCTGGTTGGCCCAGTAGGTCACTGGTTCTTTTTTTCTTTTTTTTTATAAAGACACACCCCTCGCAGTGCTAGTGCTGCTAGTAAAAGTAGACAGCACTAGCACCCGGGGAGAGGCTCCATCTATTGGTGGGGAGCATTACCTGCTGGAAAACGGGTCCAGCGTCCCTTATACAGTGCGAATCAGGATAATGTCAGGAAAAACAATTGAGAAAGACACCTGCCAGAAGGAACCTTTTCACCCTATGTCAGGCACCAGATATGCTACTACTATACACTAGTTCCTTCGCCACCCTGCTATCCCAACCCCCTTGTCAGGCGCCAGATATGCTGCTACTACACACTGGTTCCTTCCCCACCCTGCTATCCCTGTGGCTGCCTGGGGAAACATATCTGGAAACTCCTCAGGTCTCTTCATCGGAATGTTGGGGTTGACCTGCAGCCAATCCTTGAACCTGAGGTTGTAGTCCTTGGTGAGGGCGCCACCTCCCCCTCATCCCCCTTCTCCACAGGCCATTCATCCTGTGCCATCCTGCCGCCCCTGTCCCCCCCCAGCCAATCTGCGAGAATGTTTGTATTTCCTTGAAGTGTTTCATTTTGCCCTGAACCCTTTTCCATTGTATCCTTATTTCTTTTTCGATAAATTGCCTGACAATGTCCGTTGTTTCCCCTTCCCCCATTCTGGGCCCTTCCCGGTCAAAAACACACCTTTTTTACCATAATGCCCACACCACCGACTTTCTGGCAGTGGAAAAAAGGTTATTGGCACAGTGGGATGCTTGTGGTCTACGCCACTCACCTAGCAGTATAGTCTCTCACGGTGGTCCTACCCGCCTGCTCTATGGCATCAAACCTTCGTGGTGTCACTTTTTTTTTTTTTTTTTTTTTTTTTTTTAAAGCCCAGGTTGTTGTAGAGGTGGGATACTAGACGAATGACAGTTATCCACAGTACTCGACCGCTCGGTTGTCCAGCTGAATCCCTCTAACGACCCCACCCGTCCTTCCTCTTATCATTTTTGCCCCCCCCTGCCCTACCCTAGTGTTAACCACCCGGGACGATCACCCATTGCCATATTGGCAGGGTGACCTGACCAGACAGCGGTTGCAAGCACCCAGGCTAGGCAAAGAGACCTACCACTTCTTGGTTTGATTTTGTGATGGATAACCTCATGGCCAGGGATGCTTTCTGTTTGGAGTTTCGGGGAATGACCCAGTGCACGAGGGTTTTAGGGAAAATGGGGATCCTCATTCGGTTCCTTCAAAAACAAGTGTTCAGGGGGCAAGCAACAAATTTGAAGTGAACAGCTTTGCAAGCTGGATCAGTTAATCACAAACAGGAGAACATAAAAAAAATGCACAGACAACAGCGATTTCGTCAAAACGGACATTTTTTATTTTTTGTACGAAATTGAAAGTCCAAACTGCAGCTAAAATTTGATGAAATTTTGGGCAGAACGACCATTTCGTCAAAATGGATATTTTTTATTTTTTGAACGAAATTGAAACCGAGTTTTTTGGCCGAAAACTCGTCAAAATTTGTTGTTCCTGAGGGTCCAGCGTTTTACAAACGCTGGACCCCCTGGCTGTACATGGACCTAGCTTGAGACCAGGCACCTCCATGCAGGACTGCCTGGAGGTACCTGGTCTCAAGCTAGGTCCATGTACAGCCACGGGGTCCAGCGTTTTACAACGCCGGACCCTAAGGAACAACGAATTTTGACGAGTTTTCGACCAAAAAACTCGGTTTCAATTTCGTTCAAAAAATAAAAGATGTCAATTTTGACGAAATGTTAGTTGTAGGGCGTTCTGAAAACGCCCTACCCCCTCGATGTTTTTGGACTCACCCAGAGTCCAGATACATCCAGGGGGGTACAGCGTTTTCATAACGCCGTACCCCCCTGCATGTATCTGGACTCTGGGTGAGTCCAAAAACATCGAGGGAGTCGGACGTTTTCAGAACGCCCTACCCAAAATTTCATCAAATTTTGGCTGCAGTTTGGACTTTCAATTTCGTACAAAAAATAAAAAATGTTCGTTTTGACGAAATCGTTGTTAAACTACCAATGAAACAGTTAATATTTATACTGGCAACAGGAAGAGGTTTTGGAGGCTATAGTCGCACGAAATGACAATTTGTTTCTTAGTCCTTCAGGGGTGGTATTGCAGTCAAATGGAAATAATTTGATTCCAGCAGCATCTGGCACGTTGATTTTCCCACACTCCAAAGGTGCATCATTATCAGGTACTGGTCATGGCATCCAACATTTGGATAAATACATAAATATCACCAGTGAGTTGTCAGGTATAGTGGCCAGTCCTTCCAGTCCTACCAAATTACTTTCTGAAGACCTTGAAGAGGAAAATCCTCCTAGACCATCTCCTCATAAATGTGTAAACAATGTTCAAGAAATTAAGGAAGTGGTGTCTGTAATAACTGGGGAAAAGAGATTCTTAATTGTACAAAAGAATTCAATAAGAGGAGTTCAGGGCCTGTGATGGTGGAGGCTGAGAAACAAAGGAAGGAAGAAGTAAGAATTGAGTTCAAAGAAGGTGAAGCAACGGATTCAGCAGCCACCAGCAAGAGACAGAAACTCAGGCAGAGGATGGTTTTGGGTCAGGGGGATTTACCACCAGCTAAAACAGGAATTGTCATTTTGCCTGTTAGAAGAAAGGGGGAGAGTTGGCAGGTGGGTTTGTCTTCTCCGCAGGGTGCAGTATACGGGGAAATAACGGTACAAGGAACCAAGCCTCAGTTTCTCTCACTAGTGTCCCTTACTGATGGAATGGTTGGAGAGTCCTGGATCAAAATGAAAATAACGAAATTCATAAAAGATAATTTCCCACCAGGAGCTGTTGCCATCCTGTCACTCACAACGGAGGAACAAAAGGTAGCAGAGAGAGATGTTTACATAAGATATGAGGGAGGGAGACAGGAGGAACTGAGATGGTTTGGACAGGAAGCGTTGAAAGAGATTCAAATTCTTAAAATCAAAGCAGGCTTGTTCTGGTCAGAGGAGGATGTTGGGATCATCCTTGCAAGGATATTAAAACATAGTATTATGGAAAAGGATGGGGTATTGGATTCTGGGCAGTGGAGGAAACTGTAAGAGGTATTTCCTCCTTTGAATTCATCCTAATCTTGCCTGGTACGTCAATTTGATAGCTCGCTTTTATGATGGAAGGGATTAGAGTTATTGATGCTTTATATAACAAAGATAAGGAATGGAAATTGCTTAGAAGGCAAGCGTATCTGGACTTAAGATCTTTAAATGTGAATGGTCTAGCATATGCCAAACTAAGCAAAAAACAAGCGATCTACGACTAATTAAAAGGTATAAATGGGCAAGATTGGCCGGATGTGATATGTATCCAAGAAACCCATTTGATGAATTCCGATATGCATAACTATATTCATAAACAAATATGGCCTCACCAAGCATACAGAACCCATGCAATTTCCCCGGGGAGTGAGGGGGTGACCATTTGGATTCCCCCGCAGTCCAAAGCAGAGATTGCCTACTCAGTGGCAGATAAGGAACAAGGTAGGTGGGTATATGTCCTAGCTATGCTGGAATTAGAAATAGTAGGGATTCTTTGTGTGTATGGACCTAATGATGTAGGGAAAATACAATTTTTTTTTAGTAACATCATTCCACGACTGCCCGTTGGCATTCTTCTAATCATAGCAGGAAACTTTAATGCTGTCCCGGATCACCAATTGGATATGTGACGGACGCCCTCCTTCTCCATGTTCGGCTTACATGACAATGAATGAAAGGATCATGGCAGATTTATGTCATTATTTTAATCTCTTTGATTCTTATAGGAGATTAAACCCATCAGCCAAGACCTACATATGTTTTAGGAAAGGCTCTATTAATCATAATTTTAAATCCCGCATTGATTTGATCTTGATGGATGAGGAGTTGCAAGGTGCACTCCAAATGGCATAAATTTTTCCAAAAAGTCCTTTACCGGGTCTGGACCATGCCATGTGTGTGACAATATTATCGTTAAGGAAAAAAACAGATCAAGGAAAAGACTTTTATCATCTAAATACCTCACATCTCAAGATGGATTGCTTCATCAACTATATTAGGGATGTCTGAGAATTTTGGAGGGATCAGAGGGTTCGTTTTAATGATAATATCAAATGGTTCAACAACGGTCTGGCTTTCCTAGGCCGTAAATGCAATGAATATTCTAAATTAATAGCAAAACAAAAACATGCAAAAGAAACTGACTTACAGAACAGAATCTTGGAATTACAAAACAAGAAAAAAAAGGTTATAGACCCAGCTGTCCTAGAAAAAATATCAGAGGAACTCCAAGAATTAGAGGCACAACTTTTGTCCCTGATGGAATATCGATGGCAAGGATTAAGAATCAGAAGCAAGCTCAATTTTCAAAATATGGAAGGCTCAATGGATGCGCGGTTTTTTGCCATGGCTAGGGCTAGAACAGGAAGAACGCTCATTGAAGCCTTCGAGGACCCAGCAGACCCCAAGTTGAACCTGGCCATATCGACACCTGCATGCTCGAAAATAGCTAGGGATTATTTTAAAGCCCTCTTTACCTCACAAAATAGTCACATTCCTAAAAATCAGCGTATCCTTGAGATGGAGGAATTCCTTCAACCATTAAATAATTTTTTGTCAGTGGAATAAAAAGAATTGAGGGACAAACCTCTAACAAAAGAAGAAGTCTGGAAGACTCTCTTATTAATGGAAGAGGATATGTCCCCGGGTATTGATGGATTTCAAAAAGAATTTTGGGAGTCAACATGTGATTTTATGTCAGAAGATCTAATGGAATACTACAAGGCAGTATGGGAATCGGGTGAAATGGGAGAATTTGTAGGTCAAGGGGTACTTACACTGCTATACAAAAAAGGGGATAAAACAAATATAAGAAATTATCGTCCACTTCTTACAGTGGTTTATACAATCATAGCGAAAACACTGGCGGATCGTATGGCTACAATAATTCCTGAAATCATCCACCCATCCCAAACAGGTTTCATAACAGGAAGAAACATTCAAGACAATATTCTTTTAGTGAATGAACTCCTGAAAATATCTCGTCGATCTAAACATAAAGTCGCTTTCATTTTCATAGATTTTGAAAAAGCATATGATCATGTCAATTGGATCTTTTTGGATAGATGCCTGGAAAAGATGAATTTTGGTCTCAACCTCAGAAGATGGGTAAGAATTTTGCATAGTAATGCTACTACAAGGGTCATGGTCAATAATAATGTAACACCCCCCATCTCACTAGAAAGATGAGTTAGACAAGGGGATCCTCTGACTCCTTTTCTTTTTGTCATTACCATGGAGGCGCTTGCGGCAAATTTGAGGCATCATAAGGATATTAGACGTATACAGGTTACAAGTATAACAGAGGAGGCAACTCCAATCTGTTCTCTTTTTGCTGATGACCTATCACTTATGGTTGATGCTTCTGAGGAAAATATGGCAGAAATCCAAAATTTAATGAAAAAAAATTGTCGTCTCTCAGATATGAAAATCAATTGGGGTAGCAAAACAACAGATTGGTGGATCCATCATCAAGGAGGAAGACCCCCTGAATTGCCAAAAATAAAGTGGTTGTCCCTAGATACCCCTATTAGGTTATTGGGGATTTCCCTTTCTGTTGAAGGTAAGCCAAGGAATCATAATGAATGGATCTCACAACCTGCTCAGGCTAAAATGAAAAATTGGAAAGGTAAGCACACATCCATTTTAGGAAGATCGATGATAATTAACAATGTAATCCTTGCATCTATATGGTATAAATCAGGAATTTGATCCTTGGATAACAGTTCTTTGAAATCTCTACAAAAACAACTAACTGCTTTTCTATGGAGAGGTAATCATGAATATAACAATGTAATCAATAGAGTAGCATGACAGTTTATCATCCAACCAAAAGTGGGGGGAGGCCTGGGGATTCTAAATCCTTTGACTCAGGTCAAAGCTCTTTCAATTCAATGGTTTCAAAGGTTATTGTTCATCCCTCACACTCCATGGTCATTTTTAGCCTTGGAACAAATCAGGCGCCTAACTTCCACAACTCCTGAAGAAATTGATCCCCTGATATGGTTAGAAAATCGTTTTTGGTCTATTCCTAGGGGAAGTTCTAATCCTACAATAACATATGTGACTTCCAATAGGCAAGCTGTCAGGATTGACTTGAAAAATGATCCTTTTTGGGTAACTATGTTGAAAACATGGAGACAACTTCCCCTCACAGACAAACTTTTGCCAGAAAGATGGGAGGAAGTATGTCAACAACCCCTGTTTGATAATAGGTGGATCCGTGATTCCCAAGGATTTTGTCTTCATTGTATGCATTCACCTTGGAAGGGTCGGATTATGAATGACATCATGAGGGTGAAAGACATATGGGACACTGATACCAATGAATGGATTGACCCATCTAAACTGAGGACAAGGCTAAGATATTGTCACCATTCAGGGGAAGCACTTGAAAGGGTAATTGAACTCATCCCACTTGAATGGTATCGTATTTTTACGAGAGGTCCCAAATTGATGATAAATGATTGGGTCGCCTTCAGGGATCAATCGGAGTCAATTGGTTTAATTCTGGACCAAAACCATAATGGGAGATCTCTTATTCAAAAATATTATTTATCATCCACTAATACAATAGTTCTTAAGGGACAAGAAGAAACATGTTGGGTTCTAGCACAACAAATTTTCAGAATAAGGGTAATCAGAACTGAAGATTCGTGGGTGGTCTTTAAGCCAGACTGCCCTATATCAGATCTCCCGCTAGACCCGGTTAATTGGGTTAGGAGCTCGGTCACAAGAATAGGGAGGAGCAACAGATCCTTCAAAAGGGATATTCATTCACTCAAAGTCAAATCAGCCTACCGAATGCTTCGCCCTAAAATTAATTTAAAAGACAAGGTTTCCACCAGATGGAGAGAACAGTTGAATGTTAGTCAAGAAGATTTGAGGTCGGTCAGGTGGTTTAAAGCAGTTAAGGAGAAACCGGCTAAAATCGCTTCACTCCAATGGTAGATTGAACATAGGTGTCTACCAGTATTGACAGATCCTCATTGGAACAGAAAGGACTAGCAGAAAGATGGTGTAAGTTATGCAAATCAGCCTTCCCAAGCAGAATCTACCCTGAAACTATAGTGCACATCTTTATGCAATGTCCGAGTTCGGTATGGCTTTGGAGGTGGTGGGATCGAATCTGGTCACATTTAGTCCCACAGGTTCCTTGGTCATGGGGATGGAAAGTTATTCTTCTTGAGACATGGAATCCAGATCCAGAATCAATAGGAAATGATGGGGACTTTGTGGAAAATCTTTTTTGCATGGGGAGAAGAGCGTTGTTGTGGGCCATATGGATGAGGAGATGCACGTATGAATGGGAAGGAGCTAGACTAGATGGTCCTGAATTTACAGACAATAGCAAACAACAAATTCAGACAGATATAATGAACAAATGGGAACGAACAAAAGAAAAAGTTCAATTTCTCTCAAACAAAACAGAAATCCAAGACCATTTTCGTAAATTCAGTCGAAATTGGCTGGGCGGAAACCAGGACAGGAGAATGGGTTGTGTCGTTTGGAATGGAGCTGGAAATGAGGACGACACTGCTTTGAAAAGAGATTACAAATTAGTTTTTTATGATTGGACTTCCATTGACGCAACTATTTCAATGCGTCCGTTATCAGATTTTCCGGATCCCTTTCCTTTCCCAGCTACTACCCTTGTTCCCAGTTCATAGTATGGTTTATAGAACCAGTTCTGCCAGCTTCAACAGGTATATATGGCGTCCTGGACAGGATGAAGAGGTAGTATGGTTCTTTTAGGATCGTTGACAGGAAGTGAGTGACAATCACATTCATTTCAAGAACCTTGTTTCTTATTTATTCCTATTCACATACTGTATTCAAGCTGTACAATCAAGGGACGCTGGACCCGGTTTCCAACAGGTGATGCTCCCCACCAATAGATGGAGTTGTTTTGTTTAAAGAAGAAAAAAAATATATATATATATATACTGGCAACATATGATGACTAGCCCGGGTAGCTCGCCAGGGGCCTGGACCCACTAGCGAAGTATTTTACCACTCCATCCAGGATTTCGATCACGTGTGGCCTCGAGTGACACAGTACGGTCGTCGAATAGATCGGATCTCGACGGCCTGGTAGTTTCCGAGCGGGGAATGTAAGGCTCGGACCCCACCGTCCGGCGGCTGGAAAAGTTTTGGCATGGAAGGGCGTTTTCAGACCCCACCGGGCCGCCAACAAGTTTGCCAGAGGTCTGGCAACGTCTATTTCAGACCCCACCGCCTTTTCCAAGACACCGCCAACCGTGTTTCTACATGGCTGGCAGATGGAAAAGTCTCTGCCCGCGACCGGCGCTCTTTTCCAAAACGCCCTCCAACAGGGTAGGGAGGGCAAAGTGCCAGCCGTTGCATCAGGGACCTGCAAGGTTTGTGTTCCCACCGGAGGCAGCAGCCAATAGCGATGAAGAGTGCCACAAAAAAACAATTAAAAAAAATGGAGAAAACATAAAAAAAACGAGTGTCAACGGAAACAGGCAACAATTGGCTGAACTGATTTGCAAAGGGTTTTCCAAGAGGAATTGGTCCTCGGCGGTGGGGTCCCGGAAATAGTACTTTCCAACTTTCCCAAATGACTTGCCCACTTTTCGTTGCCACACGTCTTTTCCAGCCGCCGGCCGGTGGGGTCCGAGCCTAAGCGTGGGCGGAAAGTCTGGATTTTATGGACTTGAAAGGAGGGGGGTTGATTTCCAGACTTCGTTTTTTTCTTTTCTTTTTTTTAAGTGTTTTTTTTTTTTTGGCTATGAGAAATCGAACTTGAAATGTGAAATTCAAATATTGTCGTAGATCTGACAGGAAGGCTTTCGCGTCTGTAAGATGGCCTATTAGAGGCATTGTGAGATACATGGTGATGAATGTATCCCCATACCCCTTACTTGTTCATCCTCGTGACTGTGTTTGTGGACACATTTTATTGCCATGTACATCACTATGAAGACTTGCGTGAAGGAGATCGTACCAACCCATGAATTTGGGTGCACAGTTGTTCTTCTTTGTTTTATGTGCCATTTCAATTCATTTTAAATCCAAAAAAGATCCATTCCCCTGATCGGTATTAGTGGGGTCTATGACCAACACGGGTGTGAGTGTGAGCGCGAGTGGGTTGTGTGTGGTGTGTGGGAGAGTGTTGGCCATAGCCTCTGCTGCTACTCGATGAAGGGTGGGGGACGATGAGAAAGGGAGGCACAACTACTTGCAGGTCTCGTTCTTTGTGTTAGCCAGACCCCCACTGGCGGCCCCAACCCTATACCCTAACCATTAGGGGCAAGGGGCAACATGAAATCTCCCCTTCACAGAGAGAGAAAACTATGCTTGCAGGGGTCCCCTCAGATAGTCTTAGGAGTAGGTAGTGGAAGGTAAAGAAACAGAAGTTGAGAGAAGAATATAGAAAAAAAAAAAAAAAAAAAACTTTGTCTTTTCCAAAAATCCATCATCCTGGAATATTTCCCTAGCTCAGTGGGTACACGCATGAACTGTTGAAATATGGACCTGTGTTCGAATCCAGATGATGATGGAACTTGATCAGTCAAACCAACTACTAAATTAAATGAATTACCTGGGGCCAATCAGCTCAACGATAATATCTCAAGGTCGTCGCCCTTTCAAAAAAAAAAAAAAAAAAAAAGAATACTTCGCTAGTTGGTCCAAGCCTCCGGGGGGGGAAAAAAAGAAAAAAAAAGCTGAAAAAAATCATCCCCAAATACACTTTTCACTGTTGGGGGGGTTAACCTGGGCTGAAAAGTGGGGGTACCTGTTAGCTGCTTGTGGCCCCTCATCAACCGAACCAGAATCGTTGTGAATCGAAAGGCTTGGGAATGAGCCAACTAATGATCTGGATAATGCACTCTTTCTCTCTGTATAAGGGATGTTGGACTGTGACGAACCACTTTTTGTAACGCGCGATTTTCTGCGCGGTTGCAACAAGGGGTCCTAAGTTGGGAAGATTGGGCCAATTACGGGAGATCGGGATCGGTGGAGAATTGCATCAGTGTCCTCGCTTTTTCGTCCTTTTCGTCGCTTCTTTTTCGAATGGCTAGGCACGGAGCTGGGTGTGTCTTGGGACGGCCGGTTGATTGATTGGTCGGATGGATGTCTGGCGCGCCGCCGCGCGCGCGCGCTATTAATAAATGTTGACTCGTCTCTTTTGTTTCGCTTTCGATCTTTTGGGCTTGGGCATCGCGCGGAAAATTTGTTTCGTTCTTTTGAATTTCGTTTTGAATTTTGTCGAGTCCCTGATGGCTCTCAGAATTTCAGACTTTCCTTCTGAACCTTGTGCTTTTTGCTTCTTCGCATTAGATAGGAATTAGGAATTAAGTAGTTAGGATTTTTCTTTTTCTTGCCGCGCGGCGCCTTCTTCCACGTGCTTCTTTTTGCGGTTACAACGGTATTCTGATTAGTAGGCGCCCTTAATCGTGTGTGTAACTGTAATTTTGGGGCAGGCGCCATTGTAACTGTATTTTCCTTCTTGCATCTTGTCTTTCCCGCCCTCCTTCTCTTTCTGTTGCTGAAGTTTTTGTAAGCCACGGCTTGCATGCTCGGATCGATGCGTGGAGAAGGGCTACGTCCCCCATGCCACGGCCCGACCATGCAGAACGCAGGCGCTCCCTCTCTAATCCCCACTCTAAGACCTGGTAATTCCGTGTTCTTCGCGCATGCATGCACGCTATAAATTTCGGTTGCGCGATTAGTCAGCTCTCTTAACCCGTCATTGGAAGCTCGGGGTTGCGCGATCAGGAAGGGTCGGCACACGAGCGAAGTAAGAGGTGAGTAGAGTAGGAGTTAGGCGACCCGACGGGCTCGTGCCGGACGCGCGGGATTGACGTGGGCCACGACGGACCGTGGGCACGGGCGAATCCGACGGGTGCGGGAGGACTAAGCGGGGTGACAACTTCGTGGGTTGGTGCGTAACGACGGACTGTCCGCATCGGAGAATAGAGAGAGAAAGAGAGAGTTGAGGTCGATGGACGTGGATTTGCTGTTTCTTTGTCTCTTTCCCCTTTTCATCTGTGTACATACATTTTGATTGCGACTCCGGGCGGTTTTGCCCGTTCTTATTTTTGTTTCGACTTTCTGGAATCTGGGCTTGGGTTTTTGCTCACACCTATCCTTGCGACGTCAGTCCCGATTGCATTATGTGTATGATTGTCGAATGTATGGATGTATGAATGTTATGCCTGTTTGTCTATCTTTTTGCGGAGAATCCTGGTCCTTGTTTTTTTTCGGTGTCGAATCCTTGCCTGCACCTGATACAGCTGTAGATGGGATAAGAATCTAGCCTGATAGCGATTTTGTTCTCGTTTTTGCTTGTCTCACGATGGGGTTGTGATATGGTTGCATCTTGCATAATCGGAGCTTACGAAGCAAATTAGACGATCCGAAGTCTGGCTCCNTCGTTTTTGCTTGTCTCACGATGGGGTTGTGATATGGTTGCATCTTGCATAATCGGAGCTTACGAAGCAAATTAGACGATCCGAAGTCTGGCTCCGCRAACGCCGCGCGAGAACACGTGCAAACGCGATCCGAGTCGCGCCCTTACACGCATTCCCCCGCGTCGATTCGCCCACCCAAAAAGATTCGCGGCGGAACCGTCATCCCGTACGAGCACGATGAGGCGCAACTAAGTTCGCCTGTCCTGCACATGCTCGTGCGCGGTGATGATAACCCGACCCGAGTTGTCCCATCTACGATGATACCATGACGCGATCTTGGAGTTCAGACTCATCCTACGACCCRGATTATTTCACCCCTTGGATAAACGAACTCATTAGGTTGCGATACCCCTGTCACACGGAGAATCGACTATGTCCGCGGGAATTCCACTGCGCCACCTCTAGCGACCCTCGGTGCTCTGATTTCCCTTCTCCCGACAACACCTATTACTTCACCCACTCGGGATTTGTTATCATCACCACCAGTTTCCCTCCTTTTCGCCTCCTTCTCCCGTATCATCAACTCAGCGTCGTTCCGTGGTTGGCCATAGACCCCTTTTGGCCCAGTACGTTTTGTGTGAATTGCCGACGTAACGGCGAACGGAGAACTCCGGAATTCCGAAGGCCCAATCCAAGTACACGCCTGCCCGTGCCACGTGGCGGCCCCCGCCGGCCTAACTTTTCGGGACCACCTCCACCACAGAGGGATTTCCCCGTAAACCGTCACCCACAGTGCCCTGGCCCCATCGGACCCTGAGTCCCTCGCGCATGCGCCCCTTATTCACCCAATTGCATTCATACCCTTAAGACTCCCCCACTTCCCCAAAAATCCTTGGCACACCCCTTCTCGCACTTCCAGGCCCATATCCCACTCCGATCAGGAAGTCGCGCTGGGCGTGAGGTTGGTATCGGAGCCCAACACGTGGCTAGGGTCTTAGGATTGATAGCACGTTAATTAGGCGACCTGGCTAACCGAGGGCGACCTCGCCCTCAGAACACGCATAGACGCGACCCTATCGTTACCCGAAGCAGATCGGCTAACCGACGAGCAGCCAATATGGCTGCCAATGTGCCAAACCCGGTTCCACAACAGAATGCTAATCCACCAAATTAACCCGCCCCACACGCACGGGCTCCCATGATGCCACCTGATCTCTATTTGTTGGATCCCGCACACCATCTCGCAGGAGCATGGCTGGCCACACTTAGAGCCCAACAGTACACAGACAATGAAGCGCAGATCAACATCCCCACCCGATTGGGGGGGAACGCTCATCATTGGTTTAGTACCTATGTATGGGTTGACCTCCCGACCTTTGAGCGGGATTTCATGAACCGATTTGACTACGTTCACCCCGAGCAAGTGTTGTATATGATCAAGGACCGAGTGCAAAAACCTCTTGAATCCGTTGCAGAATATCGAAACCGGTTCTACAGAATGTTCTTAAAAACTGAGCGAGGTGAACAAGTAGGGAGAGACCTGTTCATTGACGGGCTTCGCAGCCGAACAATAAGGGCTAAGTTCCGAAATCAATTTCCCCCCATCACTCACACGCTACAGCAAATCATGGCTGTTGCGGAAGAAATGGAACGGAAATTCACGACAAACTTCCCGGAAGGGGAAGACTGTCCTAGAGAAGGAGATTCGACAGAACTCGCACGAGCGAGGGCTGAGTTGGCTGCCTTGCAGAACAAGTTTGAAAACATGGGGTTTGTATTAGGACTTGTCACCTACATGGAACAGATAGGCCCCAAGCGAGTGGTCCTAAGTGAGGTTCCAAGCACTTCCGCTCCTGCGATGCCTCCACCCGCAAGGGCGTTACCCCCACCACCAGTTGAGGCTCCCGCACGAACAAACGAATCAGCAGCCATTTTCGAACTAACCAAAACCTTGATTAGTTTGATCTAGGAAAGCAAAAAAGAGCAGCGAGAGCACAATGCTCGGTTGGAAGCCATGATGAGGAACATGCGGCCCATTGTGGTACGCGCCCCTCCGATGCAACAAGGATTAGCCCCGGCACCTGCGCTCGAAGGAGTCGCAAATAATCTGAATGACTGTTATGCATGTTATCAGCCAGGACATCTAGCCCGTGATTGCCCCCACCGACCCCCATAACAACGAATCGGGGTCGCGACTATAGCGGCGGCTCCCATCGCTAACAGACCTGGACGAGTCGGAGCTTTGATGGAAGAAATAGAGGGCGGGGGAAAAGCCCTGGCCACCACGGAAGAGGCCGCTGAGCTAATCCCACTAGATCAGTACGTATTGCTGGGATATCCTGGGCTTGGAATGATCGGAACAATCAGACCAGTGCCAGAACCGAAAGAGGTGGCGGAGTGGCGACCGTCTCTAGGAGAAATAGAGTTGGGAGGACCCACCTTCGTCACAGGAGAGATCGATGTATTAAACATCATCCGAGCCTTGGACCATCGGATTCCCCTTCCAATCGGTCATCTACTCTCGATCTCTGAGCAAGCCAACGAGCGAATGCTACAGCATTGCAAAGCAAACCGAAAGCAATTCGCCCTCGCCCGAACACCAAATGCAAAAGCCAAAGGCCCCGCGCCAGAAGAAAACCCAACAGGCACTCCGGATCCGATACGGGTGGGTTTAATTCAGAAAGACGATCATTTCTTACGAATTAAACCGATTCCGTGGAAGTCCGCAGAATGTGATATTGAAATTTGGGGAATTCCCTACAGCGCAATTATAGATTCGGGAGCAGCTGTGTTGGCGATTTCACTGAGAGTGGTCCAAAGGGCAGGTAGGAAAAACGATCTGATTATGCTCACTGAGAAAGATCAACTCGTTTCGACAGATGAGGAAAAGATCAAAATTGTGGGCCGAATGACCAATGTCGCCTTCCGATTAGGAAAAGTACACGCGCTTGGGGATGTCGTAGTACTAGATGTTAATACGTACGACGTTCTTTTCGGACTTCCCGCTCTTGTGGCATTACGAGCGAACCTGGATTTCGAGCGACGATCGATCGTCCTCCGAAATATAGGAGGAAAACCCTACGCTGTGCCCATGCGATTGACCCTTCGCACTACTATTAACACATTTCCGCGGGTTTCGCCGATGATGGCAGGAACTCTCCGCATGATCTCCTAGGATGAATCCGCAACGGGAAAGTCATCAACAGATGATGCGGAAAGCAGTGACGAAAATGATCCGGAGATCTTGAAATTGGTACGACAACGCGTTTGCTACCCGCCGCCCAAAACGATAGCAAGAACGATGCAACTGACCAGCCGAAAAATTCAAAGGACCAAGGCAATGATCCTAGGTGAGCCCCTCGTGCAGATTTCGAGGATGGTCGACTCTTTGGAACCCCCTCAAACTCTGTACGAAGGAATCACCCCTCTCCTTGCCAGGTATAGCAACAAAAAACATTATTGCGACATTACGGAATTACCTAAGTCTTTATTGACATCTGCTAAAGAAGTGAGATTATTACGCTTGGGGGCGGAAGCAAGCTCTCTAGAACCCCCTGGGCGTTTTGAGGCAGAAACAGACGGACTGGGGATTCGCAACTAAGAATGTGCCATAGCAGGATGTTTGTGACGGGATTACCCCGGAAGGACACGTGGCAATCCGGGAAGAAGATGCCCAGATGATGGCCACGGTGTTTTCCTGGCGATCGGACCATTCGTTCATCTCGGCGCCTCCGCCCGACATGGCAAAACAGACACTCACGAAACAGCTTGACGTTCGGATCGGGGATCAACGTTTTGAACTACACGTTCCACAGTATGTACCGGATGAAATCCACCCGGTGATTGCGGACATTCTAACGGAATATCAAGGAGCGATGAGCGTGACAGACACTGACATTGGTCTGTTGTTAGTAATCCAACATGAAATTCAGACAGGAAATCACTCCCCGATTCATTGCAAACCTTACCGATATTCCTTGATTGAACGCAAAAAGGCTCTCGAACGAATTCGGGAATTCGAAGCCAGCGGCTGGATTGAACCCACCACCGGACCTTGGTCCTTTCCCGTAGTGTTAGTACCGAAGAAAAACGGAGCGATTCGCATTTGCATTGATTATCGCAAGCTAAATGAAATCACGATCAAAGATGTGTATCCCCTCCCCTAGATTGATGATTTGTTGGATGCGATTGGATGCGCTAATTATTTCAGCAAATTTGATATTCGGCATGGCTTCCATCATATTCTTGTTAGAGAGGAAGATCGGTCGAAGACGGCCTTCGTGTTGTTCGAGGGCACGTGGCAGTGGGTTCGGTGTCCAATAGGGATTTGCAATGCGCCTGCCACGTTTCAGCGAGCGATGAACATGACGTTCCAGAACTTCGTCAACAAGACACGGTTGACGCAAGGGATGATTAACTTTTGCGTGATCGTGTACATGGATGACATCCTGGTCTATTCGGAAACCTATCACGGGCACGCGCAACACATCGAATGGACATTGGGCACGTTGAGAGACGCTGGGTTCAAGATTGCGCTCGAGAAGAGTGAATTTTTCCTCTCGGAAATTTCATTATTGGGCTACGTCGTGACACGTGGAGGATTGCGGCCGGACTCGAGAAAAGTTGTGGCGGTGAAAGAAGCCCCGGTTCCCACGTCACTAACGCAGGTTTGAGCCTTCTTGGGATTGGCGTCGTACTACCGGCGCTTTATCAAGGGTTTTGCCACGATTGCGCGGCCACTAACGAATCTGTTAAGGAAGGACCAGCCTCTCACTTGGGACGCGGAGTGTCAACAGGCTTTTGCAACCCTCAAGGGCGCTCTAGCGACGACCCCTATTTTGATTCGGCCGGACCCCTCGAAGCAGTTCATTCGCATCACGGACTGGCAACCGGAAGCTATTTTCGCTATTCTAACGCAGAAGGGGAACGATGGTCGTGAACACTTCATCGAATACGTGTCACGCACCGTACCGGACGAACGAAGGAATGACGCGGCACCTCAAGGCGAATGCTACGCAGTAGTCTGGGGAATCCAACACTTTCATCCGTATCTCTACGAACAGAAGTTTCACCTCGTGATAGATCACGAACCCTTGCTGGCGCTGAAGAAACTCACCAACTACACAGGCATGATTGGCCGTTGGGTGGTGCGACTGCAAGAATACGACTTCGATATCGTCCATCGAAAGACAGAGCGACACGGCAACGATGACGGGCTGACACGTCTGCATCGACCTGCCAAGGTACCAAAGGGCGAGGAAATTACACCGTGGAAAGAGCCGGACTTGACCAACGATCCGAAATACGGACAAGTGGTGGTTCTTCCACGTGGCAAGAAGTAAAACGGTGGCGATGGGTGATGGAGGTAACCCCACTACCCCTCTCTCTCCCCCTTCCTCTTCGTCTCTCCTCTCCCTGCCTGACAAGTTTTGCTATTTTTGCGAAGCCATCTCCCGCGTATACGCGGTCTCCATGCGTCCTAACGGGGAAGGGTATGCGGATTGGATAGATTGTCGACAGTGTGTCGCACGAGCCCATGGCTCGTGCATCCAATACAGAAACAAATAGTAAACCGTGGTTGTGCCCCTTGTGCCGGACCGACAAGATTCCAACCGAGGCTCGCTTTTTGGATGCCACGTCAGAAGGGTTGGAAAAGACCCGGAAGTTTAGAAGGGCCGAAGTATGGACGGATATTGCCTTAATTGCCACCCTAGTAGGTAACCCCCTCCAGGATTTCACCAAGGAAGATCGGAGGAGGGCCAACGAAAGGGCTCGGGATTATCGATGGTTAGAAGGTAGATTAGAAAAACGAAAAACGGATGGCAGTGGGATTTGGATGGTGGTACCGCATCCGTTCATGCGGTATGACTGGGTTAAGACAGCCCACGAGGAAACTGCGGCCCATTTTGCCGTACGAATCAAGGAATCCACTATCGACAAAAATGAGTGGTACTGGTCCAATATCTGCGACGATGTGAAACACATTGTCGCCAACTGTCAAGTCTGCACCGCTGATAAAGCGTCGATTCAGCCACCAAGATCGATAGTGCCCACAGTTGTTGAACGGCCATTTCAAAGAGTGAGCATGGACACTACCGACATAGTGGTGCCCCCTGGCCCTAATAGTTGCAAATATTAAGTCATATTGGTATTTGTCGACCATTTCTCGAAATGGATCGAAGCGTATCCTTGTCGCACACGGCATACGGAAGAGATCCTGACTAACAACGGGGCCGAATTTAGGGGGGAAGTGTTAAGGAATCTGGTCATACATGGCGTCGCCATACGGAACACTGCACCCCACATGTCACAATGCAATGGGCTGGTCAAAAACGCTAACCGGATGATAAAGATAGCATTGCGACGAAACATCGCGGCACGGGATCCGAGGCCCTAGCCCGATATCGTCGATCACATCCTGGCGGTCCATCGCGGAACGCCCCACGAATCGACGAGGCTAAGCCCCTTCCAATTAAGGACCAATAGCGTCGCTTGCGTTTCCATACCAAGCCTCCCGGTTGAGTCTACATTGAACCGACGGCCCACCAGGGCCACGGCTCGGGACAAGGCCAAACGACACCTAGAGTTAATGGAACGGTCGCTGCCCAGGCTAGCCCGAAAACGACAGAAAATGACCGAACTAACCCAAGGCCGACAGGTCCGGAGCTACGAGGCCCGAAATGGGAATGCGAGTCTACGGCCCCAGTACAAATTGGGGGACGTGGTGCAGGTNGAACTAACCCAAGGCCGACAGGTCCGGAGCTACGAGGCCCGAAATGGGAATGCGAGTCTACGGCCCCAGTACAAATTGGGGGACGTGGTGCAGGTAAGGAAATGTGCTCACCAGGGTAAGCTAGCGCCACGATTCTTCGGGCGATATCGCGTGATCGAACTCGGCCCTAACGGCGTGGACACCGTGCGTCTGGCCCCCGAGGTCTCTGGCAGTCGATCGGCTCGTCCGATCACCCGCCACGTGTCCTATCTTCGTCTCCTCCCCTCTGCTCCGTCTCCTTCTCCCTCGGTCTCTCTTTTTCTGAGGAAGCCGACGACGACGGCTCTGACTCTTCGCCATCTCCCTCTCCTTCTTGCTCCCTTTTTGCCACCCCGTCACCCCTGCCATCGCCATGAGCTTCGCCATCCAGCGAGCTTTCAGTAATGAGTTGCTGATGCCACGGGGAGAGATCTCAGCCATCCGCCAAATGCATCATCCGCGGATCAACCCCGACTTCATGCGCCTTGCGCAGTTTTTCTGCACTGCGGGTGTGTACGACGCGGCAGAGTTCCGGTTCACGAGCAATCCCCAGGTGGTGGCGTTGGCCGAGGCAACGACGTTCCAACGGCGAGCGGCCCCGGGAATTAGCCACGTGTCTACCGTGGTAGTCTTCGGCGGCGACATCACCGCCTTCGATCCGGCGCGGCAAGCCGCCATCAAAAGCACCTTGTACTAGTGGGGTCGTGATCTGGCCACTGATTGGGATCGACGACTCACAAGGCACGGTGACGAGTGCTATCCTGTCGGCGGCATCGAGGTCAACACGCTGCGCACTACGTTGCGCGAGCCACCTGTCATCCCCCCAGAACTTGCTCCCTTCCAGCCGCGCAGATGAGCCGCGCGCCGATCTCGACGTTTTCTCCTCCCTCTCTCTTCCCCATCTTCTGGCAGTCCTCTCACTACCCTCATCTCTCCTTCCGCCTGGAGCCGCTGATAATACCCATCGTTGATCCGGATCGTTGGAAGTGTGGCGTGTAGAGTTCGTTGACCTCTCGTTCTGCCTGCTACGAGTGGATCTGAACTGGACGTGGGAAGGCGATCGGAGGCCCACGCCAGAGACCGTGGAGCTGCTCATCATCCAGGCGTGGAGGACCAACATGGCGAGAGACCTTCTGGGATTCGTCTTTGGAGCAGTGGATCGGGGAAACCGATCACAGATCGTGCGCGAACTTACGATCGTGATCGCGCGACTGGCCGACGAACTCCCCCTTGACATCGTCTCTCAGAGCGACGAAGAGCCCGTGCCACCCTCTCAAGGACTCTTGCCCCGAGCCTCCAGTGGTCGGCTTGTATTGAGGAGCGCTGGGCGGACGACCGTTTTCCCTCTCGCAGCGAGTACCTGGACGTCCACAACCTAACTAATCCCCACTTCTTTCGGCAACCAACGGCGTTCGAGTGGGCGGCGCTGAGAGCAGAGGAGGAAGCAGAAGAGGATTCGGAAGGAGAATTAAGGAGAGAGGTCGGGGAGGCAGCGGCCCGGTTGGCCGAGGACGAGGAAGAAGAACGCGAAGCAGAAGAAGAGTTGGCGGAAGCTGAAGAAGAAGAAGAAGAAGAAGACGCAGAGGAGGAGACTTCGGAAGAAGAGGAGGAAGCCTATAGTGAGCACAGCGAGGGCGAGCAAAGTGAGGAGGAGGACGAAGACGGCGACGAAGAAGTGGAAAGCGGAGATGACCAGGAGCCAACGCACGACGACTAGCTCGAGTGGGTGCGAGGACCGGATCGACGAGAGGAGAACCCTGAGACTGCCGCGCAGCGCAAGAAAGAGGTCGCGGAGGGAAAGCGGCCGGCGATCGACCTCACATCGAATGATCTTTCCAAGGATCCTGAGCCGCCCAAGCTGGAACATGGAGACTGTGCTGCCACGACCTCGAGCGCTGCGACGATAAGGCGTCGATCCCGATCACGATCCCCGTCCCCCTCCGCCTCCACCCGTCCCCCAATTCGTCAACGTATCGATGAGGGGCTTCGCCCTTCGTCCTCGATCCATATACCACCGTCCCCTTAGCCATCTCTCTTTCAATCAGTATTTCCATCGCGTCGTCTTCCCCCGTAATCCCTTCCCCATCGCCACCTTCCGACATTTCTACTCCGCCCGCCTAGAGCTGATTGTCTACCCCCACCCTTCCGTTCGATGCGTCGTCCCCGATTACCCCCTCCACGTTCTACTCCTTAGCGCCGCGTGGCGAGGCCGTAACCACATAGAGGTTTACTGCATCGTTACGAGGACCTTTCCCACGTGCGAAGACCATGATCGGCTCCGCACCGATGTCCTCCGAACCCCCGTTTCCCTTTACCCAGACTACCTCGCTTCTCTTCCCTGCAGCGGCCAGCGATTCCCCCGCTTCCATCGCATCGTCCGCTTTCAAGAGATTCCCTACGACCTCACTGCGATCGGGCGCTTCATGCCTGAGCGTACGATGGAGCCGCCTCGCCCTCCCTCATACGTGTACCGCCTTCCTTTCCCCCTTCCGGTTAATTACTGATGCAGCGGTAATGGACGCGTGTCGCGACGACGGCACGAGAAGGATCCCGTCCTTGGATCGTCGAGAACCCAATCTAAGAAACAAGTAGAAGAGCAATGTTGTCACGTGGATGACGTCCACACGCAGTTGAACGATAAGTGGCATAGACAAAAGTGCTCCGTGTGTCGATCGATTAGAGAAATCGACACATGTCAACAAGCAAGCAGGAGCTTGCTAATATTGGAACCCCCAAGGCGTCACATATGTGACGAACCACTTTCTGTAACGCGCGATTTTCTGCGCGGTTGCAACAAGGGGTTCTAAGCTGGGAAGATTGGGCCAATTACGGGAGATCGGGATCGGTGGAGAATTGCATCAGTGTCCTCGCTTTTTCGTCCTTTTCGTCGCTTTTTTTTCGAATGGCTAGGCACGGAGTTGGGTGTGTCTTGGGACGGCCGGTTGATTGATTGGTTGGATGGATGTCTTTCACGCCGCGCGCGCACACGATTAATAAATGTTGACGTCGTCTCTTTCGTTTCGGTTTCGATCTTTTGGGCGCGGGCATCGCACGGGAAATTTGCTTCATTCTTTTGAATTTCCTTTTGAATTTTGTCGAGTCCCCGATGGCTCCCGGAATTTCGGACTGTCCTCCTCAACCTTGTGCTTTTTGCTTCTTCGCATTAGATAGGAATTAGGAATTCAGTAGTTAGGATTTTTCTTTTTCTTGTCGCGCGGCGCCTTCTTCCACGCGCTTCTTTTTGCGGCTGCAACGGTATTCTAATTAGTAGGCGCCCTTAATCGTGTGTGTAACTGTAATTTTGGGGCAGCCGTCATTGTAACTATATTTTCCTTATTACATCTTGTCTTTCCCGCCCTCCTTCTCTTTCTGTTGCTGAAGTTTTTGTAAGCCACGACTTGCATGCTCGGATCGATGCGTGGAGAGAGGCTACGTCCCCCACGCCGCGGCCCGACCATGCAGAACGCAGGCGCTCCTTCTCTAATCCCCACTCTAAGTCCTGGTAATTCCGTGTTCTTCGCGCATGCATGCACGCTATAAATTTCGGTTGCGCGATTAGTAAGCTCTCTTAACCCGTCGTTGGAAGCTCGGGGTTGCGCGATTTGGAAGGGTCGGCACACGAGCGAAGTAAGAGGTGAGTAGAGTAGGAGTTGGGCGACCCGACGGGCTAGTGCCGAACGCGCGGGATTGACGCGGGCCACGACGGACTGTGGGCACGGGCGAATCCGACGGGTGCGGGAGGACTAAGCGGGGTGACAACTTCGTGGGTTGGTGCGTAACGACGGAATGTCCGCATCGGAGAAGAGAGAGAAGGAGAGAGTTGAAGTCGATGGACGCGGATTTGCTGTTTCTTTGTCTCTTCCCCCTTTTCATCTGTGTACATACATTTTGATTGCGGCTCCGGGCGGTTTTGCCCGTTCTTATTTTCGTTTCGGTTTTCTGGAATCTGGGCTTGGGTTTTTGCTCACACCTGTCCTTGGGACGTCCGTCCCGATTGCATTATGTGTATGATTGTCGAATGTATGGATGTATGAATGTTATGTTTGTTTGTCTATCTTTTTGCGGAGAATCCCGGTCCTTGTTTTTTTTCGGTGTCGAATCCTTGCCTGCACCTGATACAGTTGTAGATGGGATAAGAATCTAGCTTGATAGTGATTTTGTTCTCGTTTTTGCTTGTCTCACGATGGGGTTGTGATATGGTTGCATCTTGCATAATCGGAGCTTACGAAGCAAATTAGACGATCCGAAGTCTGGCTCCGCGAACGCCGCGCGAGAACACGTGCAAACGCGATCCGAGTCGCGCCCTTACACGCATTCCCCCGCGTCGATTCGCCCACCCAAAAAGATTCGCGGCGGAACCGTCATCCCGTACGAGCACGATGAGGCGCAACTAAGTTCGCCTGTCCTGCACATGCTCGTGCGCGGTGATGATAACCCGACCCGAGTTGTCCCATCTACGATGATACCATGACGCGATCTTGGAGTTCAGACTCATCCTACGACCCRGATTATTTCACCCCTTGGATAAACGAACTCATTAGGTTGCGATACCCCTGTCACACGGAGAATCGACTATGTCCGCGGGAATTCCACTGCGCCACCTCTAGCGACCCTCGGTGCTCTGATTTCCCTTCTCCCGACAACACCTATTACTTCACCCACTCGGGATTTGTTATCATCACCACCAGTTTCCCTCCTTTTCGCCTCCTTCTCCCGTATCATCAACTCAGCGTCGTTCCGTGGTTGGCCATAGACCCCTTTTGGCCCAGTACGTTTTGTGTGAATTGCCGACGTAACGGCGAACGGAGAACTCCGGAATTCCGAAGGCCCAATCCAAGTACACGCCTGCCCGTGCCACGTGGCGGCCCCCGCCGGCCTAACTTTTCGGGACCACCTCCACCACAGAGGGATTTCCCCGTAAACCGTCACCCACAGTGCCCTGGCCCCATCGGACCCTGAGTCCCTCGCGCATGCGCCCCTTATTCACCCAATTGCATTCATACCCTTAAGACTCCCCCACTTCCCCAAAAATCCTTGGCACACCCCTTCTTGCACTTCCAGGCCCATATCCCACTCCGATCAGGAAGTCGCGCTGGGCGTGAGGTTGGGTGTCACAGGACCCGTTTTCCAGCAGGTGCACCTCCCCACCAATAGATGGAGCAGCTGGAGTCTACTACTAGTTGGGGCTGCTCGTATCACCCCTTCTAGTAGACAGCCAAGGCTTTCCCTCCCAAAAAAAAAAAAAAAAAGTACCTAAGCCAACTCTAGACTAGGGTCTCCCTCCACTATTGCAGACTCTCGAAATATTTCGAGAGTTCGACTTGCGTTGTCAGAGAGGCGAGACTCTCGAGATACCTGTAGAACCTGTTACACTAGCTGCACTCTCGAAACCCCGGGCGTCGTTGGACTCGACAGAAGACATGTACCGCTACGCTACGGGACAATGCCAGGCTGGTCTGGCCGCCGGGACAGGAGGTCCACTCTCGAAAAACAAGCCGGTGGGCGGGCAACTCTCGAAGACACTTGCGAATCCGAGTTTTGCAGGCGGGCGACTCTCGACGTTTCGAGAGTGGCGTTATAGCATTCCTTCTGACAGCTCTCTATCGGGTTTCGAGGGTTTCCCGATCGAGAGTAAGTGCAACGAGGACCCACTCTCAAAACTTTGAGAGTCTAGAGTAGTGCAGCGAGGTCCTAGCCTCTGTGCCAACTCCAGACTACCGTAGTCCGGAACGGAATGTTTCCTCGGAGCCACCACAGTAGAAGCAGAAATGAGCTGCGCCTTGGAAAAGGGAGAAGGTAAAGGAAGTGTGGAGGCAAGAAAGTGTGGAGTTGGAGACGAACGACCGTTCTGGGTGATTAGGCTTGCTTCACGGCTTTCCCAGCAGAGGAAGAGTTCACACACACAGGTTGTACAGACGAAAAGTAATTCACGCACACAGCTTGTGCAAACGAAAAGTGGAATCACCGCTGTTGACGGATGTGGGTTCCCCTTAGTTGATGATCCTTACCTCGTTCCCCATCATACAATCGACGGCGAAGGAGGGAGAAAGGGGGGGAGGGGAAAGCAAAAAAAAAAAAAAACCTTTCTCAGCCTTTTGGCTAAGATCAGTTTAATGGGTCTCGCTCCACTACTCTCGACTCACGAAAAGTTTTGTGAGTCCTTCTAGAGCTGTCAGACGTGCAAAACTCTTGAAAAAAAAGTATTGGCTCCACTTACTCTAGACGGGTTTGCTCGAGATGCAGTGGCGGAATGAGACGAGCTCTATGACTGCACTAAAAGACAGCGCCACCCTGTTCTGATGGTCGGGACACGAGGCGCACTCTTGAAAAAAAATGGTCGGAGCCGGGGTACGACGGAGGACACTGGAAAAGCATGTCGTCGCAGGCTGGGCACTCTAGACACTTCGAGAGTGCCCTTCGAGAGTGCTCTCTGACAGCTCTCGAAGGGCGTTTTCAAGAGCACCTATCTAGAGTGAGTGGAGCGAGGCCTTAGGGCCTCGTTAGACCCTCCTTGAAAAATCCTCAGGAATTAGGACGAAGTCCTTGGAAAATTTCAAGGAATTCGGCGGTGGCGTTACACCGCATCCTAAACGAAAGGGTCCCAAGGAAAAAACTTGGAGGTATCCCGCGGCCAATTTCATACGCATATATGAGGCCGCGGGGGAGGATGTCCGTCGTCGTCGAGGGATGTCCGTCCGTCATCAGGCGTGGTCCACTGGCGGCGCAAGGAGGCCTGCGATGCTGCGCTGCGAAAAGAGGCGTGAAGGTTCCTTTTCGAAATATTCGCCCGTTGGACACGACGCCCGACGTCTGTCGCACCCGAAGCGGGACCCCCGGCCGTGTATGCGCGAACGGTAACACCACAAGGCCGTTGGTGACCTCCCGTCGGTTGGAAGCCGATATTGTCCGCCCGATGGACCACGGACGTCATGTGCACCAGCAAAAACAGAAACTTTCCGTGTCGACGCACGCTCAACGACGGCCCGTCCATTGCGGATCCTTGAGCCCAAGGGACCTCTCGAGGACCCTTTGAATCCAAGGACGCAATGGCTTGGGATTCCGAGGGACCCAAGGAAATCTCTTGGGAGCGTTTTCACATTTTTTCAAGGATTTTTGTTTTTCACGACGCGGTGTAACCATAACTTTCGACATTCCTGAGGATTTTCCCTTACTCCCGAAATTTCGAGAGTATAGAGTAGTGGAGAGAGACCCAATATCTGATCTGTGGCCCATAGGGTCATTAAAAAAAAAAAAAAAAAAACAAATCGACGGCAACAATCCAAGAATCCGAGTGGGCCCAAGGGGGTATGGTGCTCTTCTTTCCCTTTCCCCCCCGCCCTTCGGCCTTCCAGGCGGTACTCAACCGAGGATTTTTTCAACCGATCTGTAGACGTAAGTACGTCCAGATTCATCCAAGAGCAGCTCCATTCCTGTTCGTGTTCATGCTTTTTTGTTTTTTTTTCGTTTTTTCCCTCTCTTCTTGGCATCAGCAGCAAGGGGGACGGCAATCCCACGCAGCACACTATCATCATTGCCGTTCGTGTTTGTTTTGCTGTCTTTGGTGTTGTTTCTCGTGTCTTTGTCGGTTTGTGTTGGCTCATGATCCGTTGTGTTGTTTGCCCACGTGCCTCAAGTTCTCGTTTACCGGAGTTCGGAGCAGAACCCAGCGCAACTTCATTGATTGAACATGGCTGCGATGTTGGTCAGATACGTCATGTAGAGTTTTCGTGTGAACAGGCCTTATTTCTTTTTTTAAAGAAGGCCTTATTTCTTTTTTTTAAGAAGGAATTGATTTTGCCTTCGTTTTGCCCTAACCTATCAGGAATTGATTTTGCTTTGTTTTGCCGTAGCCTATTGTGATAACCTACCAAGATCCAGTGGCCTATCTCAGTTGGTTAGGCATGTGAGTGGCATTTAGGACGTTGTGGGTTCGAGACCCATAACCACCTGGGCGCACTTAGGGCCTCACCACACCACTACCAAATTGCATTTATTTTCTGAAAAGTGTCAGAAAATTTCGACAGTCGATAGAAACCCCCCCTTTTGCCAAACAGCACTGTAGAATAGGTGGCGTATCGAATGTTCTCCATTCCAGGCCCACTTTCGATAGTGTAAGGGTTGTGGTGGCTAGCGCGTGCGTGGGCGGTTTTTCGATGGTGCGGAAAGGAGGCTATCGAAAAAAGGCCATTGCAGGCGGACGTTCGCAGATGGTTCGATAGGACTATCGAATTCCAATTTCTGACACCTATCGAAGAATTTGAAGCCTCGTTTTCCGATAGGATGTATGGCGATATCGAAAAACCGTATTTCGATACTAGAGTGGTGAGACCCTTGATGCCAAACGGTTGTGATAGTCCGGTTGATACCCCTTGTCGGTATCCGTAGGGTCTATGACGAACACGGTTGTGAGTGTGAGCGTGAGTGGGTTGTAAGTGGTGTGTGGGAGAGTGTTGGCCATAGCCACTGCTGCTACTGGATAGGGGGTGAGGGAAGTAGACGGGAGGCGCGGCTACTGGCAAAATGCTTGATCTTTGCGTTAGCCAGACCCCCCCGCCGGCAGCCCCACTCTACTCCCTGCCCACCGTCGATTAGGGCAGGGAGCAACATGCATCATGTGGGGGGGTGTTGTGTTGGCGGGATTGCCTGCAGTGCATTTTCAAACTGTTTTCATGACTGCGCCAAAGTTACCCCCCCGAAAACAAGAGAGAAAAGAAAGAAGGAAAAAAACAACATTCTTCTTATAAAAAAAAAAAAAAAAAAGATTTTGAGCACTGAAGGGCACA
>BFEA01000059.1:1135615-1160234 GCA_003427395.1 Chara braunii
TATATATATATATATATATATATATATATATATATATATATATTATGTATTTTTAGGGGTAAAAATAAAATATTAAAAAATATGGCCGCGGACTGGGCTTCATTGGTCGCGACCGCGGCCGACTTTTTCGGTCGCAGCGGCCGAAATGCCGGCGGCCTAGGCCGGGGGTGTCACGTAGCGGCACGCCACTTGTGGACTTTTGTATTTTCTTCTTTTTTTAAATGTGTTGTATGCATGTCACTGCATGGGTTTTTGCAGACAGTTTTTTTTTTTTTTTTACTAACACTGTCTTTCCAAGTTGTAGTCTCATTTGGGAAAATGATGCATGCCGCATTTTTCGGGGGTCCGACGCAGGGTCCACCTCCAGCTTCCGGAAATAAGGGAAAAATAAAAAATTAGTAATAATTTAGTTTTTGGAGTCAGTTGGAATTCTGAACGCCTTCCTTTCTAAAAAAAGTGATGCCAAATTTTCTACTGAAACCAAAGAGTTATTTTATTTTCAGATAGTTTTTTTGTCTTGATTTTTCTTTTTAGATTTCATCTAATAAATATTATTCGAGCACTTTTCTAAAGAAAGTGTTGCCGAAATTTTAGTGATTTCCATGTCGTTACCGGACGTTACTGCGAAATAATTTAGAGTGCGATATGGAGTTGAACTCCGTTACCTCGACATGCGATGTCTGCCTTGATTTTGTGACGTAGGTCACCGTTACCTGCGAGCGGTCTCAGAGATCTTAAGTTTCATCAGCTTCTGCTATCGAATTGATAGCAGGTCGATTTGCAACTCAACTTCTACCCACCGTGATGGGTGCTGCAAGGGCTGAATGACTTATCCTTCAGCCGTTCAATATTATGAAGGAGAGTCCCTTCACAAAATTTCGCTTTCGCCCCTTGAGTGTCGTATGCAACCCTGAAAGAGGTTGCGGGGTTGTGGGTAACACATGAAGCGTCGCCATGATAACCGATCATGTGAGCACCCATGGTTGAGCATTATAGTCCCCTTAGCGATTGCATTCTTTTTATGCAACTTCGCGTGAAAAAAAAATTCCCACAAGAAATTAAAGTTGAAAAAACATTCCATAAAAAAAAAAAATCCTTCATATTTATAAATTATAATTTCAATGTTCGTCCAATTCTAAAATTTCTATTTTTATTTGATAAGTTCCCGTCTAAATATGAGTTTTCGTTTCCAACTATATCTATTTGTTCAAGATGGAATAAAAGTTTGGACGAATTTATAAAATATTTTACTTGAACTTTCAGTGTACTGCAACAAATAGCTTCTAATTTATATTGGATTAACCTGTTCATGATTGAAAATCCTTTATTAGAATGACAGTTCAATTAAAATATTTAATGAACTCATCCAGACTTTCATTCCATCTCTAGCATGCAGTTCAAATAAGAAGGGATACCTCATTCTTGGAATTAAAGTTTTCAAGTAAGACGAAAAATTTTAAAATTGAAATTATATTTTTTAAGATGGAATGAAAATTTAAAATTTAGAATGTATTTTTACTATAGAATGATTGTTGAATTCTAGGAATTTTTTCTGTTGTATAGCTTCTTCGAAGTTATGGGTCAGGACGTATGAAAAAGAGACTAGGCTTATTTGTTTGTTCGAGTTAGTTTTATTATTTTTGTTGCATGTCGCGTGGTTGAGTTAATATGTCCTCGTCGATCGACGTCGAATCGCACGTGGGAGATTAAGGGCTCGTGCGAGGGTTCACGTACGGGTCCGAGCTAAATGTGAACCGCACGTACCCCCTACGTTAGAACGTACGAAAAACACCCTCGGTTGCACCACCTCCTCGATTGCACGTAAGAACTTTCGCATGTGGTTCAGTAGCTCAGCGGGGATACGCCCACCCAAGGAATGGTGACAGCTCCCGCGGGTGGAGGTAGGTTGTACCTCGCGAGACCCTATCCTGTTGTAGGGACTCGACAGAGGTATAGCTGGCGCACTCGACCGAAACGCCTCCGCCTCTTTCCCTTTTGAGAAGCGACTTGCGAATCTGTCAATCTTGCATAACGTGGCCGAGAAGGTCCCCCAGCGGAGACCGTGCGCTCAACAACGATATGATCGACGCCTTAGATCGGGTCTTCCAGACCCGAAGGCCCGGGTCCTCCACACTGACAGATCTGAAGCGTCGCATCTGGGTGTTTCGGGACGCTCACCTTACCTGTGATGAAACATTTTTGTTAAGGGTCATTCTCACCAACCGGTTTCTTGTCAATCTTTCAACTGACTACTACGCATCAAGCTCTGGAGGTAGACCTTCGAGCTCACAGAGCAGGTCTGCAAGGCTGCTCACAAGTACCAAAGGATGTGGAGTTGCTTCTTTGACGCCCCACTACATCCTCTTCGTGATCCGCAGTTACCACCACGTCACGTGGAACCACTCGGGGTCGTTCCTCTTTCGTCAGCTGCTTTTGCTGCCCAGCTCAGCCTGGAGCTCCATTCTCTCAGCGCTACAACTCTCTCGAGTACGGTGAGGACGCCTCGGTCGAGCTTGACCCTATCCTTGGGGACGCCTCCGAGGACCTCAAGCGTCGGGATGTCATCTAATATCACTTGGATGACGAGACTGTCTCGATGACCGACCTCTTGCAAATGGCTATGTCCACCATAGATCGTGCTTGCAGTCGGTATGCATTGGTTGGCGCCCCCACGTTCGTTGTTTCTTTGGTGGACCTCTCGTAGGGTTTCGTCTCTCCTCACGGAGCCCTATCCCCTGATGAGCGTGTTGTCCTTGAGGCCCGTCACGGTTGCCTTCATTGCCGCCAAGGTACCCCCCGCCCCTCGGTCAGTCCCGTCCAGCTAACCACGCTGCAATGTACCGCTGAGGCCTTGCACGTAGCCAGCTTCCCGACCACCGAGTCGAGATTTGTCCCTTTAACTACCACCCAGAGGTTCCCGAGGATAAGACAAACACGGTTTCCTTTAACCTGCTGTCTGTCGAGGTATCGTCTCCCCCACAGCAAACCATCGCATTTAGTCATTCCCCTCCGAAACTTTTGACGGGCAGCGCTATTCACACAACTTTTTGTATTGCTCAGTTGGCGACTCACGAGGATGTTGTGTCTTCTCTCCTGGATTTGAGCATTCTTCAGGCTCATCATGAGCAACTCACGAGACACGTAAATGTCCTGTGTCGTCTCAACGCTCTGCTCTCACACCCTGATCGCACCCTCCCTATCATTCATATTCGCCTAAGAAGGTGTACCGCGCTTTATGGAACTCCAGCTCGTAGGGAGATTTCGTTCACGCTCGCGTGGTTGAGGAAGCTCGTCTAACTACCTCCTGGTTTTACTCTCTTATCTCTGTTACCCTCAGAGATAACAAGACGTAACCCTTCTTTTATCAGACGATCCCTGACCTCCACTTCTCTTTTTACCTTTCAACCATCGGATAGTACCTAAGCGTCTCACGACTACAACATAAAAAATTTTCCAGAATTAAATAATCGTTCCTTAGTAAAATTACATTCTAAATTTTAAATTTTCATTCAATCTTAAAAAATGTCATTCCAATTATAAAATTTTCTGTCTTACTTGAAAATTTTCTTCCAAGAATGGGGTATCCCTTCTTATTTGAATTGGATGCTAGAGATGGAGTGAAAATCTGGATGAGTTCATGAAATATTTTAATTGGACTGTCATTCTAAGTAAGGATTTTCAATCATAAATAAGTTAATCCAATCTAATTTAGAAGATATTTGTTGTAGTAGAATGAAAGTTTAATTAAAACATTTAATAAACTCGTCCAGACTTTCATTCCATCTTGAACAAATAGATGTAGTTGGAAGGGAAAACTCATATTTAAACAATAACTTATCAAATAAAACTGAGAATTTTAGAATTGGAGGAACATAGGAATGACAATTTATAAATATGAGGGATTTTTTTTTTATGGAATGTTTTTTCAACTTTCATTTTTCGTGGGAATTTTTCTATTGTACCATTCCTTCGCATACTTCGATGTATTGGAGACAAGGTACAAGTTTATCCTTGACACTCCTTGGTCTCGCAAGTTTTGTGGCACATAGGCCGAATGGGCGACCGAGACACTTGTTCTCAAAACGAAGAGTGTCAGTGGTCAGTCCTATCGAGTCCCCTTCATTGGCACCACGAGCAATACCCCTCGCGACGTACCTCTCCAAGACCCTCAGCCTTCCGGTCCACCCGGACATTGCCTTTACCATCCCCCACCAATTCGCCGACTTCCTACGTGAGGAGGACGTCACTCTCTATTCCGTGAACGTCATGGGTCTTCTTAGTTATGACCCCTTTGTCCAGAAGTTGATCTCATCACCTTGGAGCCCTACCCCCCTGACCCTTCCTCCATTTTCACGGCTCCCATCTCCACATCCACCCCTCAGTCTATGGATGCCCCCCCCGTCTACTGGCGAGTCCACACAGCCATCTCGTACGGTTCATGAGTGACTTAGAGTCCGTCGTTCGTGACCTGATTCGAGAGTACCGCGACGTTTTTCCCCCGTATTTCTCATGCAGTGGATCTCTCTGATGCAGGATGTTGAGCATTTTATTCATCTCGTGTCTAACTATCTGCGGATGCCCCCCCCATCCACTGGCGAGTCCACACAGACATCTCGTACGGTTCATGACCGACTTAGAGTCCGTTGTTCGTGACCTGATTCGAGAGTACCGCGGCGTTTTTCCCCCGTATTTTTCATGCAGTGGATCTCTCTGATGCAGGACGTTGAGCATTTTATTCATCTCGTATCTGACTATCATGTTCATCATCATGCATCCTACCGACTCTCAATTCCAGAGGCGACGAAACTCGAGTGTCAGCTTAAGGAGTTTCTTCGAATTTGTTTCATTAAACCCAGTAACACCCTTGGGGGTGCAGCCGTCCTCTTTGCTCGCAAAGCGGACGAAACTCTCTGCCTCTGCCTTAACTACCACGGTCTTAATCATTACACAGTTAAGAAAAGTTATCCTATACCATGCGTGGATGACCCGTTTGGTAGACAACCGCTTCTTTATGAAGATGGATGTTCGTAGCAGTTACCATGAGATCTGCGTTACTGTAAAGGACCAGCTGAAGGCCGCCTTCCGATCGCGCTTCGACCACTACAAGTTTACAGTGATGTCATTCGGCCTCACCGATGCACTCGCTACCTTTCAGACGACGATGAAATATATTTTCAAAGACATCCTTTAAGAGTACGTTTTCGTGTATCTAAACGATGTTTTGGTCTACAGTTGTACCTCAGACACCTTCTTGATGTCCTACAACGCTTACTCAAGCATGACTCCTATGCCAAACTCAGTAAGTGTCGCTTTGCCAAACGCAAAATAAACTTCTTAGGACACCATATGTCTGACCAAGGTTTCCACATGAACGACGCGAATATCACTGCTATCAAGGAGTGACCCGTCCCAACATTTGTCAAGCAACTTCGCAGTTTTCTAGGCATCACTAGTTACTATAATAATTTCATTTGAGGATACGCTAGATATTCCTACGTCCTTACTTCCACCCTCCTTCGAAAGAACCCGCTATGGTTTTGGACACCCCTCTGCGATGATTTTTTTTGCGCCCTTAAGAAGACGGAACTACCATTTCATCAAAATAGATATCTTTTATTTTTTGAACGAAATTGAAATCGAGTTTTTTTTTCGAAAACTCGTCAAAATTTGTTGTTCTTAAGGGTCCGGTGTTTGTAAAACGCTGGACCCCCTGGATGTACATGGACCTAGCTTGAGACCAGGTACCTCCAGGTAGTCCTGCCTGGAGGTGCCTGGTCTCAAGCTAGGTCCATGTACAACCAAGGGGTCCAACAATTTTTGACGAGTTTTCATAAAAAAAACTCGGTTTCAATTTCGTTCAAAAAATAAAAAATGTCTATTTTTACGAAATGGTCGTTACGGTGGCTTGTGCGCTGGTTCTTCACCTCCCCGATTTTAATCGTCCTTTTATAGTCACCATCGATGCGTCCGATTTTGTGGTAAAAGTTGTACTTTCTCAGGTGTTTCTCACTCCTAATTCACTTTATTCCTATGTTCCCCACTTCCTACATCTTATAATCACCACTGACACTGCTTCTCGACTGATGCCTATCCTTCCACCATTTCCCTCCACTGACAGTCCTCCCGTCACTTACTCCCCGACCATCGTGGATGACGGAATTGTTGAGGCTCGTGCTGAAAATTGTCGGATCACCTTCTACTCCCGTTAGTTACTGCCTAGCGAGAAAAATCTCACTCCCGATGAACATGAGGTTCTCGGAGTCGATTGGGCATTGGCGTCATTGCCTACACGGGCCACCCTTCAAAGTGCGCACGGACAACTCAGTTGTCTAGGCTTTCCTCGCGAAACCTAAGCTTTATCCTCGCCAGACACGCTGGGGGCGTAATTTATCCGAGTTTAGTTTCACTGCTTAGGCTATCAAGGGTGAAACGAACTGCATCGCTGATGGCTTGTCCTAACGTCCTGATCACAATCAGAAACCTGTCCATCTTACTGTCATCTCGAGCACCACCGTTGATCAGTCAGTGATTGACGCATATCGCACTCATTACCGTCACTCTTTAGATTATCAAGACATCCACTCGATATTGTGGAGTGGCAAAACCGTTCCTTCGTACTCCCTCGGTGAGAAGACTCTCGTATACTTGCATGGTAGATCTGGTCAACTAGAACCACATATTTGTATTCCCTCCACTGGACAACTCCGTGTCCAGGACGTAGTAGAGTTCCATGACCAAGCAGTTGTCGGTCATATAGGCTTCCACAAAACGTTGGTCCGTGTTTGCCGCCTATACGTCTGGCCGAAGTCAAAGGACTTCGTCACAACTTACGTCTAGGAGTGTCCTACCTGTAAGGAGGTGAACAGTGCGAACGACCTTTCGTAAGAGTTACTTCAACCTCTATCCATACCTGAGGGTCGTTGACAATTTATGTCGATAGATTTTGTTGGTCCCTTCCATTTTATCACTGAGCGTCACATTGTGCTATCTTGGTCGTTGTTGATCGCTTCACGAAGTGTACGTTTCGTCCCGTGCCACTATCGTATTAGCGCTCGTGAGATCGCTGACATCGTTTTCGATCGAGTCTTGAGAGATCACGGTTTATCTCAGAGCATCATCTCCGATTGTGACCCGCACTTTACCAGCACATTTTGGTGATGCGTACACGAGGTGTACGGATCCCAACTCTGCTTCAGAGGTGGGCATTTTTTTTTCCCCTCACCCTCAACCCAACCCGCCCAAAAAAAAAATTTCCCCCATCCACCCGAACCAATAATTTTATTTTTTACTTTTAGACAACCCCACCCACCCAAAATATTTTCTGAAATTTCAGGCCCACGCCCGATCCGCCTGTGACCCCAAAAAAACCCTCGCCTACACCCGCCCGCACCCGTAAGAATATCATCACCCCCCCGCGTCCAATACCTAAATTTTCTTCACCCGCACCCACCCGCCTCAGCCCGCGCCTGCCCATACCAGTCCCTTACACCATCACGTTTTCATTTGCAACATAGCATTGCAACAAATATATATAAAATTCTATTATTAAAACAACGGCAACATCAGCAATGCGACTCGAACTTCTCAAAGGAAAATATTTCAAGATTTGTTTTTTTGGCCGAGGGGCAGCTGCACTGCTTTCGCATCGGCGTTACTTCATCAGGGGACCTGGTCAACTGAATCAGACACTATACAACCTCACGCACGACGTACTACACAAGGAGGGGAAGGGGGGAGATTGCATAATTTTCGGGTCATCCTGGGTCTATGGATCGGGTGACCCAGGACAAGCCATCACCCGCCTGCCACCCACCCAACGGGTGACCCAGGTCAAATCTTCACCCGGCCGTCACCCAGAAAGGCATACTGGCTATGCCCGCCCATAACCCACCCAGGGCAGCTCATGTAGACCTAAATCCGACCCATCACCCTGTGGGTCGGGTGGGTGCAGGTGGGCGTGGCTCTGGGCGCATGGTGCCCAACTCTGCTCTACTTCTCGTAGTCTTACTACCCTAAGACGGATGGTCAGACTAAGGTCACCAATAAAACTCTTAGTAATATCCTCCAAAAGTTTATTAGGGATGACCAGCAGTGAAACTTACACTTAACCAATGTGGAGATTGCATACAATTACGTTGTTTTGCCAGTCATGGGTATGTCGTAATTTATTGCAACCTCGACTACCACCCTCGGGTACCCACGAATTTCTTATGGCTGTCGCCATTGCACCCAGACACTCGTTGTTCTGCCCTTGACGCCTAGATCGCTCACATGGCGGCGACTATGAGGCACGCACACGAAAGTCTAGTTGACTCCCAGACTCGCTTGGCCGCACAAGCGAACCGATCATAAATGAATCATCCATTCAAAGTCAATGACGATGTGCTCGTTGACGCACGACACTTGCTGCTCGAAACGGATATGCTTCGTAAGTTCATTCGTCACTTTTAAGGTTCATACCATATTTTTTAGGTCCTTGGTTCGGATATTGTTGCTAGCCCTACCAAATTTCGTGTAAAGCTACTAATTACCTTCGATAAGTTCGCGTACACAATGTATACCATATCTCCTTGTTGCGTCCTTACTATCACATATCATCCAAGCGCTTCGCTGTGCGCCCTTATGAGCGTCCTCCATCTATCATGGCGGACGATTACGAGGAGTCAGTCATTTCTGACATCGTATATCGTGGAGTTACCGATGATATCCCTCCACGCATCGAGTACCTGGTGCGTTGGAAGGACCATCTTGATGAGGAGGTTACTTGGAGCAACCCAGAATGTTGGTGTGTGCATATGATCATGTTTGTCGTGCTGAGAGATCTGCTCCTACTCAGTCGACTGACCTTCTTCCTCCTCTTCCGACTGAGGAGATTGCTGAGAACGAGTCCGCTCCCTCTGAGGTCGTTCTTCAGCAGCAGACGGACGTCTCTGCTCGTCCACATAACTTGTTTATCTCCTAAAAAAACTTGTTTATCTCCTCACCACTTCAAGTGGTCCTGAAAAAATACTTTTCTATTATTTTTTTGCGGTTAATTTACTTCACATAAAATTTTGTTTATGCAGGAGACCTGAAAAATATACTATTAGAATCTTAAAAAAAATTCGTTTAAACCAAACAGTTATTTTTATTAGGTTTTCATAAGTCCTATGTTGACTCTGCTTCAACATCGACTCGACGCCTACTTCATCGACTACCTCGACGACTTCAACTACCTTCACGACTTTAACTACCTTTTCGACTTCAGCTACCTTATCGACTTCAACTACTCTAGCAACTTCAACTATTTTGGATGTGATTACTTCACACCACCACCCTACCTCGTGCATTCCTTTGTGTGTGCCGCATGATGGTTCTCGCTTAGTTGATTCTCCCTGAGTTTGACTCTCTCTTGGTATCACATAGGCATTGAAACCACAACGTTATCTTGGTTTCCCTGCTCCCATATTTGGCTTCCTCCCTAGTCGGCTAGTTATGTGCATGTTTCCCTCACCCACTACCCTCATCACCCTAGTATCAGTCATTGCAAGCCTTCAGTTAGATACATCTCCACCTTTCTTCCAGACTCCCCTTTCATGGTCGCCCTTGCATGGTGTCACCCTTATGTCGAGCATTACCTTCTTTTATGGTTTATCCGTTAGGGTCACTGGTTTTGTTTCGCTACCACTCCCTCGCCTTGAGTCTGATGACCTATCCCATCTTCGTGTGTGACTGCCCTTAGAAGATTCGATTCTTATGCTATATTCACCCCCTCTAAGACCATCCACTCTTAGTGGTTCGGTGACATGACATTATCTTGTGACATCTTGCTATCATTCCTTGCTGTTAACTAGGATGTGTACATCAAATTTTTGCCTTTGCTCTTACATTATGTAGCTTAGGTTGCATCGCATGGACTCCACATCGAGCTTGCTCCGTAACCTAGATTTCTGAACTTTATTGTTGAAGAGCTTCACTGCTTTTGCGAAAGCGTGTTTATGGCTCTCGCGACCCACTACAGGTCCGAGGATTGTGCAGCGTGCCTTTCGCTGCCCTGACCTAGAGCCAGGGATATCTAACTATTTTGCCTGTTCGGCACGTGCGACCAGTCCTTCCCAGTACCATCGTCGGTACCAGGCTAGTCCAGTCGAGTCCAATTTAGTAAGTTCGCAGAGGGTATACCCCAACTGCAGTTTGTTTTCATCCCTATTGTTCATTGCCACGGTTTGGAATATGTGCGTGTTGAGTCTGCGTTGGAGCTGCGCTGTCCCTTCCAGCTCCATCTTCATCTCCCCCATCCTCATCCCTTCGTCTTGATCCTGACGGACCGCCATCCAAGCGGGTCCGTCATATGTCGACAGTCGAGTTCTATCTGTAAGAAAAGAAACAAAAACCCTTACCGGAAGTGACAAAGAGCTTGAGGGCGTACTCACAGTAATACTATCTTGAATGTATTTGACCGCAATAAGTACGAAAGTCCTAGTGTGACATGCCCTGAGGGTCCCGCCGGACTACTCACCTAATGTGCAAAATGGACAATTCGCAACCTTAAGGCTGCGGTATAGTGGGCTTCGACGTCTATGTCAAAGTGTCGTAATTTTGGGGACAGGTGACCACGATGCAAGTGGGTTCTTTGGGGGGGGTGGAATTTGGGGACCGGTTCTTCAAGATATTGCGGACTACCTACAACTAGCTCTTGTAGAACCGGGACTTTTGGGAAAAAGAAGGACCGGTCCTCGGGTGTAAGCAGACCTCAAAAAGAAGTGAAGGCATGTGAACTTCAAAAGGGCCCTCAGGCCTAGGCGTTGAGACCCGTCTTCTCAAAACAGCGAGGTCAGGCGCAATGAAACAGACGTTTTGCAAGAGGCAACTTTGACGATTTTTTGTGCTCGGAGGAATCCGCGAAAAAATATGAAATTTTGAGAATCCATAGATGAGCTTGTGTTCTTTCTAGAAAAAATATTAGAACCGTTTCAAAAAATCATTTAGACCACAAAATAATTGTTGCGCTGATCCAACAAATTTTCCATTTTTGCCACTCAACCATGTGTGGGTCAACTGAAAAAGTACTCCGAATTAAGCGAGTTCTCTCGCTCAGAAGAATGCGTGAAAAAACTTGAAAATTGGAGTACTCGTAAATTTTGTTGTGATATTTCCAAGAAAAATGCTAAATAAAATTCAAAAAATCATTCCAACTGTGAAATAGATCGCGGCCGCAATTTGACCCATATTTCAATTTTGCCATTCAGCCTCTCTCTCTCTCTATATCTTTTTCTTTCTCTCTCGCACTCTCTGTCTCTCTCTCACTCATCTCTCTCTCTCTCTCTCTCTCTCTCTCTCTCTCTGGTAGCCCCCGCTCTTCCCTCTCTCTCTATCTCTTTTTCTTTCTCTCTCGCACTCTCTGTCTCTCTCTCACTCATATCAATCTCTCTCTCTCTCTCTCTCTCTCTCTCTCTCTCTCTCTCTCTCTTGTGCGCGCTCTTAGTCTTGTTGCTTTGGCTACCTTAGGGCTGCGTTCCCCGCACTCACGCGGTAGACAATGTGTATAATATGAGAGAATGTGGAAAGATGCACTCACCATGTTTATTCGTTTTTTTTTCCGTAAGCAAGCTACATTCTTTTCTCAATTTCACCCCACACTACCTACCTACCACTACTCCAAGTTATAGTCCTATTGGGAACCCCGTAGCAGCAGCCAGAACCGTGCTCATGAGAGAACATGCGGGGGCTGCTCCCGGCCTGCAGGTGGGCGATACCGGCCAGGGGACAGCCGGTACCATCAGGGACCATGCCAACAGGACCCTTTGCCTCCCCTCAGGTCCCCTCCCCTACCAACATCAGTAGACTCTGCTCAATGCCGATCGGGGGATCCAGTGGTGTATCTCTATGGCGGGCGCCAAGCATGCCTCAGGAAGGTACATGAGGACAGTGCGGATTGAACCCATGACCTCCTGAATGCCACTTTCGAGCCTTACCGAGTGAGATAGGCCGAACTCACCATGGCCTTTCTCTACCGGTCGTCTACGTAGTTTGGGCTTATTTGGAAAGCGATTGTGCTGTGTTGGCCGGATCAGTGCGTGAGCGGGGCCCGGCGGGTCCTCGCGTCGTCCTAACCGCGGGAAAATACAATCGCCCTACTCCCCTGTCTGTCTGTAGGGTGGTCTTGGGGAGATGTTACTCGTGTCAATCTGCCTGGCCATCGTCCTATCTGGCACCCGCCAAAAGGCAGGTGTTCATCCTTCCGCCGCGCTCACTTCTCAAGTCTCTTTTGGTCGTTGTCAAGAAGCGGGAGTGGCAACTCGATTCAAAAATTCCTATGTCGCGACGATCTGCAGCAGGGAATCGGAATTTTCATTTTTCATTTCACGCTCCCGCCTGCGGCGTGATTGCGCGCTCTCGCTCCTTCCCTCCCGTTCACACTCTGTGGGCCATATATAAACTGAAAGGGCTCGGCGGCGGCCCTCCCCCCACTTTGTTTTTGTCAACTACCGTAGTAGCCCGATTGCTATTGCTGCTATTGGTATTGCTACGTGAGGAAGCCAAGCCTGCATGCACTGTGTCAACGACCGCAGCAGCTGATTTCTATTGCTGCTATTGGTATTTTTGCTACGTTGGGCGGGGGACGAATCACACTCACGCCGGTAGCCCATACCGTGCCGTATCCAATTTCGTGTCATTGGAACTGGTTTCTCTCCGCCCTATCTCATACGTGCGGTGGCAACCCCAGCAGCTAACAAACACGAAGAGGACGCTACCTTCGGTAAACAGGCCGCCAATGAGGTGAGGGATAGGGGTGTGAAGGGCGCGGGCGGTTTGGGCGTGCGGGGGAGGGGGCGCTGCAGTGGGTCCAAGTTAGAGGCGGGACAGGAAAAGCGGGGTAAGGTGGAGTTTGCAGACGGGACGGGAGGCGGAGTATGGGGTGCTCGGAGACGCTGCCAGTGCAGTGAGCAGTTCGGTTAACGTAGGCCGGGGGCAATCAGTGGGATATAGGGGGAAAGGGGTCCAGGGTGTTTCCTGGGAAGCGGACTAAAACTGAGAGAGTGAGGAAGGGGAGGAAGGGAGGAGGGGGCCACACAGAGAGAGAGCGAGAGCGAGCGAGAGAGAGAGAGAGAGAGAGAGAGAGAGAGAGAGGGTGAATGGATCTATAGAATGGAGGAGCTCATCTGCATTGAAGACGAAGTCAGGTTGACGTTTAATAGACGAGCACAAATCAGGGTGAGAGCAAGCGACAGCAACCACATTCACATTGCACCTTGTGTCGTCGTCTGGTGTCATTCTTGTGCTTTTCCCTTCGTCCTTGGTTCTTCTCTACTCTATGTGGCGAACGGTTCAATCACAGGCGATTGCAGCCGCCGCGTACGCATGCACACTCTCACGCACGCGCTCTGTTGGATCATTCCGGTAGACTCTGATCGGTTGGCGGAACGTAGCCAGCCCCAAGCGCGGGCGAGTCGTCCGTCCGTCCCCTCTTATCGAACAGCTTGTTGTGTCTGTCTTCCTGCCATCTTCTTATTCGTAACATCGATTGTGACTAGCACGCCGACAAGAGCAGGGTCGATTTCTGCTTCTGTGGCGAGCGAGAAGTCCTTGTTTAATTTCTGTCTCCAGGAGAGGCTAGTTTCCCTGTCTTCTTCTCGAACAGCTTACCTGATTGTTGACCATAGTTAACTCACGCGTTGAATCTGGTGGTGCGGTGAGCGACTGCTTTGATATCCGATTGTGGGATGTGACGATCGGGATGATGACGTGGCATTCGGTCGCGCGACTCTCCGAGTACTGTGGTATCATCTGCATCTGTTAATTTTGTAAGTCTGTATTGCCTGCTTTCTTTCCTGATTGATTTGTCCGAGTGATTTTCAAGTAGTTGGTTTCGAATGGAGGAGGCAGAAAGGAAGGAGAGAGGCAGGAGAGGAAAACGAGGTAGGGCGGAGAGAAAAGGAGTGCGCGAGGTCACGGGGAGATGGCGACGGAGGGTGACAGGCAAGCTACATCATAAGAAGCGTTTTCTCTTTGCGGGGGGGCGATGGTTGGGCGGAGAGGATTGGAAGGGGGGGGAGAGATACGCAGGAGAGGGATCAACAAGTTGTCTTCTTGGGGGAGAGCGAGAAGAAAAATGTAGAGGACGAGGGGAAGAGTTGGGGGCGGGAATTGTAGTTGCTATCTTCTTCTGGTTGAAATCTCCGTTAACTGGGCGCAGATGAGGATGAGGGAGGAGCAAATCAGTCGTCCACCCGTTTCTCCCCTCTTCTTGTCTGGCTCCGAATGGCAGGAATCGATCAGATGAGGGTTGCGGTTGATTGATTAATCAACCATCTTCTATCCACCCTTTCTTCTTCTCTTTTACTTTGTTGTCATGCGATCGCCAGGAATCGATCAGATGCCACTGTCAATCCGCATACCTACGTGTACAAATCAGCATCCCAGTAATTACGTATGTACAAATCCGCATCCAGTTTGTGTACGAACCCATTTACTTGTATAAATTCGCATTCGCATCCACTTATACAGATTCGCCTCCACTTATACAAACTCTCACCCACTCCTGTTATTCCTTCCCACTTTTGGTATTTATTCCCATTACAGGTGGGTGGTTCAAGTCCCCACTTTTGTAGTACTGATTCCCATCCGCTTGCAGTACGACTCGCGTCCACTTCGGTTGCGCTTGCTGTGCTACGTGGTCTTTACCTGTTCTTTATATATATATTCACATCCACGTGGGCGGCCTTGTACGCAAGAGGTTCTGAACAGGGGGAGTTGTAAGGAAGAAGATATGAAAAAACGAATTCATTCTTTTCTGTTCTTTTTTTCGTTTTTGCGCTCTCATATTCATGTGATGATATATATATTCAGCCTCCTGATGAGTCGGTGAAACTCCGACGAAACAGTTCATCACAGCCCCTCGTTTGTTGTCCTCTTCTCCCTCTCTGCCTACGGTTTATCGGGCAGCTCTGTTTGACGATAGATATATGCATGTGTATAGGTGGTCTACCTGTCATATATAGATGTGTGGATGACCATAGTGTGCCCTTACCTGTAATGTCGATGTTATGAAATCGTCTACAGCCAGCTGAATTTCTTGTTTGACTTTGTACCTTCTTTAGACGCGTTGATTTAGTGTGTATAAAATAGTGATAGCGTCTGTAGTCTTTTCTGTTTTGATTGCTCGGCGCGTCGTGAGGTGCGAGGCACTGCCGCTTGTGCACATTGGTTTGATTGCGGTGTAATGAATCATATGTTTTTGTTTGTTATCAGGTTGGGATCGCGGGCTTCGTATTGGAATGGCTGCTGATAGATACGACGTGCTCAGTCCTTCGTTCGTTGATACGGCTGTGCATTCGATGCGCCGCCAGCAATCAATCTGTCTCGTAAATTAGGGTGTTGTGAGGGGTGTGTCGTTGCGTTATCAGCATGATAGGGGGGGAATTAGTGGATTGCGCGCGTGGTGCGACTGCAAAATAGGAATTCTTCCCTTTATCCGACCGCGATGAGCATCATCAGCATGAACCAAATACCTGCGGCATTGACCGGGAAAACGGAGGGGATAGGATTTTGATTGACCTCTTGGGCGCGGCAGTTGAGCTACCGTCTTCATCATCGCGATATAAATGCACGGTCATGTTCGCCGTATTTAGACTGAAAGTTGCCCCCAATACATCTCGATCGTCGTGATCGGTTTGTTGTTTGTCGGAATCACGCGTGCGGGGGTGTTAGGGATCGCGATTATAAGTATCGATGTTGATCCGTCTGATCATTCGATGTGGAAAATGCAGGGGATAGGATTCATTTTTTTGACCTTTCGGGCGCGGTTGAGCTACTGTTCTCACCCGGAAATATAAACGCACGGTCACTGGCGCTGTATTTGGACTGAAAGTTGCCCAAATACAGCTTACGATATGTCGGAATCACGCGCGGGGTTTCAAGGGAACGCGATTATAAGTACCGATGTTGATCCGTCTGTTATTCCCTGGAAACATGTTGTGACGTAAGAATCAAGCGTGGGGTAGGTCGTTCTCCACTTGACTGTCTAGATGAAGGCTGTCTAGATGCACCGGTGCGTCTGCTTTTCGAGCCGTAAGGTTGCCACTGCAAACTACTTCAAAAGATGTTGTGGCCAAGGAAAGGTACGCCTTTCGACACATGGGGGGGGAATATGGGTTTTGTCCATAGGAGCACACACAGGAAGTCCGAGTGCATTTCTATATCGATCGTGATCGGTTTGTCATGGTTGGAATCATTAAGCGGGACGTTTAGGGAACGCAACTTGCGTACATCGATCGTCGTCGGTCTGTCATTGTCGATGCTCGGTCTGTTATGTGAGGACTTCACGGAACGCGAGGACCAAGCGTGGCGGGGTAGGTGCGCAGGAAAACACACGGAGGAGGTTGCTACCGTAGTGGTAGCCTACCGTCTTTACCCGAATACAACGTACGGTCATTATTGCGGTATCTAGACGTTGACGCAAAGACGGTAGGCTACCACTACCTTCTTCCCCCGAATACAACGTACGGTTATTATAGCTGTATCTAGACTGAAAGATGCCTCAAATACAGCTACAATGACCGTACGTTGTAATCGGCTTCTAACTATAACAAAGGGATCACCGAGTGGAAAGCAGAGAGAGAAAAAGTACGGAACGGCAGAAGGTGTGTAGACGGATGTTGGATTTGAAAGGTGAGGTGAGGCGCGCGGAGAGAAGAAGAAGAAGAAGATGATGATTGATATAGTAGATGTTGTGGCAGATAGGAGGCGGAGAGATCAAGGGAAGGGAGTTAGGAGAGAGAGAGAGGCAATGCCATGTCCATGTAAGGCAACTACTGATCAGATCGATGCACAAGGTCTTCGCAGGCTTGGCGGATGTGAAAGAAGCCGGGGAAAGTAGAGGGGGAGAAAGGCGTGAAGGAGTTGGTTATACCGTCGTCTTCCTGCCAATAGGACGTGTTTACGGCCAGTATGGACGTGTCTAGAGTGAAAGTTGCCCGGAATACATACAGCTATAATGACCGTGCCTTCTATTCGGGAAAAGAAGGTACTCCAAAGGAATCAAAGAACATCAATGAGAGAGTGAGAGGAAGGACAGAAGGGGTAGGCAGGTAGTCTAGGAAAGCGCATCGGAAAGTCGAAGGGGGAAAGGGAGTGTGAGTTCCATGTTACTGCGAAGGTAAGTTGTGCCGTTCTGCTCGTTGGTGATATCTGTTTGGAGTTGGTAGAGCGTACGGAGGAGAAAGAGGAACCAATCAACGAACGAGTTTGTACATGGGATTGCATACGGTAGAAAGGAGCAGTCGTAATCTATATATGGGAAATGGAGTTGGTAGACGAGTCTATATATAGGCGAAATAAAGTATGTTCGGAGTTGGGAGTATGGGAAGCGAGTCTATATACAGGCGAAGTCTGCTTGGAGTTGGGAGAGCGTGTACGGTGAAGAGGAGCAGCAGTAATCTATATACGGGATCGCGCTTAATAGGGTAAGTTCCAGGAGGGAAGGAAGAAGGCAGGGAATGGGAGAGAGCGGAATGAGATCAAAGAGTCATTCGGGGCGGTGTGGGTGCGGGAGGGAGAATTTCTTTTTTTTTTTTTTTTTTTGGAGTACGGACAGCGGGAGGAGGCGGTGATCGGTACCTTTTTCTCGCGAATAGAGCGCATGGTTGGGGCAACTTTCAGTGTAGGTGCAGCGATGATGACCGTGCGTTTTATTAGGGTGGAAGACGGCAGCAAGTAATCGTGCGCGGGGGGAAGAGCTGAAAAAGGCGGAGGCGGTGATTTGTAGTAGCGGGGAGTGATTAAACCGCCAGCACCTTTCGCATGAGGGACAAAATAGAGTAGACGGGTGTCTACCCGGATGAATTCGATAATCTTCATCATTGTCGCGGCTTGTATACCGCTGTGACCTTTCGGAGGGGGTACTGGTGGTTTAATCATCATCCTTTGTAGTGGGGAAAAAAAAAAATGTGGCGGTCGAAAGAGAGGGGGGAGTATATAGCAGGATGTTGAATGGAAAATGAAGAATCATTCCCTGGGGGGTTTATCTGCAAGGGAGGGAGATGGGGATCTGGATTCGATTCCGCACAAGCTGCGCACTGTAGCGAGTGCAGATAGAGAGAGAGACCCATGCTATGACGATGGGTATGAGCCTTACGAAGCGAGAGACTGAATCCATATCCCGATGAAAAATGAAGAATTATTCATTGTAGCCGTTGCGTTTGGTATTTTCGTGGAGGAGGATACCATCGCCTTACGTCTCGATTCTCTCTTTCCGAATAGAAGCGATGCTATGAAGATGGGTAGGAACCGTACCAAGAGTCGAATGAGAATGGATATGACGGGTAGCACAGCCGTCTTCCTCCGAATAGAACGCACCGTAATTATCGCTGAATCTGGACTCGAAAGTTGTCCCAAGTGCAGATATAATTATCGCGCGTTCCATTCTGCTGAAGGCAGTCGTAGTCGATCAGGACGTATTTACCTTGCGCTGAAGCGTAGGCTGTGTGTGGTAAGGTTATGTAGCTTACGCAAGTTGGTGGCGGCATCTGACTACCCCTCAGATCCCTGCGGATGGAAATAACGGCTGACTGCCCCTCCCCTCAGATGGAAACGAGGGATGTGGTCATCTGACTTCCCCTCAGATGGAAATGAAGGGCAGTGCGGAAAAGAGGGGCGTGGTCATCACACTGCCCCTCAAATGGTAGAAAAAGTGATGGGCAAAAAAAGTAGCAGGAGAATGAGGGTCGTATTCAAAAAAAATAGGGAGCTAATGAGAGAGGTCTGGCGACCAAATTATGCGAGGAGTGGGTTGTGCCCAACCACCGCGAGTGGGTGGGCTTGTGGTTGGTGGCGGAAAAAGAAGAGCGGCAGAAGCAATTTCGCAGCACGTCTGAGGACGAACACACCATTGATGATGATCAGGTGAAATGCTTTTTCGGTGAAAATGTCTGAAGCGTCCGTAGTTTGATCAGGTGAAATGCTGTTTCGGTGAATTTTTTTTATTATTATTTTTTTAATCAACTTTGCGTTCCATTAGAACAACACCAGAAGGAGGCCGGGAATCCCTCCACAAAAAAACCCCGAAAAACAGGTAGCCTCTCTGGGACCATTACCCAGATTATGGTGCAGGCGTTGGGAATTATAGTCCAGTAGCTGAATTGGCCGAATCCTGACCGCTGCTCTGACATTCCCCAACCCTGGGAAGTGTCTGTAGTTTGATCAGGTGAAAAAAAATGCTTTTTTTTTTTCGGTGAAAATGTCTCAAGTATCTGTAGTTGGTAGGCGGGTAAGAAGAATAATAGTGAAAACAGTGGCCATAGACTGCTTCTCGTACAAGCATCGATATGTCATCATTACTTCTCCGCATGTACTGTTTTCAGCAAGAAAACGCGCATCATCCCCGACGCGTTTCGGCCAGGCTGCGCTCCCGGCCTTCCTCAGGGGGCTTCTCCCGAAATCGCCTTGCGGCGCCACCAAACTTTCCGACGTATCTGAGAATAAGAAGAACAAGAAGAGAGATAAATGTCTAGAAATTTGTAATTAGCGGATGAAAAACTCCGCACTTGAAAAAAAAAAAAAAAAAAAAAAAAAAAAAAAAAAAAACGTAGACACGGATGTCCGAAATCGCCTTGCGGCGCCACCTAATTTTCCGACCAAGTATCTGAGAATAAGAAGAATAAGAAGGAGAAGGTCAAACGTAGACACGGATGATGTCGAGGTGGAAATCCGACGGAAATTACTGAGTATGTTGTTTATTTTCCTGGTAGCAAATGGCTGGTTGATTGCAAATCGTAATCGGAGAGTGATTGCAGATTCGCGATTGGTGAGGGAGAGGGTAGAGAGTAGGTGGAAGACGGTTTCTAGCGTGAAAATTGTTTTGTAGAGTCCGTTCTGCACTAATCTATCTACTTCTATCTAATGGAGAGACCGATTTGCTCTTTTTTTTTTTTTCTCCAAAGGGCGACAACAGCCTTCAGATATCATCGGGAAACTGACCGGCCCTAGGTATTTCAGGAATTTTATTCATCTGGTTGGTTCCATCTGGATTCGAACTCGGATCCGCATTTCAACAGTTTATGGGTGTAGCAACTGAGCTAAGCCGTTGGTACTTCTGTTTTTAATTATATTTTTTTTCCTTACTTCTTGTTGTTAGGAGAGAGCGATTTTGGTGCTGGCGATGTCGGATCTCTTGTCGGTCGGTGGACAGGGTAGTTGTACCGTTTTCCCCCGGACACAACGCACCTTCATCTTGAATGCATGCAAGGCTGTTTTCCGGTCTGATACAGTCATCATGATTAGGATTTGTTCTAATCGGGGGACAACGGTAGTCACAAAACGGTTTCCATTTCTGCGCTTAGGGGGATTTTTCTTTTTTTTTTCTTTTTTCTTGCCGCCGATTTGGCGCATCTGATTGATCTTCTTCGAGTTAGCGGATGCAGACGTTGTAGCTGCAGCACAGGTTTAGACCATTTCTCGATGTATGCAGGTCATCGTTGCGCAGGGGGCCATGCTAATTTTCTCTGTATCGTTCCGATTTTTTTTTTTTTTTTTTTTCAGTTTTAAATGGACGACGGCCTGGGCCATGCTAATCGTCTCTTGTATCGTTCCTTCTTTTTTTTTTTTTTTTTTTGAAAGGGCTACGGCCTTAAGATATCATCTTTGAGTTGACCGGCCCCAGGTTAACTCAGAAAGAGTCGTTCTCACTCATCTGATTCCAGCTGGATTCGAACTTGGGTCTGTAACATTTTGTGGGTGTACCAACTTGAGCTACAGTCTTCCCCCGAATACAACGTACGGTCATTATAGCTGAATTTAGACGGAAAGATAGACCAAATTCGGCTATAATAACCGTACGTTGTATTCGGGGGAAAGACTGTAGGCCAGTGGGTATCGCTCCAATTTCTCCGGATGTTCCGAAGGACGGTAGCATTGTCAAGGTGGGTGACATCGGATTTTTTTCTTTTTTCTTTTTGGGACTGGGGGTGGATTGGAATCGGTATTTGTGGATTGGAAATGACGCTCTATCGGTCTATTTTTGGTAGAGTTTCTTCTTGTAGAACTATGTGCGAAGTAGACGTGCATCTATCGCATCGTTCAACAAACTCCGATTTTTCCCCTTTTATTCTGGAAGGGGATAAGGCTCTAATTTTTTTTTATTTTTTTTTTTCACAGTACTGGGACTTTTACCCAGCTTCGGTACGTGGGCCTTACCCCAACAACACTTGGTATCTCTCCAACAGAGTAGGAAAACGCAAATAAAAAAAAGCAGACAGTGAAGAAACAATCCCAAAATCATTCATCACTATTCTACTTCCAAACGTCACTATCCTATTTCCTTCTAGCGGATCCGTACCCACCGGGACACTCTCCATTCCTTGCAATCCCTCTTGCCTCCTACTGCGGATATAGCAACCGAGTGTCCTGGTTGTTCTAGCTAGTTAACCAAGTCGAAAATTGCAGACCCGTCCCATTTTCAATTTTAACCAGTTTTTCCCCCAATGCCCAAGTTTCCTCGAACCAGGCTCGACCCTGGCTACCTGACTGGCTTTTGCTCACTTTGCGTCTCCAGTCTGCCGCAATTGTGCGGCGTACCATGGCCTTTAGTGTATTTTTCATGTCCTGGTCCGCGGCGTACCATGGCCTTCAGTGTATTTTTCATTTCCTGGTGCGCCATGTGTCCTGGCAACGCCTTCGGCGGTCTGGCTTGCGAATCGGGGCCTCATCGTGGACACAACATGCGCTAGATGCCAGTGGGCATATGAAACCACCATACACTTGTGGTGGGACTGTCCAGCGTCAGCACGCATTTGGAAATGGTGGGCAAAAATTTGGCAATCCGTCTCCAATGACAGTCTGCAGTGGGATAGATAGTGGGTCCTACTGGGGGGTGTACCAGAGGGACTACCGCTAGACCGAGGGTGGGGGTACGTAGCACAGGTAATTCGGTCGATCATTATCTGGGTTATCTGGCAAGGAAGGAATAAGAGAATTTTCTAAGGCTCTAATATAGAATGTTATTGTATCCATCTAATTTCTTCTGAAAAGTTCGAACTTCTGACCTGTTTATTAATAGTTACATGCGTGTACTTTTCAGCAAAAGGGGCCGGGTACGTGCTCCTATTGCCTACCGTCTTCAGGCGAACAGAGCGGCAGGTAGCCCATACCCTTGAGCAAAAGGGGCCGCGTACAGGCTCCTCTATTACTACCGTCTTCAGGCGAACAGAGCGCCAGGTAACTCATCTGATGCCCCATTGAAAATCGACCTGAGGTTCCTATTTCAACAGCTTGTGGGTGTATCAACTGAGCTAGGCCAGTCGGTAAGGTCGCTCATCTCATCTGATTCCGTTGAGATTTGAAATCTGGTCTGTATTTCAACAGGTTGTGGGTGTTTCGATTATCGACTGAGCTAGGTAGGCCAATTGGTAAGGTCGGTCATTCTTCTGATTCCATTGAAATTAGAATTGAGGTTTATATTTCAAAAGCTTGCGGGTCTATTATTAACTGAGCTACCGTCTTCCCCCGAACCTAACGCACCCTAAAAATGAATGTATACAAGGTAAATTTCCGGTTCGGTACAGCCGTAATCAGGGTGCGTTGTGTTCGGGGGAAGACGGTAGTATCTTCTTTTTCCGCGATTGGCATGGTGGGTTGGTTCACATCGACAACCCCGGCGCTCTTGTGAGGGCGGGCGGGCGGGCGGGCGGGCTGAAAGTCCAGTTCGGCGGGGAGGAGCTCAGGTGGGAGAGCCGACCCAACTGATTGTCTAAACCGTATAGGACTGTCATCTTCGTGACCGTTGGTAATGAAGTATCCTTCTTCACTCGAATAGAGCGTACGGTTATGATTCCTGTATTTAGGCTGAAAGATACCTCAAATAACACAACAGCTATAATGACCGTGCCTTGTATTCGGGGGAAAAAGACGGGTAGTGGCCGAAAAAATGTGGAGCGAGAGTCTAATATCTCCTGCTCTTGTTCTTGCTAAACGAACTTCGCAGAAAAAAAAAAAAAAACGTCGCAGGGAAGTGAATTAGTGGCTGACTAGATATGGAGCGAGAGCTATATATAAGTATGTCTCCTGTTCTTGCGAAACGGAGTTGCACCCAGTGGACGGTGTCCTCACTGTAATATGGTCTGTGTTATGGTTTGTGTTTTGTAAAGGTTTATTCGGAACGAGCTATGGTCGATAGGTAGGTAGCAAAGAAATGCTCCTATAAGCTATCGTACGTGAAGAACCCGAACTCGTTTCTTTTTTTTTTTTTTTTTTTTCAATTAACGGCGACGGCGTTGAGATATATCATGAATTGACCGGCCCTATGGTAGGTATTTTACTCCCAGTGGAGTTGAACTCAGGTCTGTATTTCGTTGAACTCAGGTCTGTATTTCAACAGTCCAGGGGTGTACCAACTGAGGCAGGCAGAGTTAGTCCGAAACAGAAAATAGAGGTTCGTCCGTCGTTATTCGTTTTTTCTCACATGGGGATGGCCTTGAGGTAGCATCGTCGAACTGACCGGCCTGCCTCGAGGTAATACAGAGTTGCTTTGTTCATTCTCTTTTTTCCTCATCGAGCTCGGTTCTGTTTATCAACAGTTCATGGGTGTACCATGCAGTCCCATGGCCTTGGTGGTCACACACATGGATGCCAGACTTTCGCAGGGCTGTAATTTTTTTTTTTTTTTTTTTTCCCCTCCAGGGCTGTAATTGCAGGGCCTACCTATGTTTTATTTTATTTTATTGATTTATTAATTTTAAAGATGGACAGCTTTGAGATATCATCTTCGGACTCACCGGCCCCAGGTAAATTTAGAATCGTTTTCGCTCATCTCATTTCATTTCATTTCGTTCTTTTGGGAATTTGGGATTCGAACTCAGGTCTGTATTTAAACAGTTCATGGGTATACCAACTGAGGGCGTACTCACACTAGCATACGTATATGTATTCGAGAGAGATAATATGACCGCATTTATGGTCATATACCTGGATGCATCTGACCTTAACTACTTACGCAGTACGTATATAAGATAAAAAGTTTCTAGTGTGAATATGCCCTGATCTACTGCAGTGGGTTGCCTATCCATGTTTATCTTTTTTTTGGGCGGGGGAGGGAGGGGACGGGAGGCGGGTGGGAAATGTCCATGTTTATCACAGTTGTGGCCCTGATGATATCTATCAACGCTGGATTACAGCTCATACTGTGAATAGGCTCTTGCTGTGTCAGACTCGTCTCTGGTATTTTACTGTGACTACCGGTAGCTGCTTGCTTGCTGTGCCAGACGCTCTTTTGTCCTGTTTTGTTCTTGGGTTCTGTCGTTTTCTCCTTTGTTCGTTTGTCGGTACGGTCGTGGCTTTTTCGGTGCAAGTGTTTCTTCCTTTTTTGTCGGTTGTTAATGTTGTTTGTTTGCCGTATATTTTTTGTCGTTTTGTTCCCTTCGTTTCCTGTGTGGATTCCTTCCTACTCTCGCGCCTCCTCGGCTCTCCCTGCGCCCCACGGCATTCCAAATGTATCTGGCTCTGAAGGCGGTCCAGATACCTTCGAGAACGTTTTGAGTAAACTATATCTCTGTGGATCACGAGCAGACAAGATATACGTTTCGAGTGTTGTGCAGTGGAGGGCCGTTGTGTGACAGCGATGCGGAGTCAGCTCTCGGTTGACCCATTG
>BFEA01000059.1:1162153-1211619 GCA_003427395.1 Chara braunii
AGGTTTTCCTCCCTGCCGTCCGAATGTGCCCGGTCCGAGTTTTTTTTTTTTTTTTTTTTTTTTGATCTGGTGGTTCCGAGTTTCTGGTTTGTAGCCGATCGAAGCCGATCGTCCCGCAGCCAGACGGATGTGCCAGGCTCAGAGTTTCAGGTTTTGCAGCCGATCCACTCGCCGCAGGCAGACGGAGTAGAACCGGTGACCTCGCCCATAAGAGGCGGATGCCTTTACCACTGCAACCGTGACGGGTGTCGTTCAAAACTGAAGTCATAGGGTCTCGCTCCACTACTGTCCACTGTACAAAAACGGACAGTGGTACTTCGCTCCACTTACTGTCCACTGTACATGTGCAAAATGGCTTGGACAGTTTTCAGAAACCCCGTCGGAAATCTACTGTCCGTGAATGTACAGCTCCCAGCCTGCAAAATTCGTTTAGTGGAAAGTCCTTCAAGGGACTCACCGTGAGGACCCGAATTTGGACAGTGCATCTAGCGTCCGGGCGGACAAAATCCTTTGGACGCCCTGTCTTGTAGTTCTATCACTGCGTCCGTAGTGAACTCACGAATTTGAGAGGTGGACAGCGGACAGTAAGTGGAGCGATGTCACATTTTCCACTGTCCGCTGTACAATTTTTCGCTCTGACAACTGTCCAAGAAATGTCTGAAAAATTGTACAGTGGACAGTAGTGGAGCGAGACCCATACCGTATGTGTCCCACACGTGAACTGATGGTCTAGAAGCCACCTCATACGAGGGCTTTCCTGGATGTATCTGCCCAGAATCACAACGCAGCCTGGGTGTATCTGACAGCAATTACGTTCTGGGCTCACTCGAGATAGTTATAGCTCGAGTATATATGCTTTTTCAGTTCGCGTCTGGGAAAAAAGTATGTGCAAACGAATTTGAGTCCGGGGGCCCGAGTCCCACTAGCAGCGTTGAGCTACCTCAACACGCCTGAATCTGGACGTGTTTGTGGAGACGTGCAGTTCAGGAAACTCGACACCATTTCTGCACATCTCCGCAAAAGCGTCCATATTCAGGCGTTGAGGTAGCTCAACGCTGCTAGTGGGACTTGGCCCCGGCTTTTTCTCTCATTGAGAGGGGGCTCACCGGGTTGCGTTCTCTCTTGTTCATATTTCTCAGTGCTGACTCCTTTTTCTTCCCAAGTGCTTTCAGTATTTTTCTTCACTCGATGGTATGCTTACTCGTTAGCCCGGGTTAAGAGCTATATGGGCTGTTGAGATATACGGGCTGTTCAATAACGAAGATCAACCGTTATGGTTCATAAAGTACTAGTCTGTTAATCTTCGTAAATGAGACTTCATCCCCGGCTTGGAAAAAAAAAAAAAAAAAAAAAAAAAAAGAGACTTTGTCCCCTGATGGTCGAGATGTTTGCTGGAACTTTATCCAACCCGAGGACACCGGGTCACGTCTGAGATAGATCTGTCCCCAGAGGACGGACACCGGGATACGCGTACGCACATCTGGGTTAAATCTGAAGGTTACGTACGTCTGGGATTACCCGGCCTCCATTCGGGGTTATATATGGGGGTTATTCAGTGATGATACCCAGAAGTGTAACTCCAGAAATGTAAACCCGGATATAGCCCAGTGTAACCCGGATGTAGAGGCGTGATGGAACCCAGATGTAGGCCTGGTGTCACCCGGATGTAACCCGTATATAACCCAGATGTACGGATGTGACTCCTGTTGTGTGTGTGTGTGTTAACAGACCGCAGCAAGACCTCTATTTGTATCTGTGAAGGTGTCAAAATGTGTGTGCGTGTGATTTCCTTCTGCATGTATGGGGACTCGATGAAGTGCATAATACATGGAGCGAGCTCTACGCTCTTGACCATGCGGGGTTGGCAAATGTCGGCTTCCTCTTTTGATGGATTGATGGACTCGGTCTATTTTTTGGCTTTTTTTTTGTTGGTTTGGGGGGCACCGTCCTTATAGGCTGGGACCGGTTTGGACGGTAAACGCCATGATTGGTTTGAATAGAATCTACTGTCCTTCTAACTTTCTTTTTTTTTTTCTTTTTTTTTGGGGGGGGGGGGGGGGGGGGGGGGGGGGGGGGGGGGGGGGGGAGTGGAGGGGGGTTGGATTAGAATAGAATCTACTGTCAGCACGACGTGTGTAAGGTTGTTGAACGTTCGGTTTTCCAGGAAGTCAGGGGCTCGGTTCCCACTTGCACGCAGTACGAGATCCTGGCCGTTGATCTTTGGTTGAAGTACTCGCCCCAGATCCTGGCCGTTGATCTTTGGTTGAAGTACTCGCCCCAGGTCTATTCTTACCGGGCTTTAGTGGGCCGTTTTCGAATATAGGAGGGGTCCTATTTTTTGTTGGGTCTTACCGCATGGCTGACGACCCTGCTGTGGAAGTACTCTCCCTTTTTTTTGTTTGTTTTTGGAAGGGGGGGGGATACAGCCCTCCGCTTTTTGTAATTGTATCCATGTGTGAGATTCGAGCTCATGACCTGTTTAGTAACAGTGGCATTTGTGTGTACCCTTGGGTCAAAGAGGCCAGGTAGGGCCAACTTTGAGTCATTCCAATGTTTGGCGAGTGCATCCACCGTAGATTCTGAGAAAATCTAGGGGAAGGCCAAGTCGGAGAGAGGCGGCTGTAATGAGATCGTCGACCAAGCCCAAGTGGCTGAACGCTGTGCACCCACGAACTGTCGATAGAGACCAGAGCTCGAGTACTGATGACTGATGATTTCGAAGAAGGAATGGGTGAAATAACTAACTTAAAAAAAAAAAAAAAAAAAAAAAAGAAGGAATGGGTGAAATAGCTCTTGAACTTGAATTCCCTGGGGCCGATCAGTTTGACGATGGTACCGCAAGGCTCTCGCCCTCCTTTTGAGAAAAGGAGATCGTGTCTTGTGTCCCAAGTCAAAAATCTGGAACAGTATACTGTAGGGCAATTGGGTCGAAGTAGGAGTGGGTGAAGCCAAGTGGCATCACGGAGGAGATAGCATTCACTACGCTGCTGTCTTTTCACAGAGTAACAAATCCCCTTTTCTGGGGCTAAGTAGGTCCCACTTGAACGAACTACGAGATACTGACCGTAGATAGCAAAGATCAACGACCGAAATCTCCTAATTTGCGCAAGTGGGACCTTGCCCCTGGTGTAGAGCTTTTCGTTCCGTGTCTATTATACTCTTGCAGTGTGAGGGCATACTCACACTGGCCCTTTTTCCACTAAGCGCTGGAGTCGAAGTCTGATGGCCGTGATTAGAGTTAGATACGTAGAGGCCTCGCTCCACTACTCACCAAATGTGCAAAATGAGAACGAATCTTTCGCTAGAACATGGGAAGATGCACCGCCTTATTTTCTGTCTTCTGTGCATGTGGTGAGTTTTAGTGGAGCGAGGCCCTATTCCCTGAGACTGGACTGAGGGAATTTTCGTTGTTGACATAAAGATCCGTTCAGAATACTTCCTCTGTCCTTTGGGACATCCGTTACATTTTTTATTTTATTTATTATTATTATTATTATTATTTTTTTTGGTAAGGGCGATGGCCTTGAGGTACTATCATCGGACTAACCAGGCCAGGTAAATTCAGTCTTGTGTCTAATCTGACAACGGTGGCCTTTTCAGCCCAGGGTGGCCTGATAGCCTTAGGGTGGCCTGGAACGATACAGAGAAGTAAAAAAAAAAAAGAAAAGAAAAAGAAGTCTTCCCACGAACACGTCGCACCCTGATCATGAATGTATGCGAGGTATCTATACGATGGGCGTCGAACCACCACTCACAACATTCGACACGTATCTGGGCCGCTGAATCGACCAGATGCACACGGACTGAGTGACAGATGTGAATCCGTAGGGACGAGATTATACGTACTTTGTCAATCGTGCAGTGGAGCGAGGCCCCATGTTCGGTATGGTATATGATGAGGGTGCGTGTGTTTGGGAGGAAAGACGGTAGTGTATGTACGTCCGCACACTCGGCGTCGGTAAATCCACACGCATGAATTTGGACGCTTTTGTAGAGAGAGGCAGGATGTCGAGAAAGACCTCCTGCTTTTCTGCATCTCTGCATTAAACGCATCTAGATTCAGGCACTGAATCCTATCCTCTTTGCCAGTGGTACCTCAACCTAGAGGAATTAACTGACATCGCTGCAGGAGCGGAATCTTTCTGTTTGTGGCTTTGCTCGACATTCAATTTCTTTTTTTTTTTTTTTTTTCCCCTTGCTCTCTGCGATTCGTATTGACGAATACTCGAATCGTTTGCGCAAGCGGTCAAAAGGACGAGAGATGCGTATTTGAAAAAGGTGGGCAGGGATATAAGTTGAGGTGCGCGCAAACGACTGCACGCGTGGTCGTGATTTCGATCCAGGGATCCGGACCTTCGACTGTGTTGCACTCCATACACAGTGATCAGGCATAGCGAGGCCAATGACGACAACGCCAATGATGTTTTGATCTGCAGTCACAGACACAGACACAGACACAGACAGACACACAGAGAGAGAGAGAGAGAGAGAGAGAGCTCTGTCAGATTGCAATCTCTCGCTCGTTCTATTCCTGAGGCGGGAACAGGTCTTTTTCGGCGGAATAGCCGTCCGCTTTCGGGATGCGCATACCTACTTTGTCATGGTTGGCGGGGAAAACAGGCGAACGAGGGTACCGCGGGTGGCGCTGGCCTTTTAAGAAGAAATCCCATTCAGCTCAAGGTGGCAAACCACCTCAATTTCGACATCATGTGAGAGTAAAACCCTCGTTGTCCTTCGAAAACAAACAAGAGAAAAAAAAGAGGAAAAAAAAAAGACCCTTGTTCGCCTCCATCCCTGTGACGTGATTTACTGTTCCTACGGTAGAATGACACGTTCGTGGAGGGGGGGCAAAAGGGGAACCAATCACCTACCTACTGCTCATAGCGCGGCACCCAGTCACTCGACTCCCCCCTCTTCCCCCGCGGTCGGTAAATGAAGCCTTTTTCCCGCGTTTTACGGACATAAAGGAAGGGGGGGGGGGTTGAGGAGGGGGCCGGTTGGGCCCTGTTTGTTGCCGGAAGGGGGCTAGGGCGCCGAGAGCTGAGGGGAAAGACAACTTTTCTCTCTTGCCTGCCATCTGCCCGCCGGTGGGGGGGGGGGAGTATCTTTCTCTGTGGTTTTGGCATGAACGGTCAAGAGGTTGCAAGTACTCCCCTCCCTTCTGACCCTCCCATCTATCCACTCATCCATCATCTTCGCATCAACGGGCATGTTATGAAGGTGGCACGTGTTGGGTGCGGCGGGTTGAAGTCGATTGTGGATCGGACACAGCAAGGAAAGGGGGAGGGAAAGTTCTTTTTCGCATGTTTTGGCTGCTGTGTGGGCCTGCTGCTGCTGCTGCTGATGATGATGATGCTCATGCTCGGATATGCTGTAAGAGAAGCTAACTGGTCTTTCGAGAGGTATAAGGACATATAGGCGTGGGGATGTTCTATACCGAGCCTTGGTCGTCATCGACCGACGAAGGCATGGGTTGCAGGCGGTAGTTGTCGCACACACCCAATTGCCGGCCACAAATTGTGTGTGTGTGTGTGTGTAAGAGAGAGAGAGAGAGAGAGAGAGAGAGAGAGAGAGACGAAGTCATCGGCGCATGGCAGCTGCATATGCTTCCCGAGCAGAGGTTCAGAGACTCGCGATGGCGACGATAATGGAGATGATAGAGTTGATGCTAACGAACGTGGTAATGATGATAGAGACGATGTGCAGATGATGGTCAATGATCAGTCTTTTGTCCTTCGTTGCTTTGTGTGTTTGTTCTTCGTTCTCAAAGAGTGTTGTCATCGTATCTGCACTACGGTAGTTATTTCAGCCATCGTCATCATCTCACCCCCATCTTCTTCCTTTTTCGATAGATGCATGCATTATGTTTTTTTTTTTTTTGGGTGGGTGGGGGGAGAGGGCGGGGGCAGATGCGTGATAATCTTACGACGATTGCTTTTACCCTCCCTACCTTTGCGTATTTTCCCAGTTCCGGCGATCTGGAATAGAACGCCCCTAGGCGATTCAGTTGTCTCCTCTCTACCTAAATGTGCCTCCATCCGAAGGTTGATGTCCACATCCACTCTCCCATAAACCGCTGGTCTAACCCCCCATCAGCAGGCTGTAAATGGGGGGACTGACCCCTTTACAGTGAGCTTGGTAGATCGTCTGTCCCGTCCCGTATCAGCTTGCACTGATCTGTGAATGGTTCTTTGCGCGGGTTAGTACCGTCTTCACCCGAATAGAACACCCGGTCACTTGTATTCGGGGCCAATTTTCAGTCTAGATATGGCGATAACGACCAGATCTCTCGATTGGTGTGAAGGCTGTAGTAGTACCTTCTCAGGCAATGGCAAGGAACAATCAATGCAGTGCAGTGTAACGCGTCGACTCACTCTCAAGTCTCTTCCTTGCGCGTCGATTGTCGAGTCTCTTCCTTGCTCTTGACAAGATTAAAGATCCTCTTGCTTGTTTGATTTTGATTGACGAAAGAATTTGAAAGATAGAATATGACTTCGACCACGAAAATTCGGCCGTGGCTTAATTACTGTATCGTACGTATACGTCCGCCTCTGGCAGCTGCTTGCTACTATGGATCGATTTTGTGAATGCCATGCCTTAGGCAGCTTTCGGTAAATTTTGTGGATGTCCTTCTGGCATCGTGTGCGAAGAAGAAACAAAGGAGACGTTACATACAGAATGATGGCAAGCGAATGTACGGAAAATGTGATCTTAGAGAGTACTCGCAATATACTAAGTTTTTCGACAAAGCTCTGGACGTGATTGCGGTCAGAGTCATCCAGTTTTGGCCGTAATTGCGTTCAGATGCATTCTGCAATGTGCTAGTGTTAGTATGCCCTTCTGTACGATGATGTTATTGTCGTCCCCTGTATCTGTTTGTATGAGTATTCACCCTTTAGACACCGGTCTGGACTCGTTTATCAGCCCGATTCAAGCAAGAATGGCGATGCAAATGGTCCCCGTTAACATGTCTTGGATCGTTTCTGGGATGTATACGGACCGCGTTTACGACCAAATTCAGTCGAAATTGTCGTAATGTGGATGTGTATGCCCTTTGCGAGGGGCTACCGTCTTCATCCGAATAGAACGCCTGGTCATGATGATCGCTGCATCTGGACTGAAAGTTGCCCGAAGTACAGCCGTAATGACTGGGCGTTCTATTCGGATGAAGACGGTAGTCTTCTGGCATACTGAAACGAGCACTTTTCGGGCAACCTGTCCGTGATTGCGGTCAGATACGTCCTGGAATGGCCTAGTATAGGCGCGGCGCTTGATGACACCGTTCTGTTAGTGCGCACCGTTTTAGGCAGACTCATAAGAACCTACTTATCATTCGGAATCAGCTGACAGGGAACAGGTGCAAGTCAGCCTCTTGTGGTCATGTTATGGTGGGGTCGGGTTTGGGCCTCTCGCTCCACTACTCTCCAAACGTGCGAGATGAGAATGAATCTTCCGCTATAACATGGAAAGATGCACCGTCATAGTTTTTGTCTTTTGTGCATGTGGAGAGTAGTCGAGCCAGGCCCTTTGTATCGCGAGTCGAGCGGTTTAGGCCCAAGGAAATGTAAACGAAATGATACAAGTAAAAGGTAGGTACGAAACGCGAGGAAATAAATGCTGCCGTCTTCCCCCGAGCACAACAAAACCTGTTTGCTGTGGCTGCATCTACCCACGATCAGCGGTCGTTTACGTTCCATGATGAAATTGTTTCCCGGATAAAAGGCAGGGCGCAATATATTGAAGTAGTGGCTGCTGATAAGTGCAAAGAACAGTTAAGCAAGTAATTGGCTTGTGATGATCGTGTCACAACCGAAGCAAGTGACCATTTAACGCTAAATTACACGCTTTCGTGTATCGTAGCGTTATGTTGTCATAATTTGCTTCGGAGAACATTATTGTGCTCCTCCCTCCTCCATGGAAGTACCTAACTTTGTTCCGTCGTCGCATGAAGCGTGGGCGTTTGCGGGCAAGTGTTATCTAGCACTCGCTTGGGCAATACTCGCACTATGACTTTCGAAATGCATCTGACTGGAAGTACGTCCAGACGAGGATGCATCTGACCTTAATCACGTCCAGAGATCAGTCGAGAAAGTCCTAATGTGAGTATGCCCTTACATTGTTTGGGTTTGATTACCATTTGGTCGTCTGGCGAGCGCCAGCTGCTGTGCTGTAGGTCTCCATTTACTGTCAGCAAGCGATTCAAGCGATTCCCCCCACTCCTCAAATCCTCCCCTCGGCGACGACCCTCCCATTCCTCACACACTCTCTCAATGGCACGTATACTCGTCTTTCTATTGCCGCAGCGCGAATGGATGGATGGCAGGGAGCCACGCGCCACGCTTGAGTTGTCCTTTTCAGGGTGCGCAGACGCAGACGTCGCAACGTCTCTCTGCTTTTTGTTCTTTTCTTTTCTCTGCTCTCAATGGTGGCATGGAGTGACATGTGCATTGCTTCTGTCGTGTTCGTTCGTGCTTTTTCTTTAATGAATGCGTGTGTGTGCTTGTTGCTGGGTATGGGGTTTTGTTATGGTCCCGGAGGGAGGGAGGGGTATTTGGGCCGGGGGGAAGGGGTGGACGGCGACTGGGTGGGAGTTCCTCGGGACGAGGGAGCGGTGGGTGGCTTGAGTCAGAATCGTGGTTTTGGTTTTATAACGTGTTTTTTTCTCGCCAATGTGATAATCTGTTGGCTCGTCTGTTGGTGCAGGAGGAGGGTAAAGATCAAGATCGGACAGGAGGTCGAAGTGATAGCTCGAATAATTCCAACGAGTACGAATCAGCGGAGGAGACCGGAGGAGGAGGAGAAGAAGGTGATGCTGAGTGTGACGGAGAGGGCGAGCAGGGGGATGAAGAGTTTGACGGGCCGGATACGTCTTCGTTGACGGCGTTTTTGCTGTCTCTATTGAGCGTCTCGTCGTCGCACAAAAGGGCGCGAAAAAAGCGGGCGAAGAGGACAAAGGACGGAGAAGGACGAGGAAGAGGAGGAGGGGAGACGGGAACAGGAAAGGGCGGGGATAGGGAAGGGGGGGGGAAGGGGGATCGCAAAGGTGGAGGCGAAGAGACGTCGACGCTGTGTAGCGGAGGAGAGGGGGAAAGGAACGGCACTACCACCTCAGGGGGATTCTCTGGGGCCGGTAGCAAGTCCGACAGGGAAGCGACCGGAGCCGGTGCGGATGACAGAGAGAGAGTCCGACGAGGCTGTAGTGAGACTTCAGATGTGGCCGACAGCGACGATAGGGTCGAAAGACGTGGCGGTAACGACAGGCTGGGGGGAAGAAGAGCGAGGGTACAGGACGGCGAGGGAAGGGGAGAAGGAGGAGGAGAAAGCGAGAGAGAGGACCTTGACTACTCGGGAGATTCTCGCGGCGGCGACGATAGCAACGCATCGGAAGCAGTCAGAAGGGGAAGAAGCCGGAGACGGCAAAGGGGGCGGCGTGAGGCACAGAGAAGCGGAGGAGGAGGAGGAGGAGGTGGAGGTGGTGGAGTTCTCAAGGAGTCGGAGGATTCACACGGCTGTTACGACGACGCCGACGTAGTCGATTGGCAGTTGGTCTGCCCTGCTGACGTGGACGACCTCTCTTCTTCTCGCGCTGCTGGCGATAGCCAGGGGGACCACCTTGCGCACGCGGCGGCTAACCAGCCCGCCAAGACGGGTAACAGTATGTCCACCGTTGGGGGGTGTAGAACGACTCCGGAACCTGCGATGTTGCGGAGTCAGTTCTCCCCCCGCGTCCAGCACTCGTCCGCTTGTCCTGCAGCGGCGGTAATTGCTCCACCTCCGATGTCGGACCCGTCGTCCATCTTGAAGGATAATCATCGGGCTGTGCTGTGCAAATCGCTTCCCGCACTATGCAGGGGAAGGAGCTGGGTTCTGCTGTACAGGTACGAAGCAAATACCCATCCCTTGGAAACGGCAGTGATTGAGAAGAGGGTGGTCGGGCGGGAACATGTATGGCAGAAGCGTAGCTAAGATCGAAATGTCTGTCTGCGTTCCTCTATACTTGAGTGCATGGCGGGCTTTCTTGTGCGCATGTTTTTCTGTTTGTTTTTTTTTTTTTTTTTTTTTTTCGGATGGACCACGGATCAGATAGCAAACGGATCAGAACACGAAACTGCACTTGATCTTACCTAAAGGCCGAGAAAGGTATCTTGTGCGGCTGTTATAGTTGCCCTAAATTGCGCAGCTGCATCATGCCCTTGCGTGGCTGTTAGAAAGGATTTCTGTTATACAAACCTGTCAAGGAATGATGTGATTGAACTGTGTGGTTGGAAAGGGGACGCACGAGGCGACAAGATGAGGTCGAAGTGGGAGTATGGATCGTTCATGCTGTGCTTTGCTTCGTCCATGTTGCACCTCTAATGCCCGCGCACGCTTCTCTCTCTCTCTCTCTCTCTGTCTCTCTCTCTCTCTGTGTCTGTCTGTGATTGAACTCTGGTTACAAAAGGGAGGCAAGAGGGAATAAGATGAGCTCGAAGTGGGACTCTGGATCATGTTCGGCTTTGATATATGTTGCACCTCTCGTTGTCGCTCTGGTTAATACGTGGATCCTTCTAATGCCTGCCCACTCCTCTCTCTCTCTCTCTCTCTCTCTCTCTCTCTCTCTCTCTCTCTGTCTGTGCGTCTGTGATTGGAGTCTGGTTAGAAAGGGGAGGCAAGAGGCAACAAGATGAGCTCCAAGCGGGACTATGGATCATGTTGTGCTTTTCTTTATCAATACTGTACCTCTCGGTGTCGCTCTAGTTCATACATGTATCCTCCTATGGTCTTCCCCCGAATAGAACGCCCGGTCGTTATCGCTGCATCTGGACTGAAAGTTGGCCCCAGTACGGCTATTTTGGGGGTTCTATTCGGGTGAAGATGGCAATTCCCTCAGGAAGTTGGGAGTTGATGATGATGTCCTCTAGGGCAGCACTCGACTCTGTTTTGGCAGCAGAGTGTAACTCTGTCATCTATCCGTGCAAGCTGAGTGGGGCGGTGAATATGACGGTTTATTTGTGATGGATCACTCGAATGTGACCGTTATTTGTGAGCGATCAGTAAGAAATATTGTTCGGCGATGTTGGAATTTAATTACGTCCACTCCCAGAAAACCGACACTTATCTTGTATCTTCGTCTTCTTCTTCTTCTTCTTCATCTTTTTTTTTTTTTTTTTTAATCTTGGGTCGTGTTCCCTTCGCAGGGTCGCTGCTTTTGTTAACAAACAAAATCCGATAAGCGTGCCCACAGCGTGGTGCCCATTCATGACGAGTAGTGTTCTCCATTCATCGGCCATGAGGAAACAGGTCATGGCTTTGTGAAGGCGTGATTGCCATCACAGCGTCGAAGTGAGTCGTGCCTTAAACCGTTCGTGGTGATTATAAAATGTGGCGATTTACCGTGGCCTCTCAGGACTTTTGTGGATGTCGCCCGGCGGGGTGCATCCGACTACAGTTACGTCCAGAGCCATGTGGAAAAAGTCGCACTGTTTGAGTATATGCTCTTTTGGTCAGGAGGAGCTTGGTGAACATCCTTGGTGGGCTTGAAGCATCCCTCGGTGATGGTCTTATGGAAAGCGAAAGTACCCATGGTTTTTGGGAAAAAAAAAAGAAGCACCCATGGGTTTATGGAAATAGAAAGTACTGAATGTGCAACTTGTCAGCTGGGAGGGGACCTTGGCGAGCATTCTTTGGTGACACAGACTTGGGGTTCGATGTCGATCGTTGGCATCGGTAACAGATTTTGATTGGATGATCGTTTTGATTGATCCGATAGGGATTTGAACTTGGACGGCATTTAGTTATCTATTCATTCACCGTCTGGTCGACTGTCTGGTTCATCAATTTGTCTGTTAGATTCGGTCTCTGATGATTTGATAAGGTGGATAGGTAGGTTGATGGAGGGGAAGGTGGACAGGTGGACTTTTGGGAGGATGATGACTGCCATGGGTCACAGCTCGCAGGGGCATGGATGGATCTTCTGGTCAATATACATGTATAGATTCAATCTTGGCTGTTGATGAACCGACGGTGATTGGGAGGTCAGGCAATTGCAGTTGTTGCTGATGAGGCTTGGTGATGATAATGAACGTCCAGTTGCCGATGGTCGATATTAAATTATTTTTTATGTTGATTCTATGCTACCAGCCGGGCGGCCCGGATCCACTCAGGGTTTGATTATTAGTATTTTTATTACTGTTCTTACGCTTGGTGTCGCGTCTCTCTTTTTCTCTCCCCTCTCGCTGTACAACTCTTGCAGCTACCTAAACTCTGTCCAGGCCACGAGTGGGATCACCGATGGCTTGCTATCATGTAAACAGAGCCTGTGTGGTCTGTGCTCTCCTGTAGAATGCATGGGCATTATTGCAGTACATCTCGCGGAACAGTCCCTTGAATCTGGTAGTTAATGTCATCGACTCTGTTTACATGAAGGCAAGCCATCGGTTCCGTTGTCAAGCTAGGGGGGGGGGAGAAGAAGAAGAAAAAAAGAACCTTCTAATGATGCACAGTACGACGGTAGTACGCATTTTTCTTTCTCGTTTTGCTAAACTGGTGCACAGGTTAATGGACAACAATGCGGGGCTTTTCCACCCTTTCCCCTGCTTGCTGCCTTCCAGTAATGCTTCCTTCAGTCCTTGTGTCATGAAGTCGAGGGATTTCTTTTGAGATTGGACTTAATGCTTGCTAGAGAAGGCGTGTCTCAAATGGAGGGGCCTGAAAACGCAGCTGTCCAGCTCTTGGGTCTTTGTGTCATGAACTTTAGGCCTTTCTTTTGAGAACGCACGTAATGCGTTTATAGAAGTTTCTGTTAAGTGCGTAGCACATGGATGGAAGCTTCCGTTCCTGATAGGCCGAGTTGTATTGCCATTTAACAGCCTTAATCACGCACTGATGTTGCGCTAATCACCGACTTCTCCCTCTTTCCCGTCATTCCCTATCCCCCAAAACCCTAACCACATCCTTTTTGAAAACAGTTGGGATAGTTGGTGGAAAGTGCCCACGCAGAAACCTTTTTGGTTTCATGCGCCCGAACTTTTCCCATTTGGCAAGAACGGCCTACCCGGAAATGAATCTGGTGCAGATACAGCGCCAGGTTCATGATCCTGTAGGAAGGGGCCAAGCCGTCCGGACCCAATCTCGGCCTTCAGATTTTAACATCCGATAGCCTGTGTGTCTTGTGGGCCCTTCTTGCCAAGCGGGCTGTCTCGTGGGCCCTTCTTGCCAAGCGGGAAAAGTCTGCGCGCACGAAACCGAAAAGGTTTCTGCGTGGACACTTTCCACCAATAATCCCAAACAGTTAGATGCTTTCTAAGGGCTGCTTCCATCAAATAAGTAGCAAGATAGATAAATCCTCTTCCCCCCCCGCCCCGCCCCCCCCTCTTCCCTTTGAATGGATGGAGGTTTCGTTCCTGAGTGATAGGAGGCTAAAACTTATTGCTATTTGGTGGTCGTATTTGGACTAATTTCGCTGCAATCAGCTTATTATGAAGCCCTCTGGAAAGGGTCTGAAGACTCGGGGATACTAATTGACCTATCTTAAATGAAGGGTACCACCAATGGGAAAGGTTTTTGCCGTAATCAGCTTATTATGAAGCCCTCTGGGAAGAAGGGATTTTGACTCTCGACCTTCGCTGTAACGAGTTCAAAGTCTTTTCGATCAGGGATCTGGACTTCCACTGTGGCTCCTCGAAAGCCGCGGTTTGTGAGTGATTGCTGGTAGCGCTTACTGTAATGCACTGTGGGCGTTTTGTGATTTTTGCGTGAACAGCACCGAGCGTCATGGGATTTCCCTCCACACTTTGTACCGGCGCAGTGCATTGATACCGGGTCCCACATTGTTGGTAGGTAGTCGTTACCTTGCCATGTTTGTTGCTTCATTTTTCTTCCTCTCAAGACCAACTCTCATTTATTTGCTTCGTCCGATGGGTTGGTTTGCCTGCGTTGGCTTTCAGACAATCCTTGCTCCCTTAAACCGTGAGTACAGGACCCCAGCCCTGCAGAAAGTTTTTGTCGCCTCAAGCAAAACTCAGAGGAGCCGCGCGGTGTGGGGCGCCGTTGAAAAAAAAAAAAGGTTGCCTCCAAAGTGGTGCGGGTTTCGTGCTGACACCCGTGGGCCGATGTGTGGTGTACTGGTGCTTTAAACCGCCAGTACAGGGCCCCGGCCTTGTAGAAATTCGTTCATCGGCTTCTCCGAAAATTTTGCGGCTCGGGGCTACCGGACCACAATGGCTGGCTGGCACCGGACAGATGAGAAGAGAAAGTGTACCGCCAGTGGGTTGCATGGGTTGTTTTGTGTGCGTTGGCTTTGTGACAATCCTTGCTCCCTTAAACTGCCAGTACAGGGCCCTGGCCTTGTAGAAATTCGTTCTTCGCCTACTCCAAGAACTTTGCGGCTCGGGGCTACCGGACCACAATGGCTGGCGGCACCGGACAAAAAAGAAAAAAAGATGTACCGTCAGTGTGGCTCGGAAAAGCGCGGCGCTTAGTGCAGCTCCTCCGGGCTCGGATGCACCGGTGGTTTGAAGTTGTATCCTCCGGATGGCTGGTAAGGCATGCATGTGAAAAACGTTTGAGAGGAAAATGCAGAGAAGTTTAGCTGGGTTCTAATGAAGACTTGCTGGTGGAATAGGAACCAGGCTAAAGCTCCCTAGAATGGAATGGAGATGGGACTCTTTAGTGGATGTTAAGGAAAAAAGGAGAAAAGGAGTGCAATTGACTTGATGAATATTGACACTGTGTTGCGAACGGGTGTGTACGTCGCTATGGGTGTGTTTGTTTCTCGTTCTCAGGTCGTGCGGGACACGAAAGGTGCAGTTTTTGGAGGATTCGCATCGGCGCCCCTCAAGCCCTCCAGCAGAAAGAAGTATCAGGTTTGAATGCTATCCTTCTTACCATCTTGCTTTCCTAGTTTCTCGCAGAAAACAGGTTCTCCAGCGATGATGGGGAGGGAACTTAGCGGATGTGCCTGGCTCCGTTGTCTGTGCCACTGCTATTCCTGCCTCCACTGTAGTTATAGAAAGTATGAGTGGTTTGATGAAGTTAAACCATCAGTACATGGCCCCAGGCAGCTGGAGAAGCTGTTTTGAGCCTCTCCAAAAATTTAGGAGGCCGAGCGCCGTAGATAAAATGAATCCGCGGTGGGCGCCCTCCGAAAGGGGCCTGCGGCCGATAGCTGGCATGTACTGGTGCTTTAAGCCCCCTGCACCTCTGAGCCTCTTTTTGCATATTTCTTGTCAAATCAAAGCAGCACCTTCCTGATGTGCGATTTTGACTGCGCCTCATTTGCTGAACCGTCGCAAGCAAAGGCCTTGTGCACGCTGCCAGACATTTTGGTCGGTATGCCGAACCTTTCAGTGGGCTTGGTGAAGTGGCTGGCCTGCACATGGGAGCTGGGCATGGTACTGGCTTTTTTTTTTTTTTCCGTTCTTTAAAAGAACATGGCTCCATCCTATTTGTGGGGACTCGGGAGCGTCCAGCATCCCTTATAAAATTTTCACAGATCCATCAGGATACCGGGGCGCTTACCCGGCTTTGGCTGACAACAACTGGAATATTCATGCTAAGCTTGTGAACAGTAGACAGGTACTAAGGACACGTAAACAATTCAAAAAAATAACTGAAGGCTGCAGAGTGGTGCCTGGACAGGTTGGAAGAGATGCATTCCCTTAAAAGAGACAGACACAACCCAAAGCCCTGTCTTTCATCTCAGCCGCCCACCTTAAACCACAAGTACATCACATAAGCAATTCAGGAACCTCTCCTCCAACTGAAGGCTGCAAAGTGATGACTGAACACTTTGGAAGAGAGGCATTCTTTTGAAAGAGACAGACACAACCCGAAGCCGTGTGCCATCTCAGCCCACCTTAAACCACAAGTACATTTCATAAATATTCAAGGAACCTCCAACTAAAGGCTGCAAAGTGATGCCTGAAAGAGAGGCAATCTTTTGAAAGAGACAGACGCAACCCAAAGCCCTGTGTTCCATCTCAGGCCACCTTAAACCACAAGTACATCCGAGCCTCTTTTTTCTGAGGCGGACTTTTTTCCCCTTTTTTCTTCTGGCTGACACTGCGAGCCATTTTGGTCTGGTAGAACATTTCATCTCTATGTTTCAGGATGACTCATTTTCGATTCTCAAGTTTGCCTGGGCAGTGTACTTGCGGTTTAAGGTTCCTGATTAAACCCTAAACCCCAGGAACTCTCTGAGCCCAATGCTTTGCTGGTCTCGATGCTGTGTATCTCCCGATGCTCTGCGTCTCCCGATGCTCTGCGTCTCCCAATGCCCTGCTGCTGTCGTCTTTGGTGACGCGGTCATGTAGGGTGGAGGCTGATGGTGGCCGAAGCCGGCATATGCTGTAGAATGAGTCTTCGCCTTGTTATGTTCCTTATGGTACTGGTGGCTTCATCTTCCAGGTCGAAGTATTTGCATGTGCTAATTATATGCATTGGGAGGTGTCTGCATCTAATAGAAGCGATCCATGCTTGCAGAGCTCCTTTTTGCTCGTGTTATCCCGATTCAGCTGCCTCTCCCTTTCCTCATCCCTCTCTTTGTGACTTTGGAAATACTTGTAGTTCACACATCCTAACCGCTTTTGGATAAAGTAATGTATCATTCAGAGTGTTTAGTTCCCAGTCTGCATGGCTGGAGAGAGAGTCCCTTCTTGAAGGGAACACCTCTTCATGGTGTTCTTGTCGTGAATTCCTCTTTTCCTATTGCCTAGGAGAAATAAGAAGATTAGAACAGGGTGTTCGTTTAGGGAGAACCCTATGTGAGTGTGGGAGCTTGGAGGAGCAGACGAGTGCACAAGAAACGTTTGGTTTGAATTTTGAAATCTCATTCAGCTGAACAGATATTGAAAATGGTTGTGATTTATTTTTTTATTATAGAATATATCCACATTACTGTGTTACTCCTCTACTTGGGGATTGCTTGCAAATGGGCTTCTGACGGTGAGGACTGGTTTTGACGTATTGGAAATGCTGGTGTCGAAAGGACATGATGATGGTGTGAGGGGTCTGAGCAGTTGTTTGCGATTTTGTGATTTGCACTCTGTGATGAGGGCAGGCTTCAGAAATGAAATAAGTTGGTTTGCCAATCGTATACGACCCTCTTGATCTTTTTCAAGCTCTGAGTCCCTTGGTGACCTGTTACCTTTCTCTCTTTCGTGGATGGAACAGGGTGGTGCAGAGAGCTTTGTCTTCAAAGAAGTTGACGGAGAGCTGACGCTGTATCGCCAAACAGGTGAGTTTTGGGATGACACTATGGACTGTCTTGACGTGCAGAGTCTATGCGCAGGCTGAAGTTGAACGCACAGGGTGTGATCGGACCGTCGGGCACAGTTCTGTGAAGTGTGAAATGGTTTCGGTGTGAATATTGCCACGGGATGATCCGCTTTTGGATCACAAATTTGCGGTTATCCTGTTTGGAACTCTGGTTAGAAAGGGGGGGGCAGAGGAGGGGGAGTGGGGGGGCAGAGGGGGGGGAGTGGGGGGGTAGAGGGAGGGGCATGGAAACAGCGCTTAGTTCAAACTTCAAGGGCTGGAGTGGCTCGTGCGGATTTCGTCCTGATAGGAAGCCTGAAAGGGAACTCTTGCACGTGTTGACTCTGTATGATGATGATGTAATGCCTGTCGGTTCGTCTTGTCTGACCTCTTCCTTTTCTTTTCTTTTTGTTGAAATGTCTCGTCTTTTCTCTGATGAGGTCGTCAAACTGACCGTCTGCTCCTGCTTCCTGCTGTCAGTCACGTGGCGTTTGTAATTTTGTGCCCTTGGTCCGTCCCGTGGTTTATCAACTGTAGTAGGCTATGCAGCAGAGTCTTCTAGAGCAACCGCAAATATTCCGATCAGTAGGCTCAGTCACCTGTTCGCAGTTTCAGTCACATGTGCATGCTCCGTCACCTGTTCGCAGTTTCAGTCACCTGAAGCATGTGCGTGCTCCGTCACCTGTTCGCAGTCTCAGTCACATGTGCGGTTGGAAGGCTTCTCTCTCTGCTCAGTGATTGTGAGGGTAGTCCTAATCATGTTGTTACCTCAGTGTAGCTTTGTACTGGAAAGAGCATAGTGGAAGGTTAACTACCTTCCTCACCCGAATAGAACGCCCACCCAGCAGGCGCAGCTCGGTTTGTAGAGCATGAACGCGGCATTCAGGAGGTCGTGGGCTCCATTCCCTGCGTCGTCCATTCGAATCCCTGCGGCCTCCTGTGGCACGCTGCGGGCTTTGCCAGCTGAGACAGTCATGCTTTAAAATCTCAACATGCTATCCCAGAACAAAATATAGAAACTGGACTAACTTTTTTTTTCCCTTTTTAATTCTATTTTATTTTAGACGGGCGATGGTCGTGAGATACCATCGTCAAACGGACAAGTCCCAGGTAATTCAGAATTTACTTCATTTCATTCATCTTGTCCCATCCAGATTCGACCTCGGGTCTGTACTTCTACAGCTCACGTGTACCATCTGAGCTCGGCGGCCAGTCGGTGAAGACTGAAAAAAACAAGAAAAGGAACGGGTTTCGTTGATTGTATTCGCCTTTTTGTTTTGTCATTTTTGCAGCGGCAAACCGGTACTTCTATCTGTGTGTGCTGAATGGATTCGCCTTTGTATTCTCCTTTTTGTTTGTCATTCTTGCAGCGGCAAACCGGTACTTCTATCTGTGTATGCTGAATGGATTCGCCTTTGGAGGAGGAGGCCACTTTGCGCTGCGGCTGGATCCTGACCTGTAGGTTGCACTCACAACCCTGTCCATCATTGTTATTTGCATGCAACCAATGAGGACTAATAATAAAAGCTTGTGAATAACCATTTGCATGCAAGCGGTGGGAACCATAAAAGCGTGAGTGCCCACACCTTTATTGTGTGGAGTGCTCCTTGTGTCCTTTCCCGAAAGGTCTACAGCCTTCTTCGAGAGAGAGGATAAGAACGAGTCTATTAAACGCTGCCTTTTATTGCAGGGGCTTTGCTCATACTTAATCACTTCTTGGACGTTCTTTGCTGCGTGTGCTAATTCATGAGGTCATGCTGTGTTTGAGCTTGTGGTGCCGCTCCAATGAACCGATAGTGGAAAAGAGTCATCAGGGAGGAGGAGTGCATAAGCTAGCACAAGGGGGATGTTATACATTGGGTTGTGGGATGGTCTGAAGATTCTTAGCTGCTGTCATGATGTGAAATGATAGGCTCAAAGATCCTCTCCTTGGCATGCAAAGCAATGTGTTAACCGAGGCCCGATTGGGAAAAGGCATTACAGATGCGGAATGTGAGGTAGACATGGGTTAGGCTTTCTGCCGCACTTCCATGTGTTCTGTGCCCTGCCTCCTCCCCTGTCAGCTCTTTATGTTTTGCTGAGCTCGACTGGAATCATCGACGTCAGCTTTGTTTGGAACCTAGTAGTATATATATTTTTTTTTTGAAAAGGGCGATGACCTTGAGATATAATCATTGAGCTGACCGGCCCCAGGCAATTCATTAGTAGTAGTTGGTTTTACTTGTCAAGTTCCATCATCTGGATTCGAACTTGGGTCTGTATTTCAACAGTTCATGGGTGTACCCAATGAGCTAGGCTCTGGGGTTGCATATATTATTTTGACTCTCTCTGTCTGTCTCTTTTTTGTAGTGCGCATATTACTCTCTGTCCTCCCCCCCCGCCTTCCGTTCTTTAACACTTTTTGTCCTTTTTAGAGGTGATGACTGTGAATTGCTTTTGTATACCCCACCAGGAGGTAGGGGGACCAGAAAGGTAAAGAAACTTGTCAGTCATTCGCTAGTGAAGTTCTCACAGACTCGTTTCTAATGAGGAGTAATGCAATCTCGCAAACATGAAAGACGCTTTTCTAACAATGTCAAGAGACTTGCTTTTTTTTTTTTTAAACTGAATGTCATTTCGGCAGTAAGGTATGCAATTTTGTTATGCCTTAAGACGACCGCTGCTCCCCTGAAGAGCCAATGCAACCGATGCATTTTTTCTGAGCTTGGAGCACCGACCCGAAATGTTCTGGCCATACCAGTAGCGGCGGGATTTTTCTACTACTGGAGAGGTAGAAACACCTGGACGTTGTTGAGAAGCCTTGGTTCAAATTCATTTCCGGATTACTTTTTTGAACTTTTTTGAATTTTTTTAAAGTTTTTACAAGAGAGTGATGGTTTCACAACGATGACTGCATGGTCTCCCTCCAAGTCAACGTCCGACAATTCTAACCAGAATAGTTTCCAGTTTGAACCTGGGCCACAGCCTCCCTGAAAATAGTTCCCAACCCTCTCTCTCTCTCTCTCATTTCCATGCTACCTACTCATCCCTGGCTCCTTTCTTTCTGTTATAGGAATTTCAGTTTTTGTTTTTTGTGGTTGGTTGGCACCATTGCTTTAACCAGTCAGAAATTCACCGATAGGACTGCGCAGCTGACGTCTTTCATTGCTCTTGAAGCGCCAAAACGAGAGAGGTTTGTCGGTGTACGACCACACTGAGGAATACGTAACAGTGGTGGTACCAGGCGCTTGGAATTTGGCCTGCATGTTTGTAAACTGGTTATGATGAAGCCTTTCCTGTGCCAGAGTTTGGCAATGCACGTTTGTGTTCTGTGGACCATAGCCTCCATAAAGTATGGCTAGGGTTTAAGTCTTTAAGATTGTGGACCGTATCTCCAGAGAATGGTTTGGCTTCAGAGATAGGAGCAGGTGAATAGAGATAAATAGAGAGTGCAGTAACTACGGTTGTTCACGTGGTAAGGTGGAGGGTGAAAATGGAAGCGCAGAGGCAACAGGGACATGACTGACATTGGCAGGGCTCTGTGGCGTGTGTTTCAGATTGGAAGGAACAAGCGAGGTCTGCGATACCTATGGAAGTCCATGCCTGGCCTCTTCTGAAGAGTTTCAGATCCGAACGGTTGAGGTAGGTGAATCGTCTCCCATTATGTTTTTGAGTTGAATGGTTTTGCTATCGTTTTAAGGAAGAAGAGATTTTAAGTGGTTTGATAGTTTAGACAGTAGAGGCATGTAATCGTTTTGATGAAAAAAAAAGAAAAAAGGAATTAAGGTGTCAGAGCATGCTGGTGGGGAAACGGGATTGCGACAACTTCACGACTGCTCTTTTCTCCGAAAATGTAGTGGATTTTTTCATAATACGCACAAAACGTTGGCATCTGGCTTTGGAACAAAACTAGCCACAGATGGAGTCTGGGTTCTTCCCTCCCCCCCCTCGTCCTGTGCATCCTTTGGGTCTGTGATTTTGCCACATATTTCTTCATTTGTTTTGTGGATGTGTTCTTGGATGATTGCTTTTTGTAAGCCGCAGATTACAGAGATGATGGCCCTTCTTCCTGTGACCCTTCTTCCTGTTCAGGGGAAAACCTCAGGAATAGTGGGACTGGTGTGGAATACAACTGGCTCGAGTCCAGCAACGATTCTATTATGATGTTAGAAGAGAAAAAGAAGTTTGCAGCTGATGCATGGCATCGTCTTCCACGTGCCTTGGCTTTGTAAATCATGGATGCATGGCATTGTCTTCCACGTGCCTTAGCTTTGCAAGTCATGGTTCTATCTTATCATTCCATGTGACCTGCAGTCACGCAGGCGTACACAGCTAGCAAGAGCCTCACCAGAGTGGAGCCAAAGGCGCAATGGGGAAAAAAGCAGAGGCCTCTCGGCAGATTGCAGCTTTCAACTTTGGAGTTTGCTGCAAAGTGGGATATGCGTACTTGCCTGGTGACTGAATGGTACAATATGCATTTAATTGTTTGTGCTTCATCCTGTGCTGCTAGCAGGTTCGTTCTAATAAATGGGCTTTCACTTGTTCCGTCTTTGTTGCATTTGTTTTTTGTCATGTTACTTGATGCTGGTTGGAATCAGCTGTGGGGCTTTGCGCACACTTCCCGGTATAGCCCGCGTGCTTTCAAGCTTGAAGAAACGGAGTCTATCATCTTCCATGGCTATTGAACAAGTGTACGTGATCCTGCCCCTCGGCCAGTGCCTTTCGGCCCCATGGGTATGTCCCGTGCTTCATTTGCTGGCAAGCGGTTTCTTTTAGCAAGAATGCTCACCTAGTTTCACTGCCTTCCGCTCGAAAGCTTCGGTTGGCATTGATGTTGGAGTGTAAGCCTTTGGAGCTGAGATGCGAGATGAGAAGTTGGTGCTGCTGTGAACTGGTTTCAAGTTTCGACAGTCATGGTGACGGCTCTCTGAGAGGCGCATATTGTCCGGCAGTTGCGGGGGTAACTGCAATAATCAAATGGTATAATTGTTTCAGATCTATGTGTTTAGGAACGGCGGTGGATGCGTGTTGGCCTGCTGCGGAGTGGTTTGCTTGATGAACTTCGATCGCTCTGTGTACACGACTTTACAGCATGGCTGCAATTTCATGCGTGTCATGTCGCAAGACCGAGGTCTGATGGGCAAGGAATAATTTGATGAGATCATAAATCATGCTTGCAACTACATTGGAAAGTGTGGTGTGGAGTAGCGATCTGCCTTGCATCACAGCTGATGGGGTCCGTGGCAGTTGTGTGCCCTCCTGCTCTGCAGCAGCCGATTGGGTCCGGTGGCAGTTGTGTGTTGGCCTCCTCTGCAGCAGCTGATTCGGTCCGTGGCAGTTGTGTGTGCGCCTGCTCTGCAGCGCATGACATGTGGACACTGGTGGACGATATTACGGTGACATCTGCGGGAGGGGTGCAGTTGTGGGTGATGTTGACTTCAGCTTTTGGTTAACGTCAATTTTGTTGCACGTGGCGGTGTGATCATCTTGTTGGTGCTGATGTAGTTTGGTACAAGCTTTCCACAGTCATTTCCTGGCGACATTGCGAACTTGAAAGGTCCTAAATGCTGAAGTCATGAAGTGGGGAGCGCATCAATGCCGCTGGATGTCGATGCAGCAGCTGAAATCCTCCTGGTTGCGTGATTGATTGACTGTGAGAAAGTGTCGACTTATGCCAGGCAGTTCCCCGCTTTGCAGCAGGATGGGGTGTGGTTCCCATTCTGGGAGCCATTCTTCCTTTGTGTGAAGGAAGGAGTCTACAGCTGGAGCAGCCACAGTTGTCCTTTCGCGGTGCACCTCAGTTTGCCGCAGGATGGAACGCCTTTTATTCTTTTGGCAGTCGCTCTTCCTTTTCGTGAAGGAAGCAGTTGGTGATATTAGGAACCGTGGAAGTTGGTCCTTTCACACCGTACTAGGGACCGTGTCCCGAAGAAGCCGCTGACCAGCTAGCTGTCCACTTGCAGATTCCTGCAGCTGGAGCGAGAAGGCAAATCTCCGATTCATGTTAGGGGTTTGGAGATGCTGAATCCTTGCCTGGAAGTGTGCTTAAACCGCCAGTTCACCCAAAGCAGAGTATGCGTCTTCCTGGCTTACGGGCCGGTAGCGAACACAGCCGGCCAAGAAAAGGCGCAGTTGCAGGCCCGGGGGCCTTTGAAGGTAAGCTTAGTCAACTTAGGTGCGGTTAGACTGGCGGTTTAAGCTTGTAATCTTTGTTTTCAGGTTCTGATGTTCTCAATAAAACCACAGCCACAGCTCAGGGATGACCTCTGGTACAGAACAGCATCCAACATGTTGGGCGTGTACGGTGCTCCCGGGAGTTGTAGTCAAATTTCACTCTCTGGATGCCGGTCGGCATCAGGAAACAACTGGAATTCGTGTCGGGGCCATGGGCTTGCATGCACCAAGTAGCTGAGGTTTTCCGAGGTTCAAACACACTGGGTTTTTGAACTGAACATTTGGTGCTTGCTCTTCGATCAGATAGCCACAATGGCAATGTACGAACGGAAAAGGAGATGAGTAGTCTGTCATCTGTGGGGGATAGTGAGACCTGCTGGTGCCGATGGTGTTGACATCTCTATGCATCGGTATTGAAGTGAGGGTCGTTCACTAAAAAACCGCTCGAGCATGGTTATAGGTAAGACTTGCTGGCCCAATATTCTTTTTCGCAATTTCTAGCAAATTTCTTCTATTGTGATTGGATATGGCTGCGGGAGGGGGGAGGGGCAGGAGGGGGAGGGTGGAAGGGGGGGTTATATGGGAAGAAAGTGTGCAAATGATGCAATCAGTTGGGTTTTCCATCGGGCTCCTGCTTTGACATCTGACCCAGGATTTGTGATCGGGCCCTCGGCCAGTAGTGAACGCGGAATGTGATTTTGAAAAAGAACAGTTAGAGGCTCGCGAGCCTTGCAAGGTAGCTTCTTGAACTTAGGCTCATGTCATAAAATCCACTCTCTGGATTTTGGTCGACAGTTTGTGCAACAATGATACACAATCGGATAGGGTATTCATCGGGCTCCTCCTGCTTTGAGTTCTGACCCAAGGTTCGTACTCAGGACAACCTTAGTTGTCCCTTGCCCTCTGATAGCAGGAGTCAGCGCATCATCTTTAGTCCACAGCGCGAAGATTGGGGAGCGAGCGACGGAGCGTGTGGAGAGAGTTGGTTGCCACAGTAGCATTCCAGAATCGTATGGGCACTCAGGAGTCTGCGCGTCATCTCTCTCTTGTCCACGGCGTGAGGAGAGGGGAGCCTGTCGATGGAGTTGGTCGACACAGCGGCTGTGTTGTATCATTGCAGCAAGGCGTGGTGAAATTGTCGTTGTGCTGACGATTCAATCGTTGGCGAAGGTGTGTGTCGTCGTGATATCCACTGAGCATTCTTTGGTGGTGGTTGCCAGATAAGATCGGTAAGTAGACTGCCGTTGTTGTGGCGTTGAAACGAGGTCTCTTAAGGGGTAGTTATGTAGCAAATGCCTCTCTTTCTTTGTATATTTTTTTCTTAACAGATGAAGGACGGATGACCAGTTTTTTCGTAACATAGGTGCATGTGCACTCGCATGGGGAAAATAGTTTTGCCATTGGACCAGGAGACTCATCGCAGTAATGAGCCGCTTAAAAAGCTAAAGAGTTTGGTCGGATTTTGTACATATGTTTTGCTTCTTTTCTCTTCGTAGTTTTTGCAGCTTTTTGCTGTCAAGATACTTGTGTCAAATTTCTGAGGAGGGGGGGGGGGGGAACTGAACCACGGGCTGGCCTACAGTTGCAGTGGCATTCTTTAGGGTGGGAGGAGGGGGAGCGTGTGGAGAGAGAGGCTGTGAGGACGAGGGGGAGCAAGTGGAGGGATCCCATGTGGGTGGTGTGTTGTAGTATGAGAGGGGCTGCCTTGCCGATGTTGCAGGCGTAATTTCAGATTTACACTGTTCGCCACGAAGATTTAGACGATTAGTCTGGAGAAATTGGCAGCGACTCTTTTCATGCTCGACAGCCTGTTCCCTCCAGTTGTATCTTTTTCTATCTCCTTTTCGAACGGGTCTTGCAGTCAAGTCCAAGCCTTGTGTTTGTCTGGTCATTGTGTGCTTGTCCCACTTATGTGCCGAAGGATGGAAGTGACTTCATCATCATATTAAAAAAACGGGCGATAGAGCTGTGTTGCTGATCAGGCTCCAATGCAGAGAATTGACAGTGAGTAGGGCAATACCTGAGGTTGTTGGTTTCATGGTTTGCCAGCCTGAGTGCTAAACTGTGGTTTGCCAGTGTCAAGCCATGTGTTGTGCGCTGTGGATCATAGTTAACCACGTGGTTTGCCAGTGCCAAACCGTGGGTTTGCCAGTGTTAAACCGTGGTTTGCTGGTGCCAAACGGTGGTTTTGCCAGTGTGAAACCGTGTTTTTTCCAGTGTTAAACCGTGGTTTTGCCAATGTTAAACCGTGGTTTGCTAGTGTTAAACTGTGGTTTGCCAGTGCTGAGCCATGCGTTGTGTGCTGTGGATCATAGGGAACCATGTGGTTTGCCGGTGCCAAACCGTGGGTTTGCCAGTGTTAAACCGTGGTTTTGCCAGTGTTAAACCGTGGTTTTGCCAGTGTTAAACCGTGGTTTTGCCAGTGTTAAACCGTGGTTTGCCAGTGTTAAACCGTGGTTTGCCAGTGTTGAACTGTGGTTGTTTTGCCAGTGTTAAACCGTGAACCGTGGTTTGCCAGTGTTAAACCGTGGTTGCCAGTGCTGAGCCATGCGTTGTGTGCTGTGGATCGTAGTTAACCATATGCCAAGACAGCCCCAACAAGTGTATGGATACAAGTGATGGAATTCCCAAGGAGTTTTCTGAACGTTTTTATTTTTTGTTTTTTTGGAGGGGGGAAGGGTTGTTGGTCTCTCGTATGCGCATTTTTACTTGTGCAGATGATGAAATTCAGTTTGTTTGGAAACACATCTTCAGCTGTTGATTTTGTGAATGATTGCCAATGATAATGCAGTCCGCTAGCCCACTGTCCTTGTGGAGCTTTCGAACTGTAGTGAGCTGTTTCTACTTGTTGTTCTTATTACCCACCACGGGAAGTGAGGGGTCAGGATGTTGTGAACCGGCGGCAGTACATCTTTCTTTGGAGTAGCTGTCCTGTGGTGTGAGAGTTCTGCACTTTTGTTGGTTCCGTACCCGTGTGCATGTTGATCTGGTTTTATGTCACATCATGTCCGGCTTGTTCGTTGATTTGTTTTTGTTTCAATAAACAAGTGCACATGCAGCAGGGTTCGAGTTTGCAGAGGCAAAAAAGACACGTGCCTGCAAAGATATCACTGCGCAAGTTTGAAACTGCAATTTCAGTAGAAAAGGATTCGTCGGGGCTTTTATTTCTTCCGTTGGGCCTTTTTTTCTTCTTCTTCTTCTTTGCCCATCTGACTCCTCGGCCGATCCCTGTAGTTATGGCACGCGTGGCTCTGTCACGGCTGCAGTACTTTCATTGCTTTATTACGCTCGCCGGCTGTTTTCTTTGCGGGCACATCTTTGTTTTTGCGCATTTGAAACTCGAAAGTTGAAAGTGACATCAATGTACTTGCCTTGTTTTTTTTTTGGTTTTTTTTTTACCTTGTAGACCTTAAACCACCACTATATCCGAGCCTGTTTTTACTGACCCTGAATTTCACTGCGCGCTGAGATTTGCTGAGCCTGGGTCCCACTGTTTTTTTTTCGTCTGGTACATCTCGGAATTCAACAACGAAAGAAAAATTAGAAAAAAAGAAAAAACAAAACACAACGCTACGGAGTTGAAAATCAAAAACCGAAAAAAATATCTTTTTTGTTTTTTTCTTTTTTTACGAAAACAAAATTACGTTCGCCCGAACATGTTCGCGAGTTGTTCGTGCGAATGTGAAGGGGTGCGAACACGTTCGCGCGAACGTGACTGGGCGGGAACACGTTCGCCGTGCTACACAGGTGAAAAGCAATTGGTGTTACAGGCAACTCCGGTCATCACGGCAGTTGCAAAACAAAATAACTATGGAAATAAAAAAGCAACATTTCTATGGACGTGATAGCAGCTGGATACAGAATCTCGAGTACGTGTGAGACTATGTCCGCCCAACGGCCGTTACAGCCCTGACAGTTGCAAATCAAAAGAAAGAAAGAAAAAGAAAAGGCAAGTTGCAAATCAAAATCAAAAGAAAGAAAGAAAGAAAGAAAGAAAAAAGGGCAAGTTGCAAATCAAAAGAAAAAGAAAGAAAGAAAAAGGCAACTACTCTATGGACGAGATAGCAGCTGGACAGTATCTCCAGTGCATGTGAGAGTATGCCCTCTCAATGTGTGTTACAGCCCCGGCAGTTGCAAAGCATTAGAAGAATGGGAAAAAAAAAGCAACTACTCTATGGATGAGAAAGGAGCTGGATACAGAATCTCCAGTGCATGTAAGAGTATGCCCTCCCAAAGGGCACGGCAGTTGCAAATCTAGTTCATGTCTAGTTCCAGAGTACAAATTGGCACACCATTCTCTGTGTGCTTTGACCCTCGCTCTCTCATCTTCCTCCTTGCGTTGCTTCTCACTCCTCACTCCTGTGACTTCACAAAACCCATTTAAAAACCCATCAGAAAATGCAAGCTGCATGAAAGCGAGCAACCACGGATCTGTCTTACCTCACCTTTGCCAGTTCATGATACATAGAACTGCTGTAGACACATCAGGATCCCTGTTACCGTTCTATGCCGTTTCTACTTTCCCGCATGCGAGGAGGCACATCCTCGAAATATGTTGTGTATGGTTCCCCCCCAAGTACAAGAAGGCACATGCTCGTCCATGGTTTGGTCGTCTCTCTGTCCCGAGACTGCACAACAACATAGAACGGAAGGGAACTGATCTGTGTTAGGTACGACACCTGTGCAAGCTTATGAAACACAGAACTGGTGTAGATATGTAGTCTCTGGTACTGGATTCTGTAATTTCTGTTCTTGCACGTATCTAGGGTGTTTCAGCCATCACCGATGTATGGCACCTGACAAAGCATCCACAAGCACTCTCTCTCTCTATCAATGGTGAGGAAAAGGGGGAGCAAAGTTCATGAATTAGCATCTTCCGCTTTCCTATGGAAGGAGTTGAAGAATTGTATTCATGATAATGAACTCTCTCCCAAAGTACCTATGTCCATCGGGACGTTATACACAGGGAAGTTGTGTATGGCAAGTGCTTCGCACAGTTGAGCCAACACGAATGAATGGGAGAAAATCCTTACATCTTTTGACACCTTTGGAAAACTTCCAACCGTTGAAGAGAAACAGTTAGTTGGATTAAAATTTAAAGATAATCGTTTTCTTCTTATTTTTGCTGAGTACATAGCCGTGCACGCAACTGTTTGGTAGTCGAAAGTTTTGAGGCAGCCAGTTGGTGGGGATGGAAGTATCATTTCTGCGTGGCTGGTTGGTGGGAATGAAAGTATCAGATCTGCTTTGTGTGTGCTTTTCTATTTCAGTAAACAAAGAATGCAAGTACGTTTAATGCATAATCCAGTAATGTGATTAATTTCCTTAATTGACAGTGCATGTAGACGAGGTGGTGTTAGTGCTGTGTGACTGCAAAAGGTCTCTGTTTTTGTTGGAATATATTTGCTAACACTCCGTATGTGTGGAGTTTCGCTTTTAGACTCGTTCATTGAACACATTTTCGGTTACTTGTGGCAAATTGATCCCTTCTGAGGAGCATGTGGTGCACCATTTTATGTCTTTTTTGTTTTGGGTCTCAACCTTCCATTTCCAAATGATAAATGCCAGAAATCCTCTCAAACCTACTTACTAGCTAAGACTGTTTGGAAACCTACAATAAAGAGTTTACCAGTTCTAGTCAATCCAATCTTCCCTTTTTTTTTTTTTTTTTTTTTTTTTTTTTGAGGTGTGTCAGCTGTACCAGTCAATCCAATCTCAGTTGGTGAACTAGTTGAATTACAAATTGAACATAACAAGTCCATCAAAGAGGTAAGGTTTCTTGATGACTTTTGGTATAATGGTTGAAACTAATTGGGTGATTCCGGGGATTCTGACTTTTCGTACTTCTAGAATAGGTTTGACATTTTTAATCGTGTTAAGTTGTTAACAAAATGTGTGATTATAGACAAGTTGTCATTAGTCAGACAATCAAAAATTTTGTAACTAATAGCACAATATATGGGTGAAACAAAATATATATATATGCAGGGTAACCGACGTTCGGGACGGGCCGAACGCCCGAACGTATGGGACCCCTTGGGGATGCGTTCGGCCGTTCGGGCCGAACGCGACCCAAAAAAAAAAAAAAAATCTGAAAAAAAGATATGTTATGAAGAAAAATAAATTAAGCAAGATTTGCCTGAGCATTACATCCAAATTCCTTACCAAATTTGAAATGAAAATAAATACTAATAATAAAAATAACTAAAAATAAAAAAGAATTAAATTTAGCGAGTGCGCCAGCACGTTTTCGACACCGCGATCTTTGGACATTTTTTTTTTTTTTTGGCATAGCTAAATGCCCTGAAAATTTAAAGATGTCTACTTCACATAATGCAAAACCCACTAAAAAAGTTTCAAAAAATAATAAAATTATTTAGACCCTGAACTAAAGTGAAACAAAAAGTAAAAAGTGAAAAAAACCGTGGGCGAGCATGTTTTGAGACCGCCATCTTTGGCGATTTTTAATTCTTATTTGGCTGAGCCAAATGACTTGAAAATTTATGGGCATGTACCTCATGTCATAGAGAACTCACAAAACAGAATTCAGAAAAACAAAGTTATTTTTAGGGCCCGAGAGAATTTTTGGCGGGGGCTGAACGCCGTAAAGTTCGGACCCCGTACGGGACCCCGAACGCCCGTACATACGGAGGTCTTCTCGGGGACCTCCGTACGTACGGGCTGGGACCCTATGTATATAGATATATCGTATATATATATATATATGGGTGAAACTAATTGGCTGATTCCGGGGATTTCGACTTCAAGAATGGGTACGACATTTTTAATCACGTTAACAAAATGTGCGATTATATTTATAGACAAGTTGTCATTAGTCAGACAATAAAAAATTTTGTAACTAATAGTAGTAATAGCACAATATATTGTTTTTTTTCCCCCATGAATCATACAAATGTTGATAAATTTGTGTATCAATTGTTGTACCTTGCAATTCTCTAAAATCAAAGGCTCGAAGAGCGAGACTTGTGACATATTTCGGTTCACAGTTCAATTTTTCGTTTTTCGGTACCATGTGATGTCGATTGGGAATTCCTTGTAAGTCTTTCACTCCTTGAATACAATGGTATTTTGCACCAGGCAAATCTTTGACTCTTCCTCCTCAAACCATAACAATAGAGTGTTTTTGTAAATTATGGCCTTCTCCAGTAATGTATGCAATAATCTTATTTCGTTTGGTTAATCGATGCGTCACCCAGTATTGGGAATTGGGTCCAGTGTCCCCGCTGAGACAAACATAACGTCCTATGACAGAACTGCCTGAAGAATTTTCGACAACAATTGCCTTGAGTTGAGCGATTGATTGGAACTCTTCCTCAGAAAAGGGAATGGAACCAACATCGAGGGTTGTAAGCAATACCCAGAAAATTTGTTGAAATTCTTCCGTCCATAGTGAATCACTTCTTTGGCTTAGCCCTACCTAATGCTGCTAGATATGCAACCCATTACCAGGCCTGGCTCAGACGGTCTCAACAACCCATGAACTGTTGGAATGCAGACTTGTGTCAGTCGGTTCCAGCAACCATGAGCTGTTGGAATGCAGACCTGAGTCTGAATCGAAATGCAACCACATGAACAGAAAGGAATAGTTGTGAATTATATGGGGTTTGTCAGTTCAATGGTAATACATGAAGGGTGTAGCTTTTTTTTATTGTTATTTTTTGTTTAAACTAGCAATACATTTTCCCTCTTGAAAAATAAATATTTAATTCGTTTATGATCGCATGTTTCTTAGGAGACTTTCGAACCAATATGGTTGGTGACACTAACCAAAATGAGATCCGTGTCGGTTTTTTTTTTTATTAATGTGTAGCGAATTTTCAGACTTTTGCGTGTCGATTCAATTTTTTTAATGCGGAATGAAATTTTAGGCTTGGCTTCAATAGTTGGGCGAGGTACGAGTGTTTGAAAAGCAATCCAGTTTGTCCAAACCAAAATTTCACCAAGGGCTACGTGGGCCATCGAAGGCGACATAACTAACTTTTTTGATTCTATAGATCACAACGTTATCATGCAAATTATCAAAAAAGAGATTGTCTGTGAGAAATTCCTAGCGCTGGTGAAAGGGTCGCTTAAAGCGGGATACAAAACCAATGTAGGCAAAGTGCATGTGGTGGGGTCTGGGAACTCTCCTGCATGGCTTGTATACTTATCAGCTGCATGGTTTGTATACTTGTCCGGTCATTGATATGTAATTAAACCCTGTTCATGTTTGTCACATCTCCTTGAATACCTCTGATTGCAATGTTTTTTGGGATAGTAAGCCATTGTTCAGAGAAGTCCTTAGTTTCGTTCACTGTCCTTAATTTTACTCATAATTTCATTTTGTTTTATCCATTTTGTCCTTAATTTCTTATAAGTTCAATCTTGCCACCCATTGCCTTCCATGCATTTAATAATAATGTGTTGTGTGTGAATGAAAAATGGGACGATGTGATATACATAAAAAAATGAACGAAAAATGGGATGATGTGATATACATCCAAAAATGAGATTAGTATATCGACACTATCCTCTCATTCACGGGTGCATCTTTGGATCCGAAGAGATCCCATAACCATGGTTACCTCAACCATAACCATGGTTACCTCCCCATGCTAAACCAATTGGCTTTTAAATCATACAGTGAGTATATTGTGCGATGATCTAGGAGAATGGTCTCGATCGTGATCCATCTCCAAGTTGTATCCCACAAGCGCCATAAGAATGATGCCCTTGGGCACTTTATCAGGAAGACGGTGGCCTACTCTTTTACTCTTTGCTGAACTGTATTCCTTGGATCATTGTCCTACCTAAGTTTGAATGTTTAATGAACTTTAATCCACAGACAAGCATATCTTTCCTTCGAAAAAGTACCTTATAAGTGATTGTAACTGTGATGTTATTTCGTTTAACCTGCGCCGACTTGGAAACTGATCCAGTAATCCCCTAGTGCATTTTCACTCATCCAGGTCCGAGGGGGAAATTTGTAAGCATTGTACCCATAAACTAGATTGATTCATGATTATTTTTATCTATTACCCTCATTGCAGACGTATGATCCTTAAGGATCTATTGAAACTTTGGAGTCATTTGGGGAGGGAAGATTCTACCCAGATGACCAGTTGAATGGAAACCCCTACTACAATGTGAATACAACCCACAATCCCACCATTATCTTTCCCTCCTACCAAATCACCACTTTTGAAGGTGGGGCACTTTTCATAATTCTGCACTTAATGTAATATTTGTTGGAATTTCATTTGGGTTCTTTTGCAAATTATGACACTATTGCAATGATTTTATCATCTATTTATGTGAAATCTGATCCGACTAAATTTATTCTTACTATCGTATGCTTTACCTAATGTCTTTATGGGATAACTTCATTAGATGTGGTTTGGATGAAAGAGTCAATTATCTGTCTATTTGAAAACAAAGATTGTTTGAATACTACCTCCTATCTATGAGGTGCAACCTTTTTTATGTCTTTAGGAGGAGAGAGAGAGAGAGAGAGAGAGAGAGAGAGAGAGAGAGAGAGAGAGAGAGAGTCATAACAAATTGTTTTGTAGGTTCAGTTTTTCACCTAGCTCTGGTTGTGTTGTTAGGTGGCAGAGTTGATCCAGGAGGGGACCAATATTTGTGTGACTCCAGAAGCAGACAAACATTATAGATGACCCTTCGGGTTGGCCTCCTAATCTGTTGCATAGCAAGGGGGGACCAGGATTGGAGATGACTTTAAGCAACCATTTAAGAGACAGAGATGCTACTTGAGTATTTTGGTATGGGGTGCACGACCTTACTTTCCACGTCGCTTTGGTGATAAACTTCGATGAGAGACATAGTTGTTACTTGAGTATTTGAGTCTAGCAGTGAAAACCCTCTTTTCCACCTCGCTTCAATGATAAAGTTTTATGTCACTCTTGATATAATATTTATAGTTTTATGAGTCAATTCTTCATAGGTAGACAGTAGTGTATTTTTTCAAGGGGATCACCACACTTTTCTTTAGAGGTTAAGAGTGTTGATATGAACCATAGAGAACTTAAATACTTATAGTAGGTTGATAACTTACTGTTGAAGGCATCCTACCTAATAAAGCAGAAACGTCTGATTCAGCCTATACGAATATAAAACTATGATCAATAAATAAAAATACGTCTTGTTTATTCACATCTCGAAAATTCCAGTTTATAGACGGATGAATGAGCCGTCGGACGCTCACATAATAGTTGGACTTACTGCTTTAACTATGGCATAATATTTTCGAGATGTGAATAAACAAGAGGTCCTTTTATTTATTGATAATATTGTCATATTTGTACAGGTTGGATCAAGTTACTGCTTTATTAGGTAGGATGCCTTCAACAATTACTGTAGGTTACTTTTCACATCCTATTATTGAGGTGTGTTTGTTATTTTACTTGGCAAAATTGTTCAAAATTGTTCGAAACAAGTTTCAAAAGTCATTGGTGGTTATCTTTCGGTTCCCCTTCCCTCAATAGTCGCCTTCCCAATAGCCTCACAAAAGTTATTGACCCAACCATTAGATATTTTGAAGTACAGGAGGTCGCACTCTCTGATGGTTAATCCATCATTATGAAAATTTGTTACCATATTAGATAGGAACAAAAACATTACACAAACTTATCAATTTTTTTCGTACTAGGGTGATTGAGGTTTCACCCTCTGATGGTTAATCCATCATTATGAAGTTTTGTTACCATGGTTGATTACTATATTAGATAGTAAACAGAAACATTACATCAACTTATGAATCTCTTTCATATTAGGCTGATTGAATTATGAAATCCTTATTAGGCCATCTGCAAACAAAGAGTGAAAAAAAAAAAAACTCCGACAGAGAGTGATACTACTGAGATTCGACTTATGTCTTTAGTTGTTGTCAAGTTTGTTGTCAAACCTTATATGATTACGACAAACAAATAGGGAGCAAGCGGATCCAGTGTTTGACAAATGTTGAAATTAAAATTTGAATTTTGGGGCCCAATTGATTTGAACCTTACTTCATTGCATTATGGTGTAGGATAGAAACTCAACGCCTAGTAGATATTTTCTTACGCTAATCTTTTGTAAGAAACAATCCTATAACTCGTAGTCAATATGGTCAAATGTTTTTGTCTTACAATTTCAACCGTGATTTCGCTATATGCGGTTTGCACGTACACATATTCTTGTACGCGTCACGTGTGCGCGTATACGTCCGTACACGGAAATACGAAGAAAAACAAAATATAGAAAAACATCTGAAAACAAATCAAAAAATATATGTCATGCAAAATGATATTTCAAACAATGTTTGTCGGAGACTTATCTTAAAATTTTGTACGAAAGTCGAGTTAAAAATCAAAAACCAAAAAACAAATAAATTGAATTGATAAAAAAAAGTAACTACTAAAAAAACAGTTTGAAATTACACTTAAGCCCAAAACAAGTTTAGAATTGCAATCTGAGCAATGTATGCAAGCCAACTTTCGAGTAAGGTACATTGGCCGGAGTGCAATTTAAAACTCGTTTTGACCCGAAGTGTAATTTCAAACTGTTCTTGTGACTCCTGTACAGTTTCTCCCAAACAAAAACAAGGAAAAAATAGAAAAAATGAAAAACAAATTTTGTTACAAACAGGGTCACCAGCCTGTACGTCCGGAGGTCCCCGGGCCGACCTTCGTACGTATGGGCGTTCGGGGTTTCGTTCGCTGTCCGAACCCGAAGGCGTTCGACCCCACCAAAAATTATTTTGAGTTTTAAAAATAAATTTTTTTTTTTAATTATTTTTTTGGTGAGTTCTTTATGATGTGAGGTAAATGCCTATAAATTTTGAAGTCATTTTGTTAAGCCAAACAAAATAAAAAATCGCCAAAGATGGCGGTGTCGAAACGTGCTCGGCCACTCACTATTTTGTCTTTTTTTACTTTTTACTTCTTGATTTCAATTTATTTCGGGGCTTAAAGCAACTTTTATTTTTTGAAACTTTGTTAATAAGATTTATATGATGTGAAGTCCACATCTGTAAATTTTCAAGACATTTGGCGATGCCAAAAAAAAAAAGCAAAATTGCCAAAGATGGCAGTGTCGAAAACGTGCTCGCACACTCACAAATTTTAATTCTCGTTTATTTTCTCTTATTTTTATTATCAAAAATTATTTTTCGTATTTTATTTTTATTTCACAGTTGATACAGAATTTGGATGTAATGCTCAGACAAATGTTGTTCATTTTAGTTTTCTTCATAACATTGTTTTTTTATTTTTTTTGGATTTTTTYAATTTTTTGTKTTTTTTTTTTTTCAAAGTTTGGCCCGAGCGGCCGAACGTATCCCCTCGGGGTCCAGCACGTTCGGGCGTTCGGGTTCGGGCGTTCACCCAAATATATGTTATGCAGAATTATGATACAAACAACTTTTCCTGGGAGTCGTAACCGAATTCTAAACCAAACTCGAATAAAAAATTAAAAACTGAAAAAAAGGTAATATTATCGTAATAATTAAAATTTTATGTAAAAGTATTTTTTAAAAAAAATATTGTTTTTAAGTTTTCTTTAAGGTTTTTGATTTTTAAATCAAGCTTGGTTGAAAATTCGGGGATGCCTCCTGTGCAAACTTCACAACGTATATTTTTTGAATTTTTTTCCTTTTTTTTTTTTAACGTATACGTATGCCCGGTTTTTGGCATGTACGGGTATGCCAAAATACGTACACACACGGGGTGCTACCCAACTCCGTACGGGGGAACCTGCTCACAAGAGGGACCATTGTTGTCCTCTTTGGATGCGGGTCTGCTTCTTATGGAGATTGACAACGTCCAACGCCCAGGATACTTAGTTCGGTCCTATCAGATATATGATGCAGTTGGTGGAGAAGTTGGGTTCCTTTGTGCCACAACCAGCCGGCGTTCTTCCTCAAGGTGTCCCTCCTGTCTATCGACATCCGTCAAATTCTTCTCCTCCTTGTGCTACCGCCCCTCCTTATGAAGCTCCTGCTCCCCCTCCCTCTCCTTCCCTGAATCCCCCGCCTCCCCCTCCTCGTCCTCCTCCTCCCCCTCCATATACGAGAAAAAAAATGTTTGTACCAGTGGATCTAAGTTCCTCTCAAGGTCGGGGTGATGAAAATAAGTTTCTAGGAGTAAATTGTTTCTAACCACGATTGACAGATATGTTTTCGTTGATGGTTAGGAATACAGTTGGCAGAAAGAACCTTTGGGTTTCGATCGGGTTAATGCAGGGAAGAAGACGACAGTCGCTTCAACAGGGAAGGATGATAGAATTAAACACGTTGAAGACCTTAAGAGAGAACTTCTCTTCAAGACCAAGTATCAACTGGAATCTCTTTGCAAGGCGGATAAAATCGAGTATTATAAGTTATAACAAAAAAACAAGCACCAACAAATTTGGTGGAGATCAGAGCTAAGAACGCCTATAAAGATGATTCTAAGGAGGAAGGTTTGGATAACATCGCGTCGGAAGCTCAAGAGGAGGACCGTCTTAATGATCTATTCATCATGCCTTTGTTTGGGATTTTTTGAGGCGAACGTAGTCGCTTCGTGCTAACGTGCCTAGGAGACGTGAAAATTGGGACAATAGAGAAGCATGGTCTAGGTTTCTGGTTTTGCTGATAACATTCTCGGGTTGCATAACCTGGGCCAATAAATTATTAGGAATATGGTTGCATATGTTCTCTTCTGGCTTCGATCTTTTCCAGCCAATAGGACATTGCGTCTATGTGTTGTTGTCTCCCTCCTTTCGCGTCAGTTATATTGGCTCTACCCACCGACGCCACCGTGGTCTATCTGTTCGATGACGCGAGCATGCTTAATTTTCTGAAAATTGTTCGGACAAAGGTAACCATCGCCTTAGACAATGGTTTAGGAAGAAAGGATGGTACAACTATGTTACTCTCCCTATGGCCTTCCCATCGGTTGATGAACTACGCGATGTCGAATCTTGCCTTATTTCTCGGTGGTGTCCTTCCCTCAATTCTCGTCTACCTTATAAGAAATACGGGTGTCGACGAAGAGGTAGAAGAGAGAGAGCGAGTTTTCTTAACAGCCATAATATTCGTATGGTTCCCAGAGATGGGTCGACGAAGAGGTAGAAGAGAGAGAGCGAGTTTTCTTAACAACCCTAATATTCGTATGGTTCCCAGAGATGTAGGGGATAGGTTGATTAAATTCTCTATCTCCCTTAACTCTTCTTTAACCCCACCGAACTCTACTCCTCTCTCCTACTCTTTGTTCTCTGTTTTGAACGACTGTCGGGATAGTAATGTTACTCCAGCCACTATCTTCTGCTCCGGCGGCAACGTCTTTCTTGATGCTTGGAGCCGGTTGAAGAGATGTTTTGGTATTAGCTCTGTTTTGTTCAATAACCGACTTACGCTCCGTAAGTTTTCAAAATCTCAGTTTATGGATGGGGGCGTATTCTCATTTACACGCATCTGAAGGCATTTTGATGGCAGGGAACGTCAAAAGTGCGTCCTTATCTCTCTCCTGCATGTCCCATGGACTATCCGATCGCTATGTAATTTCTCTCTCGCCAGTTTGATTAAGATATATGATACGATCGATCTCTTTCATGCTGATAAAACGAGAGGATGTTTGAAAGAATCCTCAGACCTATTATCTCCAATTATTGAGTCCGCTTGTGATTAGAGGATGTGATCGATACTAGGTAATAGGTCCGAGGATTCTTTTATGATGTGATTAGAGGATGTGATCGAATATGAGTCCACTTGTGATTAGAATTAGGTTTGATATCTCATTAAAAAAGAACAAGATTATTCAATTATTGAGATTTTTACATATTCGATCAGAAAAAGGATTTCGCAGGATTAATTGGCAGAGTTTCTTATTTCTAGGCTTCGGGTGGTCTGGATGGCAAACAAATCGGTAGGCCAGTTAATTCATAACCATTGCATTTGGGCCAAGGAAATGGTCGCATCATGCGAATATTCCTCGAAGACCCCTCTTCCAATAATACTGAAGGTCATATCTCCTTTCAGTTTTCAGAAATCTCGGATCTCCCCACCGAGCTCTCCAATTCTGAAAATATATGTCAACCATCTTTCCCCTCCTCTACTCGTCATATCCTGGGTGCTATTGAGACCACACTCTTCTTTCTTCCAAATCCTTCTAATTTCCACCCACCACACAACTCTATTCTCCAATGTCTCCACCGTCCATCTCTCCCTTCCGCTTCGCCCTCCTCGGTTCCATTCGTGTCCCTTTCCCAGGAAGCCAATGACTGGTTGAATAAGTTGAAGGACCTTGTGGCAATGCCGATTGATCGTAACCCAGGCCACACATATGTTTGCTGCAGATTTGTCTATGCCAATGCTATAGAATCTCTCTTCTTGAATAATCATGGCTATGTATTAGATAACAGATCTCCGACTGAGGTTACAGCCGCAACCAAAGAAGAATTCTCCGAATATGGATCTCATCTGCTATCACCTTGGAATACGAAAGGGGCAATTGGTCACATAACCCGGCCAGTGGTGCATGTCCTTGTCTGGCTCTACCGCCCTACCTAACCCAGCCAGTGGGCCCTGGGTCCTTGTCTGACTTTACTGCCCTATCAACCCGGCCAATTGGGCCTGGTCCTTGTCTGACTTTACCCCCTTACCAAATCCGGCCAGTGGGGCCTGATGCTTGTCGGACTTTACTGCCCTACCTAACCCCGAGGCCTGGTCCTTGTCTGACTTTACTGCTCTACCTAACCCGACCGATGGGGCCTGGTCCTACCGCCCTGGTCAGTGGGGCCTGGTCCTTGTCTGACTTTACTGCCCTACCAAACCTGGTCAGTGGGGCCTGCCTGGTCTTTACCACCCTGCCAAACCCGGCCTGTGCGGCCTGGTTCTCGTCTGACTTCACCGATATACCTAACACCGTCAGTGGGGCCTGATCCTTGTCTGACTTTACTGCCCTACCTAACCCGGCCGATGGGGTCCTACCGCCCTACCTAACCCAGCCAATCAGCACTTTCTGATTTGGAACCTTTTATTTTTTTGCCCCCTTATAAAGTCCAGGTTGCCTCGGTTCGCTTTGATTATATAAGCCTTGGGCACTGGGCCCATTGTTTTGGGGGAAAAAAGAAGAAAAAAGAGAAAAAAAAAAAGTCCAGGTTGTCGTAGAGGCCAGGTGCCCGACACACACCGTAGTCGCCATCTCAGCGAGTCATCAGGTGTTCGCCTTGGGCGTTCATCCATGTTGCCGTCGAACTGCGCCCAGGACTTCCGGCCCCTTCTTCCCGAACAGAGCGATACCTCAACGAATTACGTATCCTCACACTGGAAGCTTGGAAGCTCTCTACTAGCCGTTGCCGTCAAGGGGGTTCAGCGAAGTCGTGGGGTGAGTATGCCCTCACGAGTAGAGCGCGTGCCTGACTGCATAGCTAGGACGCAGGTTCCCTGTGAGATTATAACTGTGTGAATAATAATGCCCGTGCGTTCTATTCGGGGAAAGCTGGCACGCATGCGTGTATTCTTCTATTTGGTAGCCACAGTAGTGATGCTCGGGTATTGGGGCCTCACACTAAGGGTCGCAACCGTGTGGGCACGAGCGGGGGAAGGAGGAGGAGGACCCCCATGGTCAACGTTCGACTCTGATGCTGCTGCAATGAGATTCGATGTGCTGCCGGACGTGAGACGCGCGAGTTTCGCTTCGTCCTCCTTGTCCTCGTCGTCATCGTCTTTCTTCTCTGCATCACCACTATGGAGAGGAGAACTGCAGAGATCACTCTCTGGTGATCTAAGCGACCATCAGAAGGGACAGACTGCAGAGCTCACGACGACGACGAGTAGTTCAGTGTCGGAATCTGGAGGACGGGGTGTTGAAGTTCAAGCAGATGGGCGAAGCTCAGAGAGCAGGTTGGGGAGGAGGGATAGAGAAGGGGACGACACTGCGGCTGGTTGGTCTGCCGAAGAAGGCCGTGCCTATGGCGACGATCACACGGATGGCCAGGGTGATGTGATCGACGAAGAAAAGCGCTACTTGCGCTCGACGGGAGGAGAAGAGAGCGGGTCCCGGGAAGAAAGTGGTAGAGACCAGAGAGGGAGTAGGATCATTGCAGATGGGGAGGGGCGTGAAGGAGGTGTTTCGGGAGACGATCTCTCTGTTCATTCAGCTGCTGCTGCTACTGCTGCTGCTCTGGAAGGTGAAGTCGAGGAGGAGGACGTTCCTAAGGAGATTAGATGGCCGGATGATGGGGTGAAGGATTACTACACGTTGATTCGGGGCGTTGTGCAGATGCTCCATAACCGGAGCCTGAGGAAAGAGACACACTTCGTTCTGACGCAAGAAAATATGTTTGACGTCAAGCTAAATAAGCCGGTGAGCTCCCCTGACTTGCTGCCCCGCAAGGACTTGGAGGAAGACACCTTCAATACCTGCGCGTTTGTGGGGAACTCCGGCATGCTGCTCGCGTCGGAGTACGGCAAGGCGATTGATCGGCACGACGTGGTGATGCGAGTCAATCAAGCGCCAACTCGCAGGTATTACCGCCACGTGGGCAAGAAGACCACCTACAGGTTGCTGAACAAGAAGTGGGTGTCGCTGTACATCTCCACATCGTACGGCAAGGAGCTGCTGCTGCCGGTGGAAGCCTTCAACACTACGATCATTGCCAGCAGAGTAGGGGTGGAGCAGTTCGAACGGCTAGCAAGAGTTGTGCGGAGAGAGAGGCCCGACATGCATGTCAGTTTGCTGCTGTCCAAAGTGGTCGGCGAAGCCAGACAACTGCTGTCTTTCTTCAGAAGCGGCATGAACATGTTGGGACTGAGGAACTATACGGGGGGGATGGTGCCGAGCAGCGGTTTCTTAGGAGTATACGTGCTTCTTCGCGTCTGTAAACACGTGTCAGTGTACGGCATTTCCTCAGAACCGAGTCGGAAGCAGGACAGGCAGTCCTGGCCGTACCATTATTTCACAAGGTACATAGACTCCATGGAGCTGCGAGCGCACCCGCATCACACGTTCGATTTGGAGGGCGATCTTGTGCAGAGAATAGCAGAGAACGTGCCCAAAAGAGTGCGGGTTTGCAGGGCCCCTCCCTTATCTGGTGTAGGACTTGATTCTGGTCATCCACGTGGCAATAAGGGGAGGTTCCAGCCCTTCAGGAGAGACGATCTCCTCCAGGCGTTCGTCGCCGCCACGCAACATGATAGGACATCGTCGTCGTCCTCCGTCAAAGGAGAGCCTCTCACATGGGAGGAGTATCTTAAGACGCCAACCGATTGCGGTTTTGCTCAAATAACCACTGCCTGACATTTTGGACCTAACATTGGCCTCTTCAAGCATCCTTGAAGCGTCCTGCACCTTGAGCAACCAATTATTGTTGGTTGATTAATCGATGGGGTCCCTTGATCAATTCATCCATTGATTGACCGCATTCTGATGTACGGATGGATTGATTGATTGATTGATTGATTGATTGATTGGTTGATCGCGTGACAGGATGGGGTTGTTCGTTGAGTCTGGCTTAGACGAAAGTGTGTTGTCCTGTCATCTCTTGTCGTGTCTCGGTGGGGAGAGAGAGAGAGAGAGAGAGAGAGAGAGGAACAATCACTCTGATGCAGCAACTTCGTACAGCAGACAGTTACTTGCAGTCTGCAAGATGTCGATTTGATGGATTGGCTGGGTGATGGATCACGTTGTTGATTGATTGATTGAGGGATGGATAGCTTCATGGAGCGGGTAATTGGTTGATCGATGGATTGATTGATTGAGGGATGGACAGGTTGATAGAGTGGGCAATTGATTGATTGATGGATGGATGAATGGATTGATTGGTGGATTAAATTTGGTTGATTGATTGATTGATCGAGCGATTGGGGGATGGATAGATCGATGGAGTCCTCGACACGATGATCCATCAATTGGTCAGAGATTGATTGGTTGGTCGTTTGCTTCGACGATGATATGATTGATCATCTAATGATCATTGATGCATCCTTCTGCAGATACGGGGACTTGACATACTTCCGAACAGCAAGACGTCTGCGCGAAGGGGGAAGGCAAGAGGCTCGCACTTCCAATCGCTCGATTAAAATCCGCTCTTGCTCGAGGGTCGTCGAAGTCTCGGTCAAGATCTCGATTACACTGTTTCATCGACGGCCTCCGTTGACAGAGAGAGAGAGAGAGAGAGATTGACCAGTGGTCCCTCCGTGGACCGGTGAGCCGTGAATTGCGCCTTAGGAAAGGAAGACGAGAGGGTGAAGATTCAGATCAGATTGTCACACATGCAGATCAGATTGTCACACATGCAGATCAGATTGTCACACATGCGTGTGCATGTTTCCCCCGTGCGAGGGGGGGTTCAAGATTCAGGTCGTGGGATCGAGGGCATGCGGTAGAACACAACCTGATCGGACTAGAAAACTCACCAGTTCAGCCTGACGGAGCCGTGGGACCAGGTTTCAGACGTTGGCTATGTCTGTAGTTAGAAAGGCATCAATGTAGCTGCAAAATGCTACCGTGTTCATCCCGAATAGAACGCCCGGTCATTACAGCTGCATCTGGACTGAAAATTGGACCAAATGCAGCTATAATGACCGGGCGTTCTATTCGGGTGAAGACGGTAGTCTTGCGTTCTCAAACTCAAGCTGAGTACTCAGCACAGACATATCACCAGTGCAGCCTGAAGCCTTAGGACCAGGCTCCGCTTTGGCTATGTCCGTGCTGAGCTTAGTGTTGCACTTTCAGCTTTGCACTAAGTGTCTAACAAGGACAATCTGATATCAACGGTTTATCCTAACCTTATGAACTGGGACTTGCCGAGATGGCGGATTGGGCGAAAGAAAGAGAAGGAAAAGGAAGTGATGGTGGAAGCTGGTGGTGGAGCAGGAAGGCTGTTAAGCATGGAGGTGACAGGAGACATCACACACCAGACACTCACACTGCACCTGAGATGCTTCAACACTCGCAAGGTAGAATGAAAAATGAAACAGTCTGCAGCTGGTATCCAGAGGACTGACTGGACTGGACTGGCACCAACACCGGTACCAGACTAGACAACCACACGGCCTGTGAGATCAGGCCCACTGTGCGGTCCCACAGGCCGAACAGACACAAAGCCGAAATAGGCTCGGCCTATAGCCAGGCTCAGACTACCACTACACGGTAGGACCATCCTCGGCTTTGGCTAACACTGAGAAATGCATGAATCTAAGTTCAGAAAGGGGCTACGTTCATGCTAAGCTAGAGCAAACACAGCACCAACGGGGGGAAGAGGCTGATGTCTGTTCTTGAGAGTGGACAAAGTTCACGCACTTCTCAGTCCATTAAACCCCACTGACGTAGGCATTTGGATCTGATAGTGATCTGTTCGCGTGCGCATCCACAGCTATCAGAATGTTGTGCCACAGTGTCATCACATCAGCAAACTACTAGTCTACGGCCATACCTATTGCCTTTCTGGCCACAGGTTTGTTACATCGGAGGCAAGGACGATGCAGTGGCGAGATGGTCTTATGCCGTGGAACCATTAGCAAAGCTGGGTTAACATTGTGTTTTTTGTAGTGCACTGAGTGTAGTCTACCCATCCTCTCTCTGTCGAAAATTTCCTTCCTACCAACTTCCTTCCTCAGTGAGAGATGGTCTTGTGGAGGAGGGCCATACCTATAGGCTATTGCCTATTTGGCCAGAGATTTGTTAAATCAGCGGCCAGGACAATGCAGTGGTGAGACATTCTAATGCCCTGTAACCACTAGCAAAGCTGGGTTAACATTGTTCCTTCTTACCAACTTCCTTCCTCCGTGAGAGATGGTTTTGTGGAGGAGTGGGTACCTCTCAAAGTGATGCCAACACTGTTTCATCATGGAAAGACTCAGTGTTGTCATTCAGGATCCCCGGGGCCAATGCCAGGGTTTTGGTGTCAAACCCCGCACCCCAGCACTGGGATGGGGTCTGGGGGTGGAAGGACCCGGGGTTGGGGAAAAATCAGTTTTTTTTTTTGTTTTGTGGTTCTTTGCACTCCCCGTGTTTGGTAATGCACAGAACTGTTTTTCTCTTTTGGTGGGCCTTCAGGTTGGGGCAGGAAAAATTGCCCCATCCTTGTCACAGCCCATTTCCCTGCATGTTGGGCAGGTCCCACCCTCATCCTGCACCTCCACGCCCGCACCCCCACCTCGGCAATCCCCACCCCCACCCATGCACCTCCTACCCACAAGCCCACACCCCCAACCCTTCTTCCACCTCCCAAAAAATTACATCCTGCACTCAACCCTGCCCCTGGCCCCTAACCCCTCCTCCCAAAACACCCAAATTCCCCAAGGACTTGCACCTGCCCCCCAAACCCACTTCTGCGGCCTGCACCCCACCTCCTCCCCTACACCCTCACCCCCGCACCTCCACCCACACACCTCTACCCCCCAATCCGCGAGCTCGGGGCCATCTCAGCCCATGCAGTTGTCTACCTCCTGCAATGAAGAACACATTTTTTATCGTTGTCAAACCCTTCTGAGATTTACAACTGAAGTAAAAAGACGAGGGAAAAGAAATAGTCATGGAGTTCTCTACCTACACATATTTTATCGTTTTCAAAACGTTTCGAGATTTACAACAGAAGGGAAAAATGCTATGAAAAAAAATAAAGTTAAGTCAGGTGATATCCTTCGAGACATCTGTTCAAATTGGAATGATACATTGAAGATTAGCATGGCCCCTGTACTTGGACGACATACATAAATCAAGAAATGGTCCAAATAAAAAAGAAGAAGTTAAGTTTGGTGTAATGTCATCATAAATATGCAAAACACAATAATGATTTCATCAGCAGAAGAGGATGTCGTATGCGACAGACAGGTAGAAATCAAAAGCCCTTAGATGTTGTTCCAGTGCACGTAGCAGTTTTTTAGTTGAGTTCCAGTGTGCAGAGGAACTCTGATCTTGAATTTAGATGAATAAAGCAATCATAATTCACATGTATATATTACTATTTTTTTTTTCTTATTATATAATTATCAATCGTAACAAATATTTACTGAAAAGTTTGAACGCCAACTACTTAAGTATGTGTCTATCGCCAGAAATGCTGAAGGTCCACCAGGGCAAGGACTTTTGCAATTACTATGATTCATAAACGAGAATTGACTCAATTCATTCTCGGTTAACTTATAAATCAGAAATAAAACGCGCAGATCAGAATGAGTTTAATACGGGCACGAAGGTATCTCTGGATGATTTATTAATTTTATTTATATAATAATAAGGCAACTTCAGTTGCAGAGCCGTGTGATGGGTGACCAACTCGCAGAGTTTTAATTCCAATGAGCGAAAAGCTGCAATTTCGTAAAAAGATAGATTTTTTTTTTTTTTTTTTTTTAAATCAAGTTGAGTGGCATAACTAGTGGATTTCATGCTTTCATTATAAGGTTTAAAGACGTGACTTTTATGTTAATGTTTTACTCTTAGTACCTGAAATTGTGCAAAGTTGCAGTTACTATATGTTTTATGGACGATCTTATTATTTTCTAGATCATGTTGTGTTGTATATCATGCACAACCTACTGACCCCAACCCTCCCGAAAATGAAATGTTTAAAATTTAAATATATGTATTATACGTTATGTGGCCATGTATGAATGTACGAATGTAATACCAAACTTTATAAGCAATTGTTCATATCGCCATACATGTTGGCAACATTGACAACGTCCTTCTTATTTCATTTTTAATGCTGCATTTTAAATCATGATACAATATTGATCGCATTTCTTTTGTTTTTTTCTCATTAGTTTACTATATTCCAGCCTTCCAGGTATGGGAATATCGTTATTTGTGGTTGTTCTATTACAACCACGAAGTCAAATTACTGTTCAAGTAAATAAAATAATAAATTCTCAATTGTTTTTTTGGAGTAATAATACATAGAACAAAAAAAGTTCAATAGTTTGCATAATCGAATAACAAAACGATGTGCAGCAACGATATTATCTCAATAGGAATATCAATTTATCATGCTTATCAAACGACATGTGAGTGAAGTTGATAGTCTCAAATTCTTATCCGTTTCCCATTACATCAAATCATAAGCTAATAATTTTTGAACATCTCGAATATACTAAAAAAAAATGATCCATTTTTAATCCTTGCATATGAAAATTGACAATCTTGATGTTTCAAACAACTCACAAGTTGAGTTCGGGTAGGCAAAGGAACCCTTAATTCAAGTTCTGAGCAATCCTCATGCACAAGCGGTTATCGGGTAGCTGAAAATTCAAGAATGAAAATTATGAAGTGAGAGTTTTGGGCAGTTTGAAGATCCTGAATGGTCCTGAAGTGGTGAAAGGTCTGAACCCTGAAAACCACCTCTTTAGGCAGACTTCATCCTGAAGTGGTGAAGGGTGTCCTGAAGTGGTTAAGTGAGAGTTTTGGGCAGTCTGAAAATCATGAATGGTCTTGAAGTGGTGAAAGGTCCTAAGACCATGAAAACCACCCTTCACCACTTGAGAATGCAGCCTGTCTAAACAGGTGGTTTTCAGGGTCTTTGGAGCTTTCACCACTTCTAAACCATTCAGGATTTTCAGACCTGAATGATCCTGAAGTGGTGAAAGGTCCGAAAACCCTGAAAACCACCTATTTAGGCAGGTTGCATCCTGAAGTGGTGAAGGGTGTCTTGAAGTAGTGATGAAAAATACGACCGTTGTTAACCTTCTCTCTCCTCATGCTGAGTTTGAATGACCAACACATCATCCAACCTGAATTATTGTAAGCACACAGACCTTTTTTTATTTCCAGAAAAAAAACTTAAAGTCCAGGCTTCATATCCATTATGGAAGCATCCGTATGGTTTCTTTTCTATCCACAAGTCAAACACTAACATCAATAATACACTTTTATGCTTCTCATTTTGGTTTGGAGACCCAAGTGGGCGGCATTGATTACTTCTAAAAGAAAAAATGTACTTCCCCTCACCCCTGCCTAAGTTACCTATTGGACTAATATCTCTGTTTTTCTTGCTCTCTTTGATCCGACTGTACCTAATCTTGGGCAGACCCTATACCGAATTTGTCTACTCCTTTTAGATGATCTACTTGTCTGTTATACTTGTGTTTATGGAGTCTTGCTTATTTTCAAACTTTTGTTTGATGGGGTCTGTTCAGCTTCGCAAACCCCTCTGATGATTGTTTATTTTTATCATTTGTGCTATGAAATAGTATAAGATGTTAGTATACCAGCAAATAGTTTTGACTTTTATTAAAAAATATATATTGGACTCCTCAGTTTAAGCCCTCGGTGGTGGTAAGCGTTTCCCGCTGTTTTAGATGCGATTTTCATAACAGGATGTTAATAATCTGTCTTAAGAGGTTTCAAAGTCAGTTCGATTAACCACTTGAACAACTTCCATAAATCTCTATAAAATCTCCAACAAATTTTGGTTTCTTGATTCTAAGCTTTAAAAAATAGTTTTTTTTTAAATTTTGCTGTTTTTGGATAATTTGTTTTTATAGATTTTGGATACGACTCTCAATAGGTTTTAAGCACAATTTACACCTAGATAACCCTAGCTAAGCCAAGGTAATAAAATAAGGGTACGTGAAAAAAATAAAGATAGATAAAACCCACCTTGGTAAAAAAATTTCAAATACCACTCATGAGAGAACCTATGTTTTGATTCTTGTCGATGAGAAGCAACCAAGTTGTTGCCCCTCCGAATAAATTGGGCTTGTACGTCGGGGGGGCGGCGGGAAGAGAATTCATGATGCATGCTAACAATTTTTTTTTCCAGTTGAGAGAATCTAAAAAAACATTTCAAAGTATCACGAGTGATTAATGACTCCTTGAAATTTCATATCTTGAAAAATGGCTTCAAAGAAATCTTTGTCAAATAAAAATAAAATAAAATGCACCTCAGATATGCAAAATTGAATTTGGATGAGGATAAATTTCCTTTGAATTGCTCGATTTTTTTTTTTTCTTCTTCACAGTGTACCCGTGATTTGAAATGCGAGGTCAACCTTTCCACAGCGTACATTGACCTGAAATGTCGATTTCAAGTTTATGGTATTTCATGGCATGTCAAAATAGCTTAAATGTATTTACTAGCAAGATATGAAATTTCTGAAAAAATGAAGTGACTGAAACTTCTGAAGTCAGTTTCAGTCCGCTCTGTGAATGAGATGAAGCGCTTCGTTTTAGCTCACCCCTTGCACATATCAAACCCAAATTTAACATTATCAAAAAAGTTGTTGAGACTTTTAAAGACGGTTTTAACCCACCCCATACGCTCGCCAAATCCTAAGTTCAAACTTCATGGAAAAACTGAAGTAGCTGAGATTTATGAAACAGGTTTCTGACTGCCCCGTACTCACATTGTACTCAGAAGCTAGAACTGAAATTCCTTGAAAAAGTCAAAGTGGCCACAACTTTTGAAACAACTTTCAGTCTTCCCCCCATCTTTCTCCTCACCAGATGCGTCTTCCTTAGAACTAGTAAAAGTAGTTTGTTGTAACTTTCTGGTGTTGGAGAAACTTTTTTGTCTGTTTGTGTTGTTTCAGATAGTTTGCCAAAGAGCAGCAGATTAGGCTCATGGCATAGCAAAACCAATGTAGGTTCTTGCACCCCATGTCACAATGCAGATTGACCCATATCATCACAATCGGTAATTTTGGTGTGTCTGGCGTATGATCTCCAAGTGTGAGAATCAATAGAGAAGCTTCACATACCCCTAGTCCGATTGTGGTTGATCAGAGCGGCTAAGCATCATCTGTTTGGCCAGCCTTGGTCAAACTTTGGGCCACCCTACCTTCTTAACCCAAAAAATATTGTATACAAATACAACGTATGGGGTATGTTGTATGTTGTATTCCAATACAACATACGTACGTTATACCTGGGTAGCACGGCGTACATGTACGCGGGCTCCGCATACGTGCATACGCGTATGCACGTATGCGCATACGTGTCGCATACGTATGCGCGCATACGCAAATTTAGGGCCCGCGTACGTGGTTACAACAGGCTGTTTCCCGGGTTTGTCTGGGCCCAGTAGGGGTTGGGGGGTGGGCGTTGGGATTGGTGTGTGTGTGTGTGTGTGTGTGTGTGTGTGTGTGTGTGTGTGTGTGTGTG
>BFEA01000059.1:1239837-1263697 GCA_003427395.1 Chara braunii
TTTTTTTTTTTTTTTTTTTTTTTTTTTTTTTTTTTTTTCCCCTCGTATGGGCTTGGATAACTTCGTCTTTGTTCACCTTTTTTTGCCTCTTTTTGCCTTTTTTTGAAACAAATGCAGACTGTCGTCTCCTCATTGGGAGGGAAGCTGCATTTACTATTCTATTTTCTTCTCTCATGATTTTTTTAACCTCACACTACCTGATATACCTCTAAGCCAAGGAGACAGTCCTAAGGGTTATGGGTCTACTGGACGCTACCTAATTGCAGAGGTTGTTCGTCCCATCTAGTCCAGTCGTTACATGTACCTTAAATATACTAACCTGGGATTGACTATCCTAAGTTTATGGGTCTATACCTACCCAGCTCTGCTCCGTGCAGGGAGCAGCATCCAACCTCATAACTCCTGGTGTGAGTCCTAATCAACTTCCACGACCAGCCAGGGGGGACTCTAGGTCGGTGTACCGGTGGTTTAACACTAGGCATGCCGGTGTAAAGGGAGCTTCCCGCCAAATGTTTTTCTAGCCCATGTATGTCCAACCCGAACGAGAGGCAGGTTTGGGCATAAGCCCATTTAGCGGCCCCAATTTTTCTCTTTGTCATGGAAGCAGTAGTGCTTGCGCCCCCTAGTTGGTCGTGGCAGGAGAGTTCTCCTTCCATCCATGGCTAGGGGATAGGTTCGACCCTGAGGGGATAGGCCCAGCCCTGAGGGGATAGAATCAACCTAGGCTAGTAGAAGATAGATAGGCAGCTGAAGTCTGTCCGGAGACCCATAACCCTTGGTGTGCTATGCTTTTGGTACATAGATAAGGATCGCTGCGATACTATCGAGGCGGGTGGATAAAGTGCGGTGGGTACGTAGCTAGTGGGAGGTGACAAAAATATTGTATTGAGGAAGAGAATAGTGTAACAATTACAGCTATCCCGATATGAGGAAGACAGCTTCAAGAAGGAAAAAAAAAAAAAAAAAAAAAAGTGGCAGTCTTTTTCTTAGAAAAGATCAATCCATAGAAAGGTTAGACAACACCACCTCCACCTACCCACAACAATTTCACTTGCGGACGACCCAACAGTACTCATTAGAATCTTCAACTCATCCTTCCAATCACTGACGAGAAGAATGCGAGCCTTCCAACTGGCCTCGGAAATGAAAGTAAACTGGTCACAGACAGTAGGATGGTGGATATCAGACAGCCCTACACCAATGGAGATAACTCCAGAAGGAATGCAATAGCCAGACCCCAGCGCTCCAAAGTAGATTTCAATGGATCAGGATAAGCACCTAAGGAAGCCACCCATCCTCAGCAGCTACACTCCTAACAGCCTTGCTCAAATATCACCGGCGGGGTTGGTTTAAAAAAAAAAAAGAAAAAAAAAAAGGGTGCATAGTTGGCAAGGCATTCACACATCAATCATATAGGAAGAGCTCTAGCCCTCAGTATCTCCATATTAGCAATGACGCGGTAGGTAACAAGTACTAACAACCATACGGTTCCCAACTACAGGCTTCCTAAAGCAAATTAGGAAAAGAGCAGCAGCTTTCCTTTGGACTGGGAAACTAGACAGAACCCACTTCATTCATAGAGTAGCCCGGCAAATAGTCACCTGACCTAAAAGCAAAGGAGGCCTAGGAATGCTAGCTAGACGCGGCCTGAAAAAGACAAGCCCTACAGCTAAAATGGATAATCAGACACTCCAAAGAAACCTCCGTTGGGAACGATGTTGCCCTCAACCAAATACGCGCTCGTCCCCTTCAGATCACCCCCCAACTTGACAGGACTATACTGAGTTTTCAGCGGACACTGGACACTGCCAAGAGACAAGAATACAAGCGAGGATGAGAGTCATGAAGAAGAGGACGATGGAAGAGTGAAATTAGATTGAGTGTTTGGATGATGCGGGTATAGCTCAGCTGGTAGAGCGCCGCTCTTGCAAGTGTGTCCAGAATGTCCAGATTTTGAGGATATTCAGTAATGAGTGACATTTATAGCTTGTTGTCTCAATTAGCGTCTTACCTCAAAGCAGAACAATTGAGGGGGAAAAAAAAAAAAAAAAACCCAAAAAGAACAATTGAGGGGAAACGACACACAAGTAAACCCTTCAGGGAGGCACTCATCCATTCCGGGAGGAAAATTTCCCCCAAAACAGAATAGGACCTAAACGAAGGGATGACGTGCTAAGCCAACCATTATTTGGCAACCCCTGGATCAAGCATGGAAAAGGAAAACCCATCTCACTTTCCACGAAAGACACAAAGTGGGCAATGGGCTAGAAAAGGCTATCTGGCAGTTACCGCATATCGGGAATGACAGAAGGAACGATTGGAAGTCCGAAAAGGAATGCTTTTCGTTTCTAGTGTACGCACTGTACGGCTAGCAGGACTCGAACCCACAAGGATTGAAGCACCGCCACATCCTAAGTGTGGAACAGTGCTCGATAGGAGACACAGCCAACCGACAAGGTGATCTGAGGCAGGTGCCTGTGTTGGGGGCAACTGCTCTGCAGCAGGGATGGACTGAGTTTGCAGGTTGATCTCTACAGGATGCAGATCTTCAACCTTAAAATCTATTGAGGTTGCTGCATTTGAACTGCCCCTGCGGTAACTTGCCAGAGGCGCGTGGGCTCTCCATCACATGGCTGCAATGAGGGAGGGAGCTGTGCCAAGTTGGCATGGTTGTAAGGAGCAAATCGCATAAGAAGGGTTAGCGTAGTGTGGATAATCCACACAATGAAGGCACATGCTATTCAGAAGAGCTTTGTGGAAGCTCCACTTCACATCAACTGCTGCCCGATAGGCCAGAAAGAACATAGGGTGGATGGTGACCGTTATTCGTTGCATATAACAGACGAAGGCCATGCCAACACCAAGGGCAGATAATGACTGAATGAGGGGGACATAGGGCCTCACTCCACTACACAACGCTCTACATGCATTTTGGCGCTCTCTGGACCAGGTGCATCCGGATGAATGAGTTCAACATTTTGATCGTATCGGGTTCAGAAAGCGTCCAAATGCACGTAGAGTGTTGTGTAGTGGAGTGAGGCCATAGTCATGTTGATGGAGAATCACTGCAGCCTTCAGCACAGAAGGTGGCAAACATAGAGCCCAGATTTCAGAAGACCAAAGTTCCCTGTCATTGTCATTCCAGTTAGGCCAGCAGGCACCACTTGTGTCTTCTTGGGATCGCATATGGCAACTTGCCAACAAGTGGCAGCAAGAAAGAACCCAGCCTTCGACAGATGGAACCGTCCTGAAGACCAGGTCTTCTCTTCTAACTGGTTATGAACTAGTTCAGAGGACACGGAGAAACGTCTGACAAAGAGAGCGAGGGCAGGCACCTAATTCACCTCTGTCATTAGAGGGGCACAAGTTAAACATCACAACAACCTCGGCAACAACGGTTGCATATGCATCATCTGGGTGAGAGAGAGCTCGAACCCCCAGAGGGATCACCATTCTTTACTATATATTTGCTAGGCTAGAAAGATCTCAAAAACCTCAACCGAGAAACAGGACTTCACCTGACTGCACACATCAACTGTTACACCGATAATCTTTCAGGCTTCATCAGATAGCCAGAGACGGGTACACAATACTACACATCCTTAAGGGGAAATCAGTGCCCCCTATCCAATGGGAAAACATCAACAAGCATGTGCCCTGATCCATGTGAAAAGACTTATAGGCACATAGGTAGCAGTGCACAGACGCAGACGCAGTGGAAGATCCAGCTAAGTAAGACATAGCTGAACACATGGCAGGAACATATACCTCCTCATTCAGCTTTGGCTCCATTGATGTTCTCCACTTCTCTTCAAACTGCTCAGACAGGGTTCTTGCCATAATATACACGTCGGTGCCCTCTTGATTGTAGGTCATTGCGTTTGCGAAAACGAGACGTATATCATCACAAATCTGTTGAGGATGTTTATACCTGGTCGAAACTAACAGATTTTCCATGCACAACAGAAACAGTTAGGAATTCTACCACACACTAGGCCTGCCATAATACCGACAGAATCTATGAGACTGATCTTTCCCTGTCATGATCAGAGAGCAACCCATATTGAAAGAATGACTACTTCAGAACGTAGTAGAGGCAGAGTCAAACAATTGCAGTGGCTCTTTTTTTTTTCTTTTTTCTTTTTGAAAAAACAGAACCTTGCAGTGGCTTTATCACTGGTAATTTCTAAACAGCACTTGCGCAGGTGATGGTATCCAAATTCCTTGAACATTGAAGAGCTTGTGCACCAGTTTGGGCGTCAACTGCTGGCTGTACACTTTCCACGTGTAAGAAATCACTGCACTGCCTTTCAGGAATGTTCTTTGGGTGCGCGCCTGTTTTTTGGGGTTGGCCTTAGTAGTTGGGCGGGAATTTTTTTTTGGGTTCACAGTTTCACAAGGTTTTTCGTTTTGTTTCAGGTTTTCAGAAGGCAAGAGCTTGAGCCATCTGCACTGCGATTTGTCTACTTCCCGACTTTCGCGTTGCGGCCACTGTGTTGTCCTGCGTTCGTGTTTGTCCCGACGTTGCCAACTGCACGTTCTTTTCAGTTTCACAAGGCACGAGCTCGAGCCATCTGCGCTGCGATTTGTCTCTACTTACCGACTTTCACATTGCGGCCATTGTGCTGTCCTGTGTTCGTCTTTGTCCCGATGTTTCCGTTTTGCGCAGTCACTTTTTGCTGCGATGGGGCGGTTCATCGAAGCTAGCTGCATTCGAACAGAACGACGGGGTTTGCCCGATTACAAGTTCACACCTGTTGGTAAACAGGCGATGAGATTTAGGGTCTCGCTGCACTACTCTCCACTGTCCGGAAATTCGGATAGTAGGCGGAGAGTTGTCAAAATCTCCGAAAGTGGTTTAAGTTTTGAATTGGTTGGTTACAGAGGCAGAAGAGCGCGTAGCGCCGAACCGGTTAGCGCTACACTGGCATGACCAATACAGATTGCGATGACGCATACATAGCTGCCATCGCGCGGCTTCGTCACGTGGCATCACCATCACGGACTGAGACAACGCATCCATAGCGGCCATTGTGCAGCCTCGTCGCGTAGCATTACCATCAATGACTGCGACGAGACATCCATAGCCGCCATCGTGCGGCTTCGTTGCGTGGCACCACCATCACTGACTGCGACTTCGCATCCATAGCCGCCATTGCGCGACTTCGTTGCGAGGCATCACCATCACCGACTGTGACGAGGTTATCCATAGACGCCATCGTGCGGCTTTGTTGCATGCCATCACCATCTCTGACCGCTACGACGCATCCACAACTGCCATCGCGTGACTTCGTCAACTGGCTCCATTGAAGACAGTGAGCTTCCCAGACCCGCGGTGCGCAGCACTGCTGAGTACCATCGGTGGAGGAAAGGCGATATGAGGGAGTGCGCTACCATCATTACAATTGACTGAGACGAAGAGGCTATAGGCGACAATGCGAGGCATAGTTGAGTGACACTCGACCGAGACGTGATTACCATAGTTCTCATCGTCATCAGCGGTAGCGAATGAGACACGTGAAAGGGGCTCTAACGGAGAACATCGAGGACAACATTCGAAAGGTTTGTCCTATGTGGAAGCACAACAAGGCTGTACTCGTTCATCTCATCACGCGGCGTCACCTCGTCAACGAAGAGAGACACGCGAAAATAGGATGCCGTTAAGAGGGAATAACACCGAGGGGACATACTACGGTACATCCACGATTGATTCAGCCCACGGGAAAAGTACAACGATGCTCAACTTCCTCTCTTCACAGCGTTGTGCCATCACGCAGAGACACGTGGATCCTCCGACAACAAAATCGCAGAAATTGCAGAAGTCGTGTATCATCAACAAGAGCGACAAGAGAAGAACGCAGGATCAATTAGGGTAGATTCAGGGTAGATTCGGGGGAAAAAAAAACTACAGAGGGGGGTACGACGAAAACACGAGACGGGGATCGTGAGGCAGGTTGTAAGCTGGGTGTCAACAGGGAATCTCGAAACAGGGAGTGCAGCTTCGAGACTTCGTGCTTTTATGAAAAACACACTGTGCTTTTCAACTTTTCGCATAAAAGCAAGGAGCTCTCATAAAAGGGTGTGGGTGCTGGACCGCCTCAGAGCTCTTCAAACTTTGCCAGAGATGGAACCAGACATATACCTCCATAAGAGGGGGAGGAACACGGTCATGGTGTTATGCGTAGAGGAGAGCTATGCCAAGTACATTAAATCTCTTGATTCCCTCAACTGCAAGGGGTCAGTGGTCACCATCAGAGCATGGAAACCCCCAAGAACACCGCAGGGTGAGGCAACCAGACAGATAGAACATGCTGCGAGAGCACTTTTGGGTTCAATTTGACAACCTCTCGGAGGGCCCCCACAGCATGATCAACAAATGCCTGGACACTGAGTACCCCAATAACCCGGTGGTCACATGGCTTAAAGCAGGCCTGGAGTTCCTGGCCCCTAACCACGACTCCAAGATAGCATGTTTGAGCGTTCCATCAGGGGAACCTCCGGTGTTCCCGGAGGTCTGGCTCTTCCGGAAAAACGGACAAAGTGCAACAGTCTTTGTATCCACAAAGACCAACCCGGCATGCTTCCGCTGCAGAGGGAGATGGCACCTTGGGAATGACCCCAACTGCCCGGCGAACCAGTAAGTGGGAAGACGTCAGGCTCCCAACCAAACACAACTGGTTGAGTGTGTAGATAAACCAGGAGTGTGGTAAGTGGACCGGCCGGAGTTCAGAGGATGGATCTTCGCTGACAACCTGCAAACACCGAGATGGGTATGGACCCTGTCTGAAACTCCGACGGTGAAACCTAACATCTATCCTCCCTATGACAGCAGATGGAGAGAGACAGGGGCGAGGAGAATGGAGGAGGAGGGGATTGGTCTCCTCGCCAAGCCGATTACAAGCAAGGATGCCATGGAGGAAGTCAGACAAAAACTACAAACAATGGTGGAACTGGCAAAAATAGGAGAGGCGGCTGAAAAGGTTTTTAATGACCTCAGAAAGATGGACAAAAATAAGAGGAAAAGAGCGGGATCTGCTAGGGATACAAGGGAAGCACACTCAGAAGAGGCAATGGAAATAGAAAAACAAGGCACATATGGAAGTGAGGGCCGAAAGAAGAAAACAGCAGGGGATGACGTGCCCACCGTGCACACCCAGGAAGCAGATGCATACCAGACGGATGAGGACCAAGGTAAGGAAGGAGTCACACAGGAAGACATTGACTGGCTACAACAAGCTGTTACCGACCTCGATCGTCTGCGACAACGGGAATTCAAGTTACAACTGGCACACCAGCGCTGCACCCGGAAGGTACACCAGGCGGGGGCAAGAGCTACCAAACCTCAGACCGCTACTTTGACCAGTAACAAATTTGCGGCACTGCACGAGGAGAGTGAAATGTCAGAATTTGTGGCCCATCAATAAACCCTCAAAACCAGGGTTGAGGAAGACTCTCCATGTTGACAACCCCGAGTACGCCAGGCAATTCCATTGGCCTGACACATACACATACAAAGCGGAACATCCCAACAAATCCGAGTGAGGGAAAAAAGCCTCGGAGAAGAAAGAGGGCGAGATACAAACGTCGGTGGAATTGAAGGCACAAACTCAGCCAGGCACGACTGCAGACCTGCGCCGAAGAAAAGCCATAATGGAAGCTGAGGTCGCCACTCTCACAACCAGAAACGAAGACGTCGCTGCCAAACACACCTCGTTGCAGAAGATACCAGAAGAGCAGACAGACGCTATAGACACAGCAGCCAGGGTGGATGCCAGGAAATCGGACCACAAAAGAGTCCTCATCCCATGCCGCTGGAACATAGCACATATAAAGACTGGGAAGTCGCCGTACACACAACAGGAACGCTGGTCACGGCCGCAGAGCAGTCTCTGCGTGATGGTTCCCTGACCATGCAATTCAAGGATGCACTCACTCCGCTCTTTACCCTGGGAGGAGAACAAGGCAATATGGAGAAATGGAAGGACGCAGACGACCAGCAGCACACAGTCAACCTGAGGCCAGGGTGTCAGACAAAGTGGCCTTGAAAGAGGACCTGGAATGGGTACCATGGCAGGTGGTGGAATCAAGTCCGTACGGGTTGATGGGACACGGAATGGCCCCAAAACGGGCGACTCTGGCAGTGGCACTGGTGACCAGGCACAGACTGTTCTTGGCGAACGTGGGGGGTTGAGGCAAGAAAATTAACACGCTGGCAAGGAAGAAAGAGGCATTCTACATGAAGCGTTAGAAAGATAACCGAGACAGATAACTAAAAAAGTGGTTTTCTAGACGACCATGGACATCCAGGCAGACCCGCTGCCTCACGGAGCAACCTTGCTAGCACCGGACCTGCGGGCCGTCTCATGGAATGTCAATGGTCTAGCCACTGTTCTCCAAAATCAGCAAAAATGGAGCAATATCACGGATGTTGTGGGCTGGTATGAGAGAAGCCCACCAGACATACTCTGCCTACAGGAAACACATTTAACCGAATCACCGGAGCACAAACAAGTACAAAAGGAGATATGTTGCCGTCTTCGCTGGGTTCATTTTGCCCTATGGGCCCCGACTCCGACGCAGGATCAGCGGGCACAGTCATCCTCGTACACGCTAACATAGAGGCAGCGCAAGGCATAACCATAGAGACAACGCAGTCAGATCAAAGTGGCGGGAGATGGGCGAGACTGAACTTTCATTTCAAATAGGAGCACTTCCGCCTGCTCTCAATCTACGGTCCAAATACCGGTCAGCACAAAGCAAAATTCGTCAATTCTCTATTACCACTTTGTACCACCCCGACGCACCTAATGCTAGCAGGAGACTAGAATGCCACACTGGATCCGACCATGGACAGGATGTCAGGAGGCGCTGCTGGTATAGACGGAATTGAATGGGAGGAGGCGACCCCTATATATAACCTCATGATGGAACAACAGTTGGTGGATCCATATCGAACCCTTCAACCCGCCTCTAAAGCTTTCACCTATTTCAAGCGTAATTGCAGTCAACACTACTCAGCGTCAGGAATTGACTTCTTTCTCACATCTGAAAGTCTTCACGGCGCAATCCTAACAACGGGAATCAGCGATCTGCCGTACTCTATGGGACTGAACCACAAGCACATATTCCTGAACCTCGCCCTTGAAGCTACGACAAAAAGAGGACCTGGCTTCTTCAAGAACAATAACTCTCTCCTCGATACATAGGTCATGAAGCAACACATCGTGGAGACGTGTGAAGCTTTTGGCACTTGTACTACTTCCTTCCCACAACTAGTGGGGAGTCTATCCATGGCCATGGCCAAGGCGTCTCACATTCTGGCCGCCAAAAGATCATCAAACGAGAAGGAGCCCATGGCCATGGCCAAGGCGTCTCACATTCTGGCCGCCAAAAGATCATCAAAGGAGAAGGAGCTGGAAACAGTTCTCAGACTGACAGAGAGAAACCGTGTCACTCAACCAGGTTCGACAAAACTGGAAGAAGCACTGGATGCAGCCAGACAGAAACTGACTGAGTGGAAGTCATGGAAAGATGCAGGCTTACGCCTACGCGCAAGAGTCAAAGAGTTGGAACATGGCGATAAAATGACCAAATACTTTTTTCAAAAGATAAAAACCAACACTCGGAACAAACACATCGACCGACTGAACACAGGCGACACAGTCACTTCAGATCCGGAGTGTATGCTATCCATAGCAGCAGACTTCTCCAAGGATCTCTACACCTCCAGAGAGAACCAATTACCTCAAGCAGCTGTAAGGGAGGCCAAACACAAGTTCTTGAACCACCTAGACAAGAGCCTGTCAAAAGAGCAGACCAAAGAGCTAGATAAACCACTCACTCAAGCAGAAGTGAGAGCAACGCTGTATTCACTTCAACCGCACAAGACACCAGGCAGAGATGGTCTATCCAAGGAGTTTTGGCAAACCTTTTGGCCGGTGTTTGAGCAAGAGTATATGTCCTTTCTCAGCAAAGCAGAGTCACAGGAAGGACTAGGAAAATAAATAAGCACGAGAGTGGTCACCTTGCTGTACAAAAAAGGATATCCAACAGATATCAAGAACTACAGGCCGATTACGCTACTTTCTTGACACAACACCTGTGTTCTTCCGCAACTCATCTCATGTTTTGCTTAAGAGGGACGCTGGACCCGGTTTCCAGCAGGTGGTAGACATGCAATGGGATGGAGCGGCATGAGTGGGCCAGCGACATCAATAGAAGGTATATCTCAAAGGTAGGGGGTGGGAGGAACTAGGGTGTAGCAGCAGGTATCTGGCGCCAGGTTCAGGGTGAAGAGGTTCTCCCCCCCCCCAACATCCTGCTCAGTCAATCCCCTGGACCCCAGGGTAATCAATGATGGCAGGAATATTCCACATCTCTGTTTTTCTGATATGGTTCGAATTCTGCTCATGTAAGGGACGGTGGACCCATTTTCCAGCAGGTGTCGCTCCCCACCAATAGATGGGGCTCCCCCCCAGGTGTTAGCGGTGTCTGCTCTTATCAGCACCACTAACACTGACCGGGGCGTGTTAAAAAAAAAAAAAAAAAAAAAAGGCCGATTACGCTACTGACTGTCGTACATAAAGTGTTAGCCAAACTTCTGGTTAACCGCCTCAGCAAGATTACAAGCAGTTGTTTCCACATCGACCAAACGGGTTTCATCCCAGGAAATTCATCCTCGACAATGTCATGACTTTGACAGAATCAACTCGTTACATCAAGGACAGACGACTCAACGCAGCCATACTGTTCTTTGAAAAGGCATACGACCAAGTTAACTGGAACTTCCAGCAGCAGTGTATGGAACGGATGGGGGTGGGACCAAACTTTCGAAGATGGGTCAGAGTACTGTATAATGACGCCCATAGTCAGGTCCAAGTCAAAGGATTCCTCCCCAGACCCTTCAAGATGTCATGCTCGGTCTGCTAAGGGGACCCGCTCACGACACCCTTGTTTCTCTTCACGATGGAAGCGATAGCATCCTTTCTACGAAAGGATCCATCCATCGACAGACTGGTCCCTGAACCGACTCTCCACACACATGTGGTGACCCTTCCGACTACACTACTCTTTGCGGATGATCTCACAACCATCATCAAGGCCTTTGAGGCTTCCTTTAAAGGACTTATCAAAGCTATACAATTCCAACTGGCCTCAGAAATGAAAGTCAATTGGCACAAGAACATGGGCTGGTGGCTGGCAGACAGTCAGCAACCTCCCCATGAAGTTTCCCCAATAGGGTTCGAGTGGCAAAATCTGAGAACGCCCCTGCGTTTTCTGGGAATCAAGCTTGCGGATTCCGGACCAGACCAGACCAGGGCATGGGAGATGCTGACGAAGATGTTATGCGAAATGGACACCTATTTCAGCGTCTACACGCTAGTCTTCAGAAGGGCGCTGGTACTAATTGCGTCCATTTTTTCCATGTTGTGGTATGCAGCCACCATATGGACACCAGAAGAAAATCGACACAACCCTCAAATGACGAGCACCTGCTTACTTATGGACCGGGAATCCCGCGACACACGCTTCATACCAAAGGTGGCTTGGTCACACATCATCCAACCAAAGGGTAAGGGTGGTTTGGAAGTCCTTGATCCGGTTACTTAAACCAAGGCCCTTCAAACGAAGTGGATTGTCAAGTTCCTACTACAACAACGACTCCCCTCGACTACGCTGGCCTTGAATAGGATCAGACAGCTAGCTGCCTAAAGCCACCTCCCCGTCCAACATGCAAGGGCTCTTCTGGGTAATGTCGAAGTCTTGGGCGACTCGCAACAATGTTCAACGGACTAACGAGCAACAACAGGTGCAACCGCCGACCCACTTGGAGTACTGGATGTACCTTATCAGGATCTGGCGAGAGATCTTCCCGACCAAGGGTCGAAGTCCAACAAACAGAGAGGAAGTCCTGCACCAGCCCCTCTTCTGCAACCAATGGCTGAAAGACCCCTCCGATAAACCATGGATTCTGACGACACAGGATACCCGCTGGATTACATGGCTAGAAAAGGGCATCTGGCAACTTCAACACATCTAGAACCATCACTGCAATCGTTGGAAGACAATAGCGGAGCTCATAACAACTCTCAAAGGATGCCGCAACTTGGAGGACAACCGGCAGGTGATGTTACGATCCATATCACAGGATTGGGTGGCACTTTTACAAGCGCCCCCCGCCTGGACATCAGGGCAGTGGGCTACGTGGCGGTCACAAAACACTCCCACAGAAGTATTGTCATACGTAAAGGCAACAGGCCCGACAGGGGACTGGGGACTATGGACCATCCACGACATAGAACAGTCAGGAAACAACATTAGCACGGTCTCTAAAACTGTACGTGCCCGAGTCACAACCAAACCGTCCTTCCTCAGTAAAATCAGAGTGGTGGAGGACGAAGACTACAAAACTTATCAGTCGGGCACAAGCGCTTATCAGGTATTGAAAATTCAGGAATGAAAATTCTGAAGTGAGAGTTTTGGGCAGTCTGAAAATCCTGAATGGTCCTAAAGTGGTGAAAGGTCCGAAGACCCTGAAAACCACCTGTTTAGGCAGGCTGCATCCTGAAGTGGTGAAGGGTATCCTGAAGTGGTCAAGTGAGAGTTTTGGGTAGTCTGAATTGACTCTGAAAATCCTGAATGGTCCTGAAGTGGTGAAAGGTCCGAAGACCATGAAAACAACCCTTCACCACTTGAGGATGCAGCCCGCCTAAACAGGTGGTTTTCAGGGTCTTCGGAGTTTTCACCACTTCAGGACTATTCAGGATTTTCAGACGTGAATGGTCCTGAAGTGGTGAAAGGTCCGAAGACCCTGAAAACCACCTGTTTAGGCAGGCTGCATCCTGAAGTGGTGAAGGGTGTCCTGAAGTGGTGATGAAAAATACGACTGTTGTTAACCTTCTCTCGGGACGCAGAAGCGTACCAATATCCTAGACTACTCAACTAGTTTCGACTATAAACTTAGACGTAATCCGGTGAACACAGAGCTCATCTTGTCCCAGTGTTGGGAGAAATATATTACGGGGTGCCTTGGCAACACGGAGAAGCTTGACTGGCAGGTCCCCCTCGCCATCAGAAATACTCGTATAAGAAGCATGCAATGGCTTATATACTATCAGGCCTTGTCGGTCAACACATGGGTCAACAGGAGAATGTTGGGAACTGGTAGGAGAGATTTCAACGATAGCTGCGCAGTCTGCGATGATGGATCCCTCGAGGACGTGCTACACTGTCTGATAAACTGTCCTAATGCACAAAGAATTTGGAGCAGAACGCGAGCGTATTGGTTGGAGCTAGTCGGCGCATCGCTACCGGACAGCCTACTGACACTCCTGACGGGTTTGGCACAACCAAGTTTCAGAGAAGTCTGACATTCAACCCTCTTCAGAAGACTTCGTCCTTTTACATTGTGGATAATACGGAAGGCTCGATGCAAACAAACGATAGCACGCCAAAATAAATCGACCCTGGAGGCCTGGGAAAATGTTCTTCAACTTCTACACACGGAATACCAGGCAGATTGGCGCCGAGCAAACAAGAATATCAAGGGCGAGCCCACAAAAAAGCAAATAATCATAGACAAATTCATCAAGGACAGGCTCCGAACGGGCAAACTCGACACAGTACAAGGTGACCCCCCGCGATTGTTATGGAAAAGGACGAAGGAACAACAAGGGAGAGACAAAACCACGGTCCTTGCCTCGTTGGAAATGGCACAATCACAAAACAGTTCAGCAAACATAAATTCAGCTTAGTGGACTTACAGGACTATGGTTTCATGTAAAAAGGGACTTGGTCTCCACGTCAGGGGGGACAGTAGGGTTTAGGGTCTTAGAAGAGCGGACAGAGAGGAAGAAAGTTTTGGGGTTCAGAGCGGAGGAATAGCACAGGTCTTATCTCTTGGACTAGGAACTGGTAAATCAAGTCATCATTATAACCGAGGGTCTAGGGTTTAGGACTTGTACAGAAGCTAGGCAAATAGGGTTTAGATTTGAAACCTTTCAAGGGAATCATACGCGTCCCAGAACACTCTGGTAAAACACACCTACCCGACAGCAGAACTGGGATTAGGTGGTTTGGCAAACTGAGATAGTACAGGCTAACTTAGGCAGCGCCGCAGGGGTAAGGGATGGTACATCATTCCTCAGGGAAGTATTCAACGCCATCCACTCGGGCCTCCCAGCCATAATTGGGGGGAGCGTGCATGTGTTTCTTATGTATCTCCTATTGACTTGCTGGGGGAAAGGAACCGGACTGCTGCTCCCCAGAATGGTAGGAGCCAGAACCATGAGGTTCTGTTATTAAAAAAAACAAAAAAAAAACAAAAAAAAAAAAACACGCACCTACTCTTCGATTCCTGAGTCCACTAGCAGACATCGTGACACCAGATGAAGACACGGCGTCATCACCTTTTTGTCCGCGCAGTCTCCAGGCACACTCTCCAAATTCGAGGTCCTAAGGCGAGTTCCTCAAAGGTCTATCCGCGTAACGAATTTTGCAGGCTGGGCACTCTCGGCCCACGGAGAGTGCCTATGGTGGATTCTGACTGGTATCCGAGGGTTTTTGGGTGATGGTATTGGATAGTTGGTGCAGCCATGAAAAACTCTCCAAAATCGGAGAGTGGAAAGTAGTGCAGCAAGACCCATATTCTACAAAGGGGCGGGGGGGGCGGGGGGGATCGGGGGGKGGAATCAACACAGCTGCCATCAGGAAGCAATGTTTCATTGGCGCATGAGCCAAAGCACTTAGGGCATCTGCAGATGTATCTGACTGCATTTATGGCTGACTGTGGATGTATCTGAGCGCAATATGTGCCGAGCGGAGTCAGAAACGTCGTGAGTATCCACTCAGCGCAGACTCACACCAGGACTTTCCTGGCTGTACACCACCGCTTTTCCGCCCTGGCCTAGATGCACCTGACCGTAATGACGTAGCGATCTTGGTGTGAGTGGCCTCCAGACATACCGACGTTTTTTTTGGGGGGGGAAGCAGTCTCGGAGTATCTTCATTTCACTGACTTGGCTCAAACCAATATAGAGTCAGGGCATACTCACACTGGCGCTTCAGATGTAGATGCTATGCCTGATTGAAACAGCAAACACAGTTAGTGTACAGTCCCACTGGGATACTGCGATTTATTGCATAGATGCATGTGGCTGTAATCAGGTCCAGAGGTAAGTCGAGAAAGTCCTAGTGTGAGTATCCCCCTATTTTCTTCATCTGACCAGCGTGCGATCCGAACACGAGTCTGTTTACCAACAGTTACGCATATATGTATAGCCACAGAGGGGCAGGCGTACTGGGCTCAGTAGGAAAGAAGTCCTGGTGTGACTGTGCCCCCGCCAGTGGGGTACCCACAGGAAAAAAGACATCTCAGGTCACACTCACACTGGAACCGCCCTAAATGTGGGCCTCGCCACACCACTCTTGAAACCGAATTTTCAAGAGTCCAACACGCCGCCACACAACCTATTGAAAGTTTTATGCCAGAAACTTTTTCAAAAGCTGTCAGAAACGCGTCTCAAGAGTCGCTCTTGAAGAAACGAAACCCCCAGCCTGCAACACCAGTCCTTTCAAACGTCCTCGCGAGAAGTGCCCCTTGTTTTTCGAGAGCTGTCAGATCGTTACCCTGACACGGTGGTCGGATCGGTGGCCCATTTTCAAGAGTCCACTTGTGAAGAGGTCAACATTGTGCAGACATCTGTGGGCCCGTTCCAATCTTCAAGAGCAGGCCGTTCCCGCCACACAGCACTCTTGAGAAACTGCAGACCAGCGCGCCCATTTTCAAGAGTCCAGTTTTCGAGAGTGCTGTGAGGCGAAGGGCCCTAAACTCTCGAAACCCTGGCTCTTGAAAATTCTGACAACTCTTGAAACAATTTCGCATTTCAAAAGTGAAACAATTTCGCGTTTCAAGAGTGGTGTGGCGAGGCCCTGTATCTGACTGCAATTACGGCCATACCTGGATGAATCTGACAGCAGTCAGGTGCTGAGCTTCGTAAAAGAAGTAGGGGAGTGAATATGCCCTTTGAGTTGTTGTTGTTTTGTTTTTTTGTCCTTTGTTTTTTTGTCCTTTTCCCTCCCCGCTGTCCTCTCGGGGTCATGATGGCACCTGCGGCCACATAATGCTGCTCAGCCCACATAGCACCGCACACGCATCATTTTCACACTTCCTGCCCATGAAGGAGCACGCCCGGCCCGCTCGAGTCACATTATACCACCCTGCGGGGGGAAGAGAAGAGCACAGCAGGGGGAGGAGGGGCGGGGGGATGAATGGAGCACACGAGCACAAACTGGCCTGCGAGAAAGGGTGTTGGCACCGTACGGTCCACACAATATAGCCTGTTCCACATGGGGCAGCCCAGTCCGATCCTTCCGTGTATAGGTGGTAGGATTGGACCTGGGTCCACTTGTAGTTTCTGAAAAGCACTTCCCCAGGTGACAGTATCAAAATTCCTTGAACATTGAAGAGTTTGTGCACAAGTTTGGGCGTCAACAGGTGGCCATACACTTTTCATGTGTAAGAAATCACAGCACTGTGCACCACTGAACTATTGGTGATCAGAGCATGATCATCACACTGCTTCTGGCCAGTGTAAGATCACACTGCAACAAGAGGGCTGCCTGTGGCTTTGGCAGTGCGAGCCTGCGCCTGGGCATACCAGAAACAGCCTGGACCAACCATTACACTTTCTGCTGCCTAAGCAAAGCTGTGACGCCGTGTTGCAAGAGTATCGTTTGGGCATAAAGCGTGAAGCAGTATCTCACAAGGCAGTCATGCTGCTGCTCTGCCCACAGGATGAAGTTAGGCGGAGCTCGCCGAGCGGTGGAGCTCGAGGGTGGAGAAGAAGACCTCCCTGGCTATAGAGCAAGAATAGTAGGAGGGAGTAGGCCTTGACTATGGAGGTTGCCATGCTCGAACACAGCTACCCGGCTGCTACACCCTGATCATCAATGTATACAAGCTATCTTTCCAACCTAATGCACGCATGATGAGTGTGCATTGTGCTAGTGGTAGCTTGTAGTCAATTTGGCATAGTGTCCCTGGAATGGATGAATGTTTTCTTTCTTTCACTACACAGCCGAAGAACACGGTTCACTCTTCAAGCCAATAACCACACAGATCATTGGACTGTCGACACTACACTTTGCATTGTTTGAAATCTTCACACTTCAAGCCAATAATCCACAGTGCCAATGTGATATCATCGTGGAGATTGGTCTCGTTAGAGGATGAGAGAAAAGACTGAAGTGATATGCCTGATTAATCTGAATAAAACAGAGATTGGGATACTGGTTTGATTCCTGGCTGGTTTGGGATGAAATGTGACAGGGAATGAGACAGTATGCTACACATAGAACTTACCGGTTATCATCTCTGGCATCCATGTGGTCCCGGATAGTTCCTAGGTCAATTGGTCGCTTGATTACGTCAAAGTAATCATGAAGGCCAAGTTCTTCAACGTCCACTGGCTTCAGGAAAGGCCATGCCCACTTATGATGCATAAGCTGCACAAGTAAACCACACCGAAGTCGCACTTTGTCATAAGATCGGGTAATTTCAGTTCCGTAACCTGGTGAAATGGTTCATTCTTCTAACCGGCAAGCACATAATTGTATTTCCAGATGCATGACTGGGACTTCGTCACGTGGGAGACCACCAAACCAACCTAGACCAATTCACCTGACTAAGCAGGTTCATACTCATGTTTTTGTCTCACCTGGTCTTTGGTTAGATTTCCGTTGCCACTGCCAGCAGCTACTATCCAAGCTCAGACACCATCCAACACACACCGATGCTATCCTAAATTTCCTAATGGATTAAAGTTACCCATCGATCTAAATCCACACACTTGTCCTAGACCTCGTCTCACTCTGCGAGAAGATCATCTGTACTGAATACTGGTCACCTGCTTGCCAAGGAAGCCTCTACAAGTATTCACTGCTAAGTGTTCAGTCAAAACTCCAGATCTGATTTCCCATCTGCTTCCTTCCCTTCTTCCTCTTCATTTGTAATGACCTGTAAAATCACAGACTGAGAACTCTGCTGTTTTCTGAGTTTTGCCACTGGACTACGCGACTTGCTGAGATTCCCGCATTCTGCTGAGATTTCTAAGTACGCGAGTGCACATGATTGCCGAGTTTCCGTGTGTTTGTCTGATTGCAGTATTGCTTGGGTGTGCGTGCAACCCGCCAAGGTACTTGTATGCCCTAGAGGCCCTCGGGGCTGGTACTTACCTGTGGACGTGCTTTTGTGGGTTGCAGCACGAACTTAGTAGGCTAGGCCCGCGTAGGATGGAAAACACTCCAAGTAGTGGGCAGGTAGGCAGAAGAAGACAAAAAGTTAGTACCTTTAGAGGCCGATGGAATTTTAGGGGTACCCGTCTAGTAGTCTGAGTCTAGGGCCTGTAGCGAGGGATATCAGACGGCAATGATGTTTTTTCCCTCCGAAAAGGGGGAAGGTACCCGTAGCTTGGGAGGCCGAGCAGCCTGGAAAGTCACCGCCCGAAGTGGCAGTAGACCGGTATATTTTGGAGGAGAGTGAAGATCTCCTCCTAATTTTGCGTCGAGCAAGTTTGGCGACCAGCCGATGGAGCGAGCGCTCAGCTTGGAGGAGCGCTGGGAAGGAAGAAGGCTGGCTTGCCCGTCCACCGCAGCTATGGTGGAGAGGACCAAGGAGCAGGCTCTGGGAAAGGAGTAGGAGGAGGAAGTCGGTGAGCAAAGAGGAGAGTGGCGGGGGTGCTTACCTGGCTATGGTGGTCTGCATCTTCATCTTCTTGGTTGGCGCTGCACCTGGAAGGCCCCATTTGGGGTTGGTTTCTTCAAGGAAGACTTCGAGGTAGTGTTAGGCATGGCCGCCTTAGTAGGAGGGACACATTCACATTGTTTTTGCGTTGTCCCTCAAGCCTTGCTCCGTTAGTCCGCCATAGCCACCTACTTGACTAAGGACGAGGAGGGTGTATGAGATGGCTATGGTGGACCTCGTGAGTGGCTGGCAGTAAGGAGGAAATTCGGACATCTTTGATTGTTATTAATACTTATTATTATTATTATATTATTATTGTTATTATTATTATTATTATTATTATTATTCTCATGAAGAAGTTGGGGGAGCTGAAAGAGGTTGGAGATGGTAGCGAGTTAGAGAGGGATTTGACATTGATGATTGGTCTTTGCGGTGTACATTTTCTTCTTCTTCCATTCTCAATTCTTCATCTTCCTTTGTCTATTTCTCTTTTCAAGTTCTTCCATTTCAGTTGTAATTGAACGGCATTGTCTTTCTTAGAGTTATTGCACTTCAAGATAGCCAGGATCATAACACCTTAACCTTAGCCCTCGTCCATTCGTTGCTTTCATTCCTTCCATTGCCTGTCGTCCTTCCACTCCGACCTTCTATTCCCTGCCTTCTGGCCTTGCTTCCCTGCCATCAAACTGCACTCGCTTGCTTGCATTCCTTCATCCCATTTCTTCCCTTGTTTCCTTGTTTCCTTAGTACCTTGCTTTCCGTCCTTTTCTTGCACTCCTTTTCATTCCTTCATTTTATTCCTCCAAGTCCTTCCATTGTTCTTTTCTTCCTTCCTCCCCTTCTTCTTTCTTTTAAATAAAGAAAAGAAAGAAAAGAAACAGGACCTTATAGGGCCGGAGGCCTAGATCAGTTGGTAGAGCACATGAGTGGCATTCAGGAGGCCGTGGGTTCAATTCCCAGTGTCGTCCATTCGATTCCCCATGGGCCCCTGAGGCATGCTCTGGGTTCACCAGCTGAGAAAGACAGCTTTCTCCCCCTGGTTGGTCTTGGCAGGGGACCCTTTGACCCGGCCAACCCTAGTCAGGGGTTAGGAATGCAGCGGTGCTTGGGCACGGGAGGAGGTCGGTGCCAACCCATAACTCTTACGACACTCCAGCTTAGGTCCATAGATTTGGCACGCTCCGATAACAAATGATGGAAACTGGATGTAGTTAGGAGGTTAGGTCGTGGGAGGTATATGACAGAAGAATACAGCACAGTTAAAAAAAAAAGGAACAGGACCTTATGGGCCTGACTCTGTTCCATTCTGGCGAGCACCACTCCGATTCCTCTTCCACCGGCAAGTCAGAAATCACACTGTCGCCACCCTTGACACTTCCCCACGCTACGGCCCTGACAACATTGATTAATTCCTTTGGAAGAATTAACTGCCAGTCAAGCCCATACTTTTGACGAGGAGCCCCGCCCCTTGTCCACTTCGATCTCTCAGGTTTTCTTCCGAAAACCAGTCCAAACCATCCCTCTCAGCCTGCTACTGTGGACTGCCAATACCCTGCGTTCATCTTTAGAATGGATTGAACTGCTTCCTCCCGTCCTTATTCCTCCTTCACATTGCTTTTTTTCTTCCTTCCTTTCCTTCTCTACGTTCCATTTCCTCCATGCCTTTCATTGTTTGTATCATTTGTGGCCTTCTTTACATCCATCCACTCCAGTTTGCCTTCTTTTGATTACTTTCAACCACTCTAATCCCGCTCTAACTTCTAAAGCCATCCATGTCAATTCACTTACGCATTCATCCCCATCCATCCCGACCCATCCCTTCTGATGCATGCCCAGAGTAAGATGCCACCAATGCATGAGGAAGAGATACAATGTCATGCAGATGTTCAGGGAGACAGAACAGCAAGCAACTGTACACATTCGGAGGGAGGAAAACTCAGGAGATAAGCAAAAACACTTGTTTATTCTCCAAAACACTGAGTCATATTTGATGTGCATGTCCTCGACGCATTTCAATCTGGGCGCATTCCAGATCTCTTCAGGAGGGTCCAACCACCACCACTATGAAGGTACACAATGCCTCGTACAAGAATGCTATTTTGTCATCCAATCGCCTCTCCTTCTCTCTTACCCTCACACCCTTTCTTTCTCCTGATCACAAGGCAACCTGGACGACAATCATTTCCCTGCTGAAAGAAACTCGCCTTCGGGGCTACCCCCTAGAGGTCTCGCTCAGCTCCTTTGCGAGGTTCGCCAGGGTGGTTGGACGTCACATGAGATCTTCGATCTCACAAGTGTACCCCCACCCACGAGCACTACAGGGACCAGATACGTTTGTGGGTTTCACGGTCGGTTGAAACCGTTCTAGTCGACCGACATCCACCTTGTATTTAGGAGATCAGCGCCCTAGGTGACAAGCGACGTTCGGGTTCAGACGACGTTTTGATCAAGCGTACCTATACTGCAGCGAACGAGCAAACATCCTCGGCTGATCTACCTCTGCGACTGCACCTAACCCTCCTAAATTTTCGGAGAGGCTCAAAACAGGTTCTCCAATTGCCTGGGGGCATGTACTGGTGGTTTAAGACTGTAAATTGTCCCAAATGCAGCTATAATGCCCGTATGTTATATTCGGGCGAAGATGGTAGCTTACAGTATCTCAAAATCGAACAAACAAGACGCTAGCTAACATTATCTTAAAATTGGACAAACAAGTCGTAGATGAATCGACGTGTGGCGGATCAAGTGACAGAGTTCCAACACAAATGGGCACGGCGATTGAAGAGCCTTTTTAACAACAGGATCGAAATAACCACTGCCACTTCGGCTCATACTACACAAATCTAGGTGCCCAGGCAAAGCAGAAACAAGACGGCCCCCTACACCTGTCAAGCAACACAACTCGGAGACATCCGCTGAAACTCATCTTCGTCTGACCAGTCTCCCGTCATTTCAGTCAACCAACCAATACCCTCCTCTGTTCCGCAACGATCGATCATTTCCACATTTTGAAGGACGTTCATCTGAAAGACTGAAACTCAGCAGCGTACTTTTCATAGCTTTTCATGCTTGTGCACGCAGCACACAAACAAGCAATAAAACTTGGGTGGTTTTCTCAAAATTTTCTTGAAATTTCAACAAAATTCTTCGAGTTTCCTAGCTTAAAATTCCCTGATGAGCCGAACTCGCCCTTTAGCTGCGAAACAACGTAGATTTCCAACTGACAGGTGCGAGCATGGATTTCCAACGTGATTTTGCTTTCTGCGCTTGTTGCTCTTAGGACCATCTCTGTCCACCTCCTTAGCTGCTAACCGTGTGTGCCTGTATTCTACTTCAGAAGCAGACAGTCTCCACCTTCCAGCGTAGAAAGATGCTAGCTACATAAGCGCATGGGTCAGGATCTCGGCAGATGCATGACGGCGAAATATATGAATCATTCGAGAAGTGCGCTACTGGCCAATGGACGCTGGGCTACAGCATCAAGACAAGTGCTTGGAACAACTGTGAATGAAGCAGCATATAACTCATTGAGATAAACAGGACTATCATCTGGCGGCTCTACCTCAAAGAAGCAGAGTCAGAACATGACGGCACAGGGGACGAGAACATCTCGGAGCCCAAAAGCTAGCAATTGCTATGAAACTGGGAACCGATGAGCAGGTCGATGATGCCATTCACTGGGTACGAGAGCCTGTTGCCTTGATAGATAGGAGAAAGGGTGCGAAGGTAAGAGAGAAGGAGAGACGATTGGATGACGGAACCACATTCTTGAATGAGGGATGCTGCACCCCTCGTACTGGTGGTGGTCGGACCCTCCTGAAGAGATCTGGAATGCGCCCACATCCAAACACGTCGAGCTCCTCGAGGACCTTGACATGCGCATAAATACGAGTCGGTTTTTGGAGAATGTTACAACCGTTTTTGCGTAACTCTTGAGTTTCTCCCTCCGAGGGTGTACAGTTGCTTGCTTTTCTGTCTCCCTGAACTCAAGTCTCTTGACCTGAATCTGGTGCATTGGCATAACCTAGGTTGGCACAACCTAAGGCCATTCGCACACCCCCTTGGGTTCGAACATGGTAAGGGCTGCAGACACTGCTTGTTCCACCCAAGGGTTACATCCATGGTTGTTGTGTGCTGGGTGTAGACCAGGGAGGGATGCCTCGAGTGTCCAGCACATGGGTTCTTCTGATGATCACAATCACTTCCAGGTGTGTACTTACCATGGGTATTAGAAGGGTAGAATGGGGGAGAAGTGGTTGTAGGCAGCTGTGTAGGTAGGGGGGCAAGGGTACAGTCCAGGGAGTCGATTGGGAGTTGCATGTTGAGTCTGTAGCCCAGGGCCCTTACACATGATCTGCATAGACTGTGCTCCAGGTCTGCTTATGGATACCCAAGGGGGAGTCGAGTGTGCGAGCACAGGGAATTGTGGGGGAAGAGGCAAGGCGCTTACGATACCTGAGGGTGGGCTTCACGGGAGATCTAACGATACCCGAGGGCTGGGCTTCAAGGGTAAGGGATCCCTCACGAAAGTACCACTTGGGGAACGAATGGTGAGTCAGTAAGGGATAGACCTTAGGAGTATCCCGCCTAATAAGGCTGGGAGGGTAGGGTACATCACATCAAGGAGAAAGGTAGCTAGCTTCCTAGAGTCTGCTTCAATAAGACATAGGGTGCTGATGCACCCTACTGACCGGTCATTCTAAGTAATTCGTGCAGCCCTGTGGTTGCACCTGGAGAAGTGGTGAACCTCCGGTACGTGCACATGCGTTAGCATGCTGCCACAAATTCGGGTTGCAGTAGGACTGAAACTTAGGTCGAATACCGATGATATCCCATAGAGGTAGGTGCGAGGTTTTACAATCCAACTAGATAACCAAATGGCTGAAGGTTGGAGGGGATCCCCAAAGTCAGAATCCGTCCTCTACAACAATCTGGGCTTTAGAAAAAGAAAAGAAAATGGCCTTGGCTCAGATGACGCCAAGCCTGCCTTAAAAGTTAAAGAAAAGGAAAAGAGATAACTGTGGGAAACTTGTGGCTCCCTCCTTCCCTCTCTCTCTCTCTCTCTCTCTCTCTCTCTCTCTCTCTCTCTCTCTCTCTCCTGCCTACTCTACATCTTCT
>BFEA01000059.1:1309250-1319631 GCA_003427395.1 Chara braunii
CCTGTTGTTGCAGTTGAGTCCTTTCGCCCTCAGCGTACCCATCGACTTCCTTCTCGATATCGTGACTGACCTTACCCCCCCATATGCCCTCTATCTCTTACCATTCCTGGACACTTAAGCAGCAGCTCCCGGTTTCGGCTTCTACATTCGGCTTCTACATTCGACTTCTACATTCGACTTTCGACCTCGGTGCTTCTGTTCAGTACCAGAGTACACGTCGCGTTGTTCCGGACGTCCACTTGGTTTTCTGCATTACTCCTACTTCATCCTGGCTACTTCGATTCGACTTCACTCTGGAGACTTATCAGTTGGACTACTTCATCTCTTCGGCTACAGAGTTCTCATCATCCCCCTGTATCCTTACCCTCCAGTCGCATGATGACCCCTATTTCCCCTGTCTATGTGGGTGTGTCCGCTTGCCGCCCTTCTGCCTTACCTTATGCTGCGCGCCCTCCTCCGGAGTGTACGTTTTCTTTGCTCGCGGCTCTTGGGCCACATGTCTATGCCGGCATAGCCCTCTCTCCTGCCAGGCTCACCTTATGCGTGCTCCCTTGTGTGAGTGCCATTCCCCTTTCAGCTGGCGGTGCCCGTTTGATGGTTTCCATTGAGCCCGGTGTCGTGCTGTTACTCCCCCCCCTGAGCCTGATGACCCTTACCTGGTTGTGCGAGTGCCCCCTTGGAGTTTACTCTAAGAGTCGTACCCGCCGCCTCCCCACCTATTCCTACCTCTCCCATGCGACTGAGTTCCTTCCTCTTTTGTTCAGGCATTGTGCATTGTGTACAGGGTACTTGAGATTGTGCCACATTCTTTCGACGTAGGACATTGGCTTAGATATTCTTTGGCCTTTAGGGCCATGGTGTTGATTTATGTTCAGCCTACTTGGCTCATGAGACATTCTTTTCTCTTTCTTGGCTGACACAGGTCAGACATTTTTCTCTTTCTTGACCGACACAGGTCAGACATTTTTCTGCTTTTTGGGTCGACTCAGACCAGACATTGTTTATAGATTAGGCTTGAGGCTTAGTCTGCACTGCATCCCTTTTTCCTGCATGGAGTTTGCTCCGCATTTAGGATTGTTTTTCTTTGGCCGTTCCTTTTGGGTTCCCGCTCTTTCAGCGGACAGCGTGTTTTGATGCATCTCTGGATCCATTCACAGGTCCGAGGATCGTGGAGCGGTATCCCTCCGGCCCGGTAGGGAGGCCGGACCAGTTTCAGGCCGCCGGCCTGACCCTGGTCCGGTACCAGGTTATTCCGCTACTGGACCCAGGCCGGTATATCACTTCGGCCTAGGTCCAGGGCGGCAGGTTCATTCATTCGGTGCTTGGTTCATTCATGGGCCGGATTGGACCCTCACTCAGTGGCTGCTCTCATGTGTGTCCATCTCTTCTCTCTCTCCCTCTATCCCCGCACGTGCCCTCCGCACGTGCGTCACACCCACGTGGCATCCAGCACCACCCACCGACCGCACACCCTTCATGCGTCGCCTCAACGGGAGTCCCAAGACATGCCATCTCCAGCCTCCGCTATGCCGCCCTGAACACGCCAGATCGCTTCATGGCTTCCCGGCGCAACACGCGTCCCGGGTTTCTATTTCAACAGTTCACAGGGTGTGTGGAAGGAGGCTATTGCCTCCATAATGAACAGAAAAATAGGGGCTGCTAGTGGGTCCCCCTGTCTGACCGACCTGGACATTTTATACTTTTCAGAAAGATGACCATTGAGTTGAACCTGTCCTTGTGCGTCATTGTACAGAACGCGGATCCATTTACGAAAGTTAGGGCCAACTCCCATCTTTTCCATGCATAGTTGTAGAAATTTCCAGTTTACCTAGTCGTCAGCCTTTTCAAAATCAAAGAAGAGGATTGTCGCGTTGATCCTCTTATTTGTGATATATCTGACTGATTCCGACAGCGTCATGACGTTATCCAAAATAAATCTTCCCGGTACGAAACCCGTTTGGTCCAGATGAAAACATCTATTTGTGACCTTTCTCAAACGATTCGCTAGAGCTTTAGCCAGTATCTTGTGTGTGAGTGTTAAAAGAGTAATTGGCCTATAATTTCTGATATCCTTGGGGTTCCCCTTTTTATACAAAAGGGTAACGACTCCCAACGAGGATTCCAACCCAAGGCCTTCTTTGTGCCATGCCTGATTTAGAAAAGCCTCATATTCCCCGCCGAGGATGGGTCAGTATTCCTGCCAGAATTCCTTGGTGAGCCCGTCCCTTCCTGGTGTCTTATTAGGAGGCATTGAGTTAAGGGTTTCTCTTAGTTTGTCTTGGGTTAGAGGGGCATCCAACATCTTTGCTTGGTCCCCTTTCAGCGTGCAGTCTAGGTAAGCCAATAACTTATTTATGACTTCTTTTAGTTGCTGTTGTTCCTGATCCCCCTCCCTTGAAGTGTAAAGGTCCCTGTAAAAGTTGCAGGCTACTGTCAACATCCCCTCTGGAGTAGATTCCAAGCCTTGCGGTCCATCCAACTGTTCTATCAACGCATTTCTACCTCTTGCTTTGATCTTTTGAAAGAAGAACTTCGTCATTCTTTCTCCCTCCTCCCATTCTCTCACTCTAGTCCTCATCTGCAATCCCCTGGCTTTCCATCGCTCCCAGTCCCCCAGTTCCCTTCTAGCTGAGTTTATTATTTTCTCATACATCTCCATTCCTGGATTGTTAATTAGATTTATCTTTGCAATGCGTAACGCTCGCTGCAGCTCTCTTTCTCTAGCCGCTCTTCTAGCCGCTAACTGCCTAGCCACTACTAACGTTGCCTTCGACAAATCGTTCGTAAGATCTTCAAACGATTGTGTTTCTTCATCATATCCCAAGCATACTTGCAGTATAGCATCTTTCAACTCTTGGGTTTTTAACAGAGAATTATTGACCTTATAAAAACTTTTACCCCTCTGTAAATGTTTGTTGAAAAGGAGGTGGAGGAAAATGGGCTTATGATCTAAGCAATTACAGTATGGCAGGTCCCCTATTCCAACCGCATGCAGTGTCCCTACTAGGCCTTGCGAAATGAGAAACTAGTCTATCCTAGACGCCGGCGTGTGCTGACTACGATTCCTTTTATAGAAGGTGAACTGCCTCTGATCCGGGTAGTGCAATCGAAATGGATCAATGAGGTCCTTGGATGACATGAGATTGTGAATGGGTAAGGCCTCATCCCATGACAACCCCTCCCCCGTACTTTATCTTCCTCCAAACAATCTGTCCTTACTTGGTTCGAGGGTGGCGTTCCAGTCCCTTGTTATTATAAGGTGCCTTGTTGCGTCTATATGAGCCTGTAGTGATTGTAGCATTTTTTACCTTTGGTGTCCTGTATTCGGGCAGTAAACCATGATCAGCGAGAACAACTCCTCCTGGTATACAAAATTGAGTTTTATCCAGCGTCCATCTCCCTCATCTACCGTAGCGTCTTGTAGAACTATTTTGTTTGTCATCGCTGACCTTTTGTTTTGTAGTATTACTACTCCTGCTGAGTGCGCTCTACCTGCTGTAGCCCAAAAGCTAGCTTTAACCCACCTTAGCTGTTGTAGGATGCATTGCTGGATGCGTTGGTGTTCCAAAGTATCTGTGAGATGAGTTTCCTGTATGCATAGAAAATCTGGTGGACTCCTTCCAAACCAATCTGAATACTTTAGTACGTTGTCCCATTTATCTTTATTTTCCAAGATCTGTACCATCCCGTTAATATTCCATGACATGATTGAAATTTCTGATTCGCTTCGTCCTACATTGACAACAGTCCTTCTCTTAGCTATCCCTTCACTCAAACCATCCTCCATTGGTCATGTTCCTTGTTGCTTCCCCCTGTAAAACCACCTCCTCAAGAACCTGTTTGGGACCAATCTATCTCCGTTGACAGTAGTGCGATCTTGTTGCCGATGTATTTCGGTAACTAGGAGAAGGTTTTTGTCCTGGTGACTATTGCCGCCCCCCTCGCAACCCACTCAGCTGCCTCCGATCCACCCTATAGGCCGTACGGTCCACCACCTGCCACGGCATCCAGACCAAATCCTCCGCCAGCCTATCCTTCTCCTGTAATCTGATTATAATAGGCATGTAGTCAACCATTGACCCACTTCCAGCCTTGTCGTCCCATTCCTCCCGGTCATGTGTGAGGTCCCCCAATATATGTGCCTTCATGGGCAGGTCCTCAGAGATCAACTCCTTGAGTACCTCATGAGAACAGTGGGTTTCCTTTACTGTAAGTAATGCAAGCGACTTTTGAATGGCCACTTCCCAATCAGAATTACCACTGTTCCAGCGATAGGGAAGGATGACTCTCTTGCCCGGGTTGTGTCTCGCGTAGAGCTTTGCCGCAGCGTTTATGTCCGTGTGCGACGAGGAAGCAATCTTCTGCAGGTTTATAGTGTCCATCTCCAGCTCCCTGTTCTGATCCTTGAGGACATTGATCTGCGCTTCCAGAATCGCCGCCTGTCTCTTCTCCTCCTCCTTTTGCTCATCCTCTTCCCTTCCGTTGGTTGCATCAACTGTTTCCTGATCCCCACTGTTGGACTTGTCCGCCGCTTCTTGCTACGCCCTGTGTTTTTGTTCCAACCTTTTCAAGCCTTGTGGCTGGTACGTTTTGGGCCAAACGAACTGTTTGGTGTATCCCGCCTTGTGTATCGTAATGTCATTATTAGCTAGTCTGGCCTTCCATGCGTACTGCGCTGCGTAGAATTCATTGACTTCCTGCTCTTTCTTCAACCATTCGAAGCGGTTCGTTGTTGTGACATCCTCTCCTGCTGCTGTGTCCTGTTTCAGGTTTCGGAGGTCTTTGTGGTGAGCCAGGCGGATTTCACATTCAGTGTGCCTTTCCCACCTTAATTTACGCACTGTCCTGATCCACTGGTTCTTTCTCTCCTTCCGCATCTTCCCACTCTTCCTCATCCTCCTCACCCTCTTCTTCATCCTCTTCATCATTCAAGTCCTGCGACATCTTATCCACTCCCTCCTCTAACCTCTCCTCCTGTGGCCCCCCAAGTTCCCAACTGAGTCCTCTGTTGCTTCCCTTGTCCCCTCACTCGGGGGGGTGGTTGTGGAACTGCTGCTTCCTGCTGTTTCATTTTGCCCTGACTGGTGGTCCGATGAGGAGGGTGAGGCCTCCCCGGAAGCTTGGGGAGTAGCATCCATCCTATCTCCCTAGTCGCTGCTGTGTCCTTGGTCCTCCTCGTCTTTGCCCGAATCCTGATCCTGCCCTGGCTGTGAGGAGGCTTCCCCCTCCCCTCTTCCTCCGTGTGCCCTTTTGAGCCTTTGGCTTACACTGTCCCCCCTCACCGACTCCCTATCACTTATTTTTCGTTTAAGAGAGGACTGTGAGTCCATCCCCCTGCCCTCCCCTGTAGTGGATGTACATCCCTCCTCCCCCACTTCCATCCCTGCTATGGTATGGTCACTATTGGCTGCACTCTCCCTGCTTTGTTGTTTTCCGTTGTCCTTCCTTCCCTCTTGTGCCAATTTTTTTGCCTCCTTCTTTGCCTCCTCCCTTGCTCTTTTGTTTTCTAGGAAGGCCAACTCCGCTTCTTGCCCCAGCTTGTGCAATTCTGCCATGGACGATAACCTCTGTTTGTTGTCGAGCACCATAGCACCATCAATCATTGGTTTAGTGATGTAACCCACTTCCTTGTCCTCCATCCTTTTCGCACCTGTGTGGCGTTTTTCGCATCTGTTTGGCGCCAACGGCTGTCGTATGGCGGGTAAATGTCTAGTTTGATCGTTGGTGAACTGTTCAGAACCCAAACCCATCTGGGAGTTTTTAAATTATCATCGAATATCCAGCCCCTGTACTGTGATGCGTTTATGTATCATACCCCCGGCTTATTGTCTGACTCTACCAGCATTGATTGTTTGAGTTGTGGCTGCCTCCCCCCCGATCCAGACCCTGACTGTGGGCAGTGCATTCCCAAGTGCCCTCTGCCCCTGCATTTGAAACAGAACAGGTTTGATTTGGTGGAGATGAAGACTGTGTTGATGGTCCAACGTTTTAAGAACACCACGAGTCCAATGAGCACATCATAAGATAATACATATAAAATCAGTGCATCCCCTAAGGCGTGTACTTGACGGACGTATATGGCCACACTGGAAATTTGTCCAATAGATCGGACCTTACCCTCATCAGCTGTCAGATATCTATCCCACAAGGTATAAGAAAAAGATCCTTCCTCTGACCCGCGGTTTCAATCAATCATAATGACATGACAAAAATTGTAGAACAGGTGTCGATGATGGCACTACATGACTGTCCTTACACCTCTACATCGCATTCCGCAGATTTCTAATTTAGAGGTTTCATCCGAATCAAGTGATCACCCTCAAAGATCTAGAGGAAACTAACTCGAGGAGGGGGTCATGCACCTTCTTGGGAGCGTCTTTCGATGTAAATGGTTGCAATTTGGGAACCTTCCCATTTACTTCGGTTAATCATGCTAGTGCGAAATACTCTCAATTAACCTTCTAGTGTTCTAGAAGCTTTTTATTTGCGATCTCAGCGATGGTGAGGTTATTGAGGTATTCCGAATGCAGCGGAATGCGATAGTTTGGAACTCGGAGAGAGAAGATCTCTAAAACACCTAATTCTTAATTTCTTATGTTTTATATGTGTCCTCCTACTTCCATTTTTGCTCTCCATTCAGAGACATCTCCGGGTTTCCCTGGTGCGGGTTAAATTGATCCAATCATCCACAACCCTTGGAAACCTAGGTCTATTAATCGATCGACAGGGCTTAGTCCGGTCGGAGGTTCCTCGCAGTTAGTGATCGTAAAAGTGCTTAGCCTAGCCTCTGCTACTAGATCTTCCACCACAGGGCCAGCAGGCAAGGTCGTTAGGGATGCGAACTGCAATTTGTGAAGCCACAAGCGTTATTTTCTTTCTATAGCCTCGATTGTGCAGGTTGTATATAGTCTTGCACTATATGCCCAGACTCTTGAAATACACAACAAACATATCTCGCCAATGCAAGGGCGGCTTAAGCTTGAGGGGCGGCAAATTGGGGACATTGTTGTGGCGTACGACACCAATTTCGCAAATTTGCAGCAATACCTCTACTCGTAATGTGTGCCTATTGTCACTTGAGGTTTTGTTGCATCATGAGCACTAGAGCCTGAGTGGCATCCGCCAGAGTCTATATTTCACTTACATTCCCCTCAGCAGGGGTGACAGGTGGTGATGCTACTACAATTGCGACCGTTGCTAGGATCGCTCTTCAGACCGACTTTGCATATTTAGTGTTTATGGATAACAAGAGATACCTGTTTTTAAGTTTTTCTGAGCTTCGATCGCAGAATGTGATTTCACAGCCCATCAGGAAACCTCAACCCATTGTTTCTTCTCATCGAGATCGGGCAAGAAGCACACGAAAAACGTCCGCATACTACATTATTGTCGTCGTGGGTCTTTGAACATATCTTCGATTATCCAAAAAAAGTTGAAAAAGAAGATTCACAATGAACATAATCAAATATTTTCAAAAACAAATTCTCAAAGGTGGAGAGATGGATGAAATGGTAGCTGCCAAACCAACCCAGGGGTTCTCCACCCAGTATAGCAGGGATACACAAGGCGACCTCGCCATTGGGGTAATGCTGCGCCAAGAAGGTGGTCAACTACGTTTGAGGAAGATGGAGCTCAAGGAAGAAGATGTAAAGTGGCCAAGGGGCATACGGGGCTCAGTGCTCACTGAGGAGCGTTGGCAATGTTGTTGTCAATGCTGCCAGTGGTAGGGGCCTATCTTCCTCGAAGATGGGGACCAAGGACATAAGGGGAACAAGATGCAAGGAGTTCCTGGTGAAATCAATACGATTGCCCGCCTGCTGCTGTTCTCGTTGATCTTCGGCCATAGCTCGGGCTGTGCCTCGACCTTGAGCAGGGTTTCTATTAGTGATGACAAGACGGCGGCGGCGAGGTGCCAACCATCCAAGCCTGAAGCATTACCAAGAAAACCTCGGAGATGAAACGAATCAGCTCTAATACCAACCTCACCCTCTACACAGTGTCCCGTACCCATGGGAGCGCCGATCAGAGTAGGTGCGGCGTGCCGAGGATTTTAGGCAAGGGATTGAACCGCCACGATGAAACTAGGGTTCTCGCCTCATATTTGAGGGCTCTTCAAATAACACCGGCCAATAGGGATAACTTCGAATTGCAGAAATCGAAAGAAAGAGAAGTGCAAGACAACCCCAAAACCTTGCCGCTGGACTTAGGGATAAATACACAAAAACTCAATCTGGTCCGTAACAGAAATACAAAACCCCACAAAAGAAATGTAGCTGACACCTAATCTAAATCAGGTTCACACCTCCCTTTTCATGGGGACTAAGGAGAAAAAAGGCGCTTTACGCGTCTAAGTCGGGCCAACGTCGCCCATCTAATTGACTGGATCCTCGTCATCGGAGGTGGTGGGAGCAGAGGTACTAGGACCAGGAAGTCTGCTGGAAGCACACCCGCGTTGCGGCCCCGCATTGTGGGAGAGATCCACGAACCGGATAGACTCTTCGTATCCCAACACCAACCACCGCCAGGAATACAAGTTCCTGAGCGGGCACTAACTACAATTAAACTGAGGCTTCCACGTGGCGTGCGGAGCAGACCAAGAAAACACTGTCAGACTGGTATATGTCAAGATCAACAAGGGGCCAGAAAACCATACAGTCAGCACAAACCCCACTCGCCCTATATGACACGCCTTAGACGGGTTATAGAAATGAACCCGATCGTTCCACGCTAGCATCCTCCGCACATCCGCACCGCAGTAAAGTTTGTCTCCGTGTGGGATCGGAAAAGGGGAAAGATGGCTATGGCGGATCGATGCAAGGCTCGAGCATGGGCAATTACTCGCTCTCACGCTCAAGTTAGCAAAACTCGACTCCATGCAATTCTCAACTTGTTTCAACCCGGACCTGCTTGAGCACGGGCAATTACCCGCTCTCACGCTCAAGTTAGCAAACCTCGACTACATGCAATTCTCAACTAAGTCAACTTGTTTCAACACAGACCTGACACCCAATCACGATGCAAAATAATCAGCGAGTAACGACTCCAGTCAAAAGTGCCACCTTGAAAAAAAATGACGATGGTGGGGAGGCAGAGAGATCGGGTGGTACAACTTAACCGCCAACATTAGATGTCCCTGGTCGTCTAAGCACACATACACCAAGTGGACGCAGAAGCGGAGACGTGGCACTTGTACCCAGAGAGGTGGGGGAAGGTGAAAAGGCAGGCGACAATCTTGCACCCGCGGCGCAAGGGTTGAAGTCTTAGTCAAGGCAAATTTAAAGGGGCATCAGCACACTCATACATCCATGTAGATGGCATAAGCCCACTTAACCGTGCAGACATGACGACAACAATGACAATTACTCAATCCTCAACTAACCATACATCCATAGACTTACTGATAGCGAAGCATTCAGCATCCACAGACACTTACAACGAAGGACATGCACACGACTGAGTACCTACAAAGGGTCTTCAGCACATGTGGAGAAGGAGAAAAGTCCCTTGTTATTAAAAAAATTCATCAATATTGCTGGCACTCCACGTGTGCAGCCACCATATCCAACCGAGCGGCGAGCGCAAGCCAGCATAGCCATAAGGCCCTACCACTAGCAGCACTCCCGTCTCCACCACCACTCAATATGTCCGACTACCACACCCCCCGTCTACCGCTAAGCCCACCCCACGTCGGCACTCCATCCATTCCTTGGGCACATCGAGCCTCTTCGACACTGCAGTCTTCACACATAGCTCCCATAGCATTGCAGCCGAGATCAAAGAGTATGAAAGCTGTGCAAATATATGGCGTGGAAGGCGGCGGGGCACCAGCGTGTAATGTGGGTAGGGACTATGAATACCCCCCGGCGGCGGATAGGCGTGGCCAAGTCCGCGGCCGCGGACGAGCGGCTTTGGCGCCACGTGGCTGCCAGAGGGGAGGGGGTCTCAGGATTCGGGAACCGCCATTCGGCGGCGCAACCCCTGCTCCACCCCCCCATACAAAAAAAATGGAAAAAAAACATCTTTTGGTTGGGGGGTTTGGGCAGCGAACGAGGAGAAATGAAAGAGAAAAAAATTGAACGCATTTTTTTTTTTTTTTTTTTCCGTTGATTGATTGATTGATTGATTGATTGGTGGGGGCGGGGTCGCCCCGCCCCGCGATTGATTGATTGATTGATTGATTGATTGATTTTTTTTATTTTGCTTTTTTCTTTGATTGATTGATTGATTGATTGAGTGGTGGGGGAGGGGTCGCCCCACCCCCCCGCCACCCGCTACGCTCGCGCGCGCACACACACACACACACACACACACACACACACACACACACACACACTCCCCCAAGATCCCGCTGCGCGGGCGGACGAAGGCGCAGCGCAGCGCG
>BFEA01000059.1:1336388-1355333 GCA_003427395.1 Chara braunii
AGTAGGTGTATGGGGGTGGTGTGATGGTTGGAGGGGGGGGCGAGCGGGGGGGCGAGCGGGGGGGRTCCCTGTGGGGGTGCGATTGCCTACGGTGGCGGGGTTGGGTGGTGATGAGGTTCGAACAATTTCTTCTGCCCAAACCACAAACCCTCACCTCCAAGAAATAACACTTTTGTGCATTTCTCGAACAGGGATCGCAAGAAACCAAAAACAAGAAAATTGGATTTTTGCTTAACCCCGGACCCCTCCCCTGTGCAGTGTGTCGGGCTACTGTACCCCCCCAAGAGTGCGTCTGGATCGATAGCATAAGCCCAACATTGGCTCCCCTGTGCAGTGTGCAGCGCTACTGTACCCCCCCAAGAGTGCGTCTGGATCGATACCATAAGCCCAACATTGGCTCCTTTGATCCCCACGTGACAACACTGGGAATAAGGAGCGTGTGACACTGTGTGTATGCAAACAAAACAAAAAAACTTCAGTGTCAATAATTTTAAACCCCCCACAAAAAAAAACAGCAGCAGGTTTCAGCGGCGAAGTAAAGACATCCGATTCGTACCATTGATTCTCTTATGTCGCACTCATAGACTTGACGCATGTGCTCCTTATAAGGGAAAGGCAGACGACAGTCACTAGTCGAAGAGAAACAATAAGGAAGATCCGAAGCTGAAAATTATCATGAAGAGTCAATGGCYCGGATTYGCTCCATGATAAAAAAAATGTATGGAAGGAAAGAGAAAAAAAGAGCAAACCATAATCATCATTGCGCAAATTTTYCTGATTTTATGCACARCCATGCAATTCTTATTCATCTCAATCCACCGCATCTGACACATTCATATCACGTAGAACTCGGCTTAGTCAAGCTATTCCTGAAGCAGGAGATTATCGAGATAGTATTGAACGGAGGAAGAGATACAGAGAAACGGAAGAAAAAAATATTTCACACGCCAGATACTCGAAGAAATATTGCCAAAAGCATTATCCCGCCTGCCTCTCACCAAAAACAGTCTGTCGTTACACGTCCACCAAATTTTTGAATCGTCCACCAACTAAGATTAAGAGACAATAACAAGTGACTACATGAGTAGTGAGTAAAAACTAACTCTAACAAGGGGTGGTCTATCGTGTGTTTTATAAGCTTGCTAGATTTCTTAACGAACTTCATCAAACAAAGGTCAGTTAGCCGTGTGTTTATTTGATTTACATTTATTTTGATTTAAAATGACCAGACAAACTCCAGTAAGGGTTAGGCCGCCATGTTCTATTTGCCTTAGCACTTACCATAAGTTAGGTGTGCTGGACATTTATCTACTTCTTGAGTCAGGTTCGCCAATCTCTAACAAGGGTTGACCAAGGTACAATGTCGAGCGCAAAGACGACTCGACAGGTCTTCTGACCATGTCACACAAAAACTAAAACCCATACAGATAATCGAAACAAGGGGTGATGCTATCGAGCGCATCGGCTCCCACTTTTTTTCGCAAACGGCGAGAGTCTTCCCGACCATATCATGCAGAAGTAAACAAAACAAAACTGAGATAACTTGGGGACAACATCCTGCGAACCGCCGAGACAAACCCGGTGACGTTGTGCTCTTGCCGCTCTAGCCGGGTGCGTCGGCCATACTTAGCGTGGTTCCCTACTACACGATAGGTCCCCGCGGGGCACAACTTACCTTCCCTAAGGGGTTATCACCACCCTTAGGGTTGTATCCCTACCGAGCTATTGACCCACGTGCGAAAGTTTTTACATGCAGTCGCAGAGGTAGGTCAGTCGAGGGCGTTTACTAGTTCGCTGTAATATAGGTACACGTGGTTTGAACGTCATCTGAACTCGGACATCGTCCGCTCCCTAGGACGCTGATCTCCTAGGCACGGAGCATACGTCGGTCGACTAGGACAGTCTCAACCAAGCGTCAAAATCACAACTCAATCCTAGTCTCTTAGACACACAACTCAAACGAAAGTTATAATAACTACAAATAATGACATCAAAAGGAATCAGTCGTAGTCGATAAGAATGTATATCCAATATAAAATGATAACTAAAAGAATTTGAATCATCATATGGTACATCTAATAACAGAAGATTGAAATAAAACTCGACCACCTCGAGTTGAACTATATAAATAAAAAATAAAATTGTCGCCAACGAGGAGTTGGCTCCAACAACAACCTTGTTGCAGTCAACAAGGTAGTCCGCCTACCTCAATTCTGACTTGCTGAGAAGCGCTGCCAAAGTTATTATTCCCACCGTATTGTCGACCTAAGATTAAACATACACACACATGTTTTCACATGTTCTCAATCTTCTTGGATGACAAGTTGGTTTGCAGATGATTCTCGATCAGGTGCATTACTTATAGACTTATAATGTTGTATGTCCCCCCGTTTAGGAAGTGATCTAGGGTACTCCTCATCCTCACCCGAGCACAAACCTTAGATCTGAGAAGTCGGGAACCGTCTCCACTTAATCGGCAAAGTAGCCCTCCGTAGAACGGTCCACTTTGGGTCGATAACGGGGCCGGCTCCTAAAGCAACGAACCCCCGTCCCAGATACTTCACCAAGAGAGAGAATGTGTCCAGTGTTCACGACGAATAAATTTTATTCGTTCACATTTTTTTTACGTTTAAGGTAACTTAAACGAAAAAAGTCAGATGAGGTAGAAAATGAGAATCATTTTGTCAGGTATACACAGATGAGGTTATTCAGAATAGAACAAATCAACCTTGGAAAAATACCAAGTCTGATTGTCTTCATGTTCATTATATTGACGAGTTTTTTTTATGGTACCCGTTGAAATTATTCACTTCAAAATACAAGTGTTTTTAGTATGTAGGCAAGCGAAAGGGTAGAAACATGATAATCCTTTCCTTCATTTCACATAAGCAAAATCATTTTTTTTTCCAAACATTTATCTACCTACGTGCATAAAACGCAAAGAAAACAAGTCCAAAAGACACCAGTAAAATCTCATACTCAAGTCAAATTTTTCATTCACATTCATGACTCGCACAACTTTCCTTTGCCTTTTCTTTCGAACATTCGAAACAAACAGGGTCAAGCGAAGTGTTGGTTCACACAGGTGTGAAGGAAAGTCTGAGTCAATCAACTAACCTTAAGTGAAGTTTCACCCGGCTCACTCAAGAAATCCGAGTATTATCGCAATCAAATAAATGATATTCGCATTTCAAGTTTAAAATATGCGGCCCAACGTTCTAAACAGCCCCAAACCAATCTCAACTGTAGTTCCAACCGCAACAAACCTCCAAGGACTTCCCCAAACCAACTCGTCAATCCACACCACCTCAAACCACTATGTCCGCATCAAACAGTCTCAAACATTGGAAATACAAAACACTGAAGCTCAAAGTCTCGACCCTAAAGTTGGTTCCTCTCGGTCCCAAAATGGTCTCAAGTGGTCTTGGGCGATCCCACATCATCGCCCGCAACACCACATGGTTCCAAAACACCAAAACACTTGCACTGCATGCTCCAAAAAAAATAAAGGTGTTTTTTTGGCGAAAAAAATGCAAGTGTCGCAAGCCCCCTATGACCACAACCACATGCAGTCACTCCAAGTAGTTCAGCTGGTTCATACTTCAAATTGTATGGTCTCAAATGTGCACCAGCGTGAGTCCCACCTTCAGACCAGTTTGAAATCCATCATAATCGCCACATACCACAAAAAATGAACAATTGCGGGACCACCATTCACCGCAGTGTCAAAACCGGTATCACAGCTGCCCCACAGCACCACCGCCTGGCCACACACCAAAATGACGGGTTCACTGTGCCACATAATATTGGCAGCACTTCCCCTCAAAATAGTGTTGTCAACGCACCAAAATTTTGCAGTACGACCCCACTGAAAATGTCGTCGTTGCCAAACAGTCAAATGAGCAGCACCAAAAATTTATGTTGCATGACCCCTCAGATATTCCGTCGTTGCCGCCCCGCCAATTGGACAGCATCTCCCCACACATACCAAAAAATATTGACGCTGATAATGACGTTGCACGGTAAATCAGGCGGCACCTCCCTTCAAAATGCCGCCCTGATGCCAAAAATTATATGCAGCATAGTCCACGTTCAGCATACCATCAGTATCGTGTTGCCAAACGGACAACATCACCCTCCATATAAAGAAAACAAGTATTGTCGCGCGGCCAAATGGACAACATATCCCCAACACGTGCTACTTGCCGTCCAATCTTACCCTGACGCAGCCTATCGGTCGCAGCACGAATACAAAAGTGGGACAATGAGCTCCCAACCTCTAGCTATGGCTACCTTTCCCTCTCTCTCTACTTCCCTCTAGAACTCCACAAATGGCACCCCCCCTCCCAGTGTGATGGAACTCAATCTGCACTTGAAGTGCAAATGGGCAGCATCACAACCTCAACAACTGTGAGGCAAAGTCTGTGGGCTGCCGGCTTTTATAGCCAGTAGAGGATTGGGCAGCAGCTTGACCCACAACCAAAATTTCTAACTGGTCTGGGCCCTTGATCTTAACTCACGATCCTTGATGTTCCCCTAGAGGAACCAAGGTCTGCCAATTTCAGAAGCATCTGGCCTTTTTCCCAGGCCACATGCTTCAGGAAATGGTTGTACCCAGCCAAATCCTGCAGCATGTAAAAAATGAACAGTCGCAGTTACTCCCACACACACATACACACACGCACCTAACCACGGTTGCGGCCATATACGCGGCCGTTTTTTTTCTTCCCCTTCCTTTTTCTTTCATTTTTTTTTTCTTTTTTCCTTTCAACCCCTTCATTTTTCCTCGAGGAGGGATTGCTCGTCGTTTAAAAGCGAACGAGTTTCCTTCCCCCCCCCCTCCCCCTACAGTCATTTCACAGAGTCGAACTAGAGTTAAGCTCGACAGGGTATTTTTCCCCTCTTTCGGCTGCCCGTTCTTCAAAACGAACGGGTGCAATAGGTCAGAGGGCCGATCTAGAGTCAAGTTGAACAAAGTCTACTTGACCCACTCATCCGCGCGGCCGTACTTGGGCGCAAACAATACCAGGTTCGGGCGCTCCGTTGGATGATGCAGCTCGTTCCTAAAAACGAACGGGCATAGCCAAAACGGCACCACGACAAAGGCAGGAAAAGGGGGGAGGGGGAAAGAAAGGAAAAAACAGAATCTAAAAATAAATCTAAAACATAAGGGGGAAGAAAAAAAAAAACGGTTGCCCGCTTTTAAAGTGATCGGGCGTAATCTAAGAGGAACCACAAACGAACAAACAACAAAAAAACTAGGTTGTTGGATCGGACGTCCGGGACCCCCCTGACCGTCCTGGATGTCCGACCGGATGTCTGGTCGGACGTCGAACCGGACAGGGTATGTCCGACCTAGCGCAAAAAAAAAAAAAAAAAAAAAAAAATCATGTGGCTTCCACCTTGCATTAGGTGTATGCCACCAAATTTTTGGATCATTTGGGCCAGTAGAATAAATAATAAAAATCTTCAAAGATTCGAATCCCCACCTATACCCCTCCTATCCCCACCAAAACCCATCGTACACCCCCTCCCCCCCCCCAAATACCACCCTATCACCAAATGCTCAGAAAAATCAATTTTTTTTTGTGGGGGGTCTCTAGGGCATGCACAACACTGTGATTTTTTATTTTTTTATTTTATTTTTTTAGTGTCAAAAAGCCGTCATCCGGAAATCCGGACGACGGGGGTACCTGACGTCCGGGGAGACGTCCGGGGGAGCCGTCCAGTCTCCGGACCATTGGTAACCTAGCAAAAAAGAAAAGAAAAAAAAAAAAAAAAAAAAAAAAAAAAAAACAAAGAAAAACGAAAACAAAATCTAAAAAAAATCTAAACAAAAAAGAAAGGAAAAACGAACTTACCTGAAATGAATTGGTTGTCCATTGAAAGCAGACACCCACTGCTTCTTTGAGGACTATAAGTCCATTGTCACCTCCAATTGCGTCACTTGACGCTTCACGTTCTAGTTTTAAGTCTCTGTTTCCCCCCCCCGCCCTCTTGTTGGCTTACGCCAACGGTCAATAGCGGGTTGCGTGGCTTTCCAGCCACGTGTTATAGAAATACAAACCCGAGCTCAAGTATCGAAGGACTAAAAAAAATAAAAATTGAATCAATTCTTAATTTATGCATGTCATGCTTCCGCAGGGACCATGTGCACGACCGATCCCTGTCACGTGATCCAAAGATCGCGGGGTCGGAATCGACCGCGCTAGTGAGATCCTGATCGAGCTGCTACCATCAAAAGGAGTTAGCCCAGCAGGACATTTTGAATTCGATGCTCGTACCCATAACATCTGAGGCTGGCATGTTATCATTTAGGCTAACTCGTACTATGAGAGTAGTACGGGTTGCCCCTCCCTATGAAAAGTACTGCTACAGTGGCCTGCCCATTTGTGACCTGGGCCCAGCCTGCGCAAATTTTCACAGGGCTAGCTCCCCGTCTATGGCTCTGGCGTGTGCCCTGCCAGATAGGCCATAGTGACCTTTAGCACGGGATCAATCCTGCAAGCATATATATATATATATATATATATATATATATATATAAATATATAAATTAGGCATTTCATTTTTCCTGCATCGTGGCCCAATATCCAACATGGGCATTCTTTCTAGCCTATTTAGGCTCTGCAGCCCTGCTAGAAATCTCTGCGGCCCAATTCCCACGTTTGTACGCCTCTGCAACCCTGCTAGAATCCGCTGACTACCACCATTACTCTCGGACGTTACTGACATCCACACTAAAAAAAAAAAAAATATCGGTCATAGGTCATATCCCAATAAACTTCTTACGAACGCGTCAGCTTCATCAAGTCAAAACTTCCACAAATGTCGGTCAACGTCCGACGTTCAAAATACCCAATAGATACCCTTGTAAGAGTTTCAGCTTCGACAGCATTCCCGGACTCCATTGAACGGCGTACCCGTCGTTCACCATGCTCAATTAAAAAACAAAATCAAGATCCTTATAAAATTTTCATATACAAGCAACGATCACAATGTACACCATAATTTCAACAATTGTCCGAAAATAAGTCGGACCTTTCATCAAAGCAAAATATTAATACAACAACTAGAGCAAATTTATCCTTCAAAACAAATTACCCTACCATCAAAACTTGTTTTTTTGTGCAGATTCATTTCCTGGGAACGTACACAAGGATCTTTTTTCTAAATGGTCCCAACATCACCCCACTGGCGGCCACTCAGAAATATTTTTATCTCTCTTAATGGTACACGAAGCCCTCTGATTAAATTCAAAATGAAATTTATTTCGTTGGTACATCCATTTATTAAAAAAATCAGAATTAGCCTCCTGGACTAACTAAGACAAAGTCTGAACTAACCATTTATGAAAGAAATCATTCGTCGAAAGTTCCCCGTCCAAGTTCTAGTCTCATTCTATTCCACATAAGTTATCATGTCCGTTACTTTTGAACCCCTTGTGAAATGCGTCAAAGAGAGGTGTGATCCTCTTAAAGGGATCACATCTCGGGATAAAGTCCTGCTTTAGATTCGAGCCTCGCCGCATTCCCTCCGATTTCATTGTTTTTTATCTCATTAGTGCTCTACATATAGACTAGAACAGCCCTATCTCACATGACCAAGGTTTACTAGGCCCCGATCATGAGAGTTAGGTGACCACGTCTAGCACGAGGTTAGGTAGCCACTCCTCCCCTCATGACAAACACTAGTCACCTACCCTTAGCAACATTTTAACAATATCTCGACACCTTCCTCCCTTTCAATGATAATGTAGTTTATCTTCCTTAGGCCACATAAGATTCGGAAGATAACATCTCACTATGGATAAAAAAAATAGCTCTGATGTAAGCCTTATTACTACCTACGAAACTCACAAATCCATCAGAAATTTTATCGTGGCATGGTAACATATTCAACAAAAAATATTCGACAACATCAATACATCTTACAAGAAACCTTTTCACATAAAATTTCATGATGATCCAAGCTAAATTATTTTCAACAGTACATCAGATGCCTTCATATCATTGAAATGCATCACATATATATATATATAATTGATAATCTCAAAATGAACGGAAGTCCGGGTAAACTAATCAATCGAAATATACATCAATGAAAATACATAATAAAAATGTTCAACTCAACAAACTAATATTAAGAAAAAGTAAACCTTTGATTGACAATGTTTCAAATAGTTACAACTGAAAATGAATGTCACAACAAAGTTGATCGAATAAATTCATAATTGAAAGAATACCCCAAAGTTCATGATAAAGTATCCGATTAAAATATTATACATAAAAAATAGTAAACTCAACACAATACCGCAAATTTATAAATAATACTGATGAATATTGAGTAACAAAATAATAACAAAGCACGACTCAATTAATATCACGACATTGTGAATCTCTATCGAACTGAAACGTTCAGGAAAATAATCTTCAAGATAAAATCAACACGTAGTCCATAGAGTTAAGAAATATTGAGAAATCAATCAATGAAAATAAAATAATTAGCTTTCATAAATAAAAATGTCATCAATTTATTCATCATAAAATAAAATACCCGAGTGTTGTCCCACTAGGGTCGACGATTGGTAGTCGTCATCCTCCACAACTACGGCATTTGCCGAGCGCATCATCTTCCACATTTTTTTCGTAAAAAGCGAGAGCCCTCCCGACCAAGTCACGCAGGAGTAAACAAAACAAAACTGAGACAACTTGGAAACAACGTCCTCTGAACCGCTGAGACGAACGTGGTGACATTGTCCTCTTGCCTCTCTAACTGGGTGCGCCAATTGTCCTTCTCGCGGTTCCCTACGACAAGATAGGTGCCCACGAGACACAACTTACCTTCCCTAAGGGGCAATCACCAACAACGTTGTATCCCTCCCGAGCTACTGACCCACGTGCGAAATGTTTTCCATGCAGTCGCAGAGGAAGGTTAGCCGATGGCGTTTACTCATTCGTTGTAGTATAGGTACGCGCGGTTTGAATGTCATCTGTACCCGGACGTCGTCTGCTCCCCAGGACACTGATCTCCTCGGCACAGAGCGTACATCGGTCGACTAGGACGGTCTCAACCAAGCATGAAACCCACAACTCAATCCTAGTCTTTTAGACACATAACTCAAAAGAAAGTTATAACAACCACGGAGAATTACATCAAAAGGAATCAACCGTAGTCCATAAGAATGTTTATCCAGTCTGAAATGATAACTAAAAGAGTTTGAATTATCCTGCGTTGCCACTTGTACGCACCCTCATAGGAGTACGGATTTGTACTCTTGTACTCGTACACTACTCGTATGTTAGGGATCCCGTACGAATTTTTTTTTTTTTAAATCCAGTATTGTTTTTTTTTTCTCTCAAATTCTAATACGAATCTGGAGATGATGCTCAACCAAATGTTATTTGTTTTGTGCTATTGCACCACATATGTTTTTTTCGGATTTTTTTTATGACTTGTTTTTCCGTATGGGGGTGTACAAGACGTACAAGCTCCCATGCAGGTTTCCGTATAAATCCCGTATAGATATTACCTGTAAGTTTCGTACGGAAAAACCTTGTACGTATACGTTATGCAACATAAGAATTATCATACGGTACATCCAATAACACAAGATCAAAATAAAACCTGACCACCTCGGGTCGAACTCTACTGATAAAAAATCAAACTGCCGACAACAACGTTGTTGTAGTGGACAAGGTAGTCAGACTGTCTCAACTTTGACTTGATGAGACGCCAAATTTATTCTTCCCACCTTACTGTCGACGTAAGATTAATACACACACCCGTATGTTCTCAATCTTCTTGGATAAGAAGCTGTTGAGCGGATGATTCTTGATCAGGTGCATTACTTATAGTGTTGCATGTCCCACCCTCTAGGGTTGGTCTTGGGTACTCCTCCTCCTTGCCCGAGCACAAACCACGGATCTCAGAAGTCGGGTCGTCTCCACCGAATCGGCAAAGTACCCCTCCGAAGAATGGTCCACTCTTCGTCCATAACAGGGTCGGCTCCTAAAGCAATGAACCCCCGCCTCAGATGTTTTTCTTGGAGAGAGAGAATGCGTCAATCACGAGTAAATTTTAATTGTTCTCATTTTTCGTAAGTTTGAGGTATCTTAGACAAAAAAATCAGAGGAGGTGGAAAATAAGAATCATATGGACAGGTATAGATAGATGAGGTCATTTAGGATAGAACATATCAACCTCGGAAAAAGACTAAGTTTTATTATCTTCATATTCATTATATTAATAAGTTTTTTTTACACTACCTGAGGAAATTATTCACTTCAAGATACAAGTGTTTTTAACATGTAGGCAGACGAAATACTAGAAACAAAACAATCCTTTTCTTCATCTCAAATAGGCAAAAACAATTTTCTTTCAACTATCTTTCGGCCTACCTGCATAAAACGCAAAGAAAACAAGTTCAAAAGAAACCAGTGGTCCAGTACAATCTCATACTCAAGTCAAACTTTTTCATTCACATGTATGACTCGCACAACTTTCCTCTGTCTTTCTTTCGAACATTCAAAACAAACAGGGTCAAGCAAAGTGTGGGTTCACACAGGTGTGAAGGAAGTTCGAGTCAATCAACTTACCTTGAAGGAAGATATGACTCATTCTATTAAGTCGAGTAATATCTCAATCAAGTAAAAGATATTCGCATTTGGAGTCCAAAATATGAGGTCCAATGTTCTAAACAATCCCAAAGCCATCTCAGTTGCAGTTCCAACCACACGAAACCTCCAACGACTTCCCCAAACCAACTCGTCGATCCACACCACCTCAAACCACTGTGTCCGCACCAAACAGTCTCAAACATAGGAAATACAATCCACTCACGCTCAAAGTCTCGACCCTCAACTTGGTTCCTCTTGGTCCCAAAATGGTCTCAAGTAGTCTTGGGCGATCCCACACCATCGCGCGCAATACTAAATGGAACCAAAACGCCAAAATACTTGTACCACATGCTAAAAAAAAAATAAAGGTGGTCTTTAGTGAAAAAACGGCAAGAGCCGCAAACCCCCTATGACCACCACCTCGTGCACTCACTCAAAGTAGTTCAGCTTGTCCACGCTTCAAATTGTACGGTCTCAAATGTGCACCAGCGTCAGTTCCACCTCTAGACCACAATTAAATCTAACATAATCACCATATACAACAAAAAATAAACAACGGCGGGATCACCATTCGCCGCGCCATCAAAACTAGTATAACGGCTGCCCTACATCACCACCGCCTGACCACATACCAAAATGACGGGTTCACTGTGCCGCATAATATCGACAACATTTCCCCTCAAAATATTGTTGTTGATGCACCAAAATTTTGCATCACGACCACACTGAAAATGTCACCGGTGCAGCCAAACGGGCAGCACTTCCTTTCAAAACATTGTTAGAGCACCAAAAAATTATGCAGCATGAACCCTCACATATTTCGTCGTTGCCGCGAGGACGGCATATCCCCACACATACAAAAAAATGTTGTTGTTGATAATGACGTCCGCGGTAAATCGGGCGGCACCTTCATTCAAAATGTCGCCTCGCTGTCGAAAATTATGTGCAACATAGTCCACGTTCAACTTACCATCACTGTCGTGCTGCCAAACGGACAACACCGCCCTCCCCAAAAAAAAAACAGGTGTTGTCGCTCGACCAAATGGAGAGCACCTCCTCGACACGTGCTACTTGTCGCCCAATCTTAGCCTGATGCAGCCTATTGGTCGCAACACCAATGTAAAAGTGGGGCAATGACCTCCCAACCTCTGGCTATGGTTACCTTTCCCTTCGTCTCTACTTCCCTGCAGATCTCCACTAGCGGCACCGCCCCTCCCAATGTGATATAGCTCAATCTGCACTTGAAGTGCAAATAAGCAGCATCCCAGTCTCAACAACTGTGAGACAAAGTGTGTGGGGTGCTGACTTTCATAGCCAGCAAAGGATTGTGGGCAGCAGCTTGGCCCACAACCAAAATTTGTAATTGGTTTGGGCGTTGATCTGAACTCACGATTAAGGGTCACAATCCTTGATGGCCCCTTAACGGAACCAAGGTCTGCCAATTTCAGAAGCATTTGGCCCTTTTTCCCACGCCACGTGCTTCAGGAAATGGTTGTACCCACCCAAATGTTGATGTCTGTTAAAAAAACGAGCAGACGCAGTTACTCCCACATTCACACATACACACGCGCACCTAACCACGGCTGCGTCCACAGACGCGGCCGTTTCATTTCTTCCTCTTCCTTTTTCTTTCATTTTTTTTTCCCCTTTTGTTTTTCCTTTCAGCCCCTTCATTTCTCCTCGAGAAGGGGTTGCTCGTCATTAAAAAACGAACGACTTCCCCCCTCCCCACCTACAGTCATTTCACAAAGTGGAACTAGAGTGAAGCTCAACAGGGTCTTCTTCCCCTGTTGCTGCTGCCCGTTCTTCAATACGAACGGGGGCAGTAGGTTACAGGTTCGAACTAGAGTTAAGCTTAATAGAGTCTTTTTTCCCCACTCATCCGCGCGCCCGTACTTGGGCGCAAACAGTGTCAAGTTCGGGTGTGTCGTTGGGTGTTGCAGTCCGTTCCTAAAAACGAACTGGCGCAGCCAAAATGGCGACATGATGAAGGCGGGAAAGGGGAGCAAAAGAAAAATAAAGGAAAAAACATACTCTTAAAAAGAATTCTAAAAAGAAAAAAAAGAAAAAAAAATTGAAATTAAAAAAACAGCTGCCCATTTTCAAAACGATTGGGCGTAATATAAGAGGAACCACAAAMRAAWAAAMAAGTTGAAAMAAMAAAAAAAAAAAAAAWARAAAAAAAAAWATATATAGAAAAAAAAAAAAAAAAARARAAAMRAAAAAAAAWMWAAARAAWAWAWAAWAAAAAAAAARAAAAGAAGAAAAGGAAAAACGAACTTACCTGAAATGAACTGGCTACCCGTTCAAAATTGACACCTACTGCTGCTTTGGGGACTATCAGTCCCCGGTCACTTCTAATTGCGTCGCTTGGCGCTTCACGTTCTAGTTTTCGGGTTCTTTTTTTTTTCTTGTTGGCTTACGCCACCGGTGAATAGTGGGTTGCATGACTTTTCAACCACGTGCTGTTAAAATACAGACCTGAGTTATGCGCACGGTCGATCTCGAGTTATGCGTGTTATCGTTTCGCAGGGATCATGCACACGACCAATCCCGACCGCGCGATCCAGCAGATCGCGCGATTGAAATTAGCCGCGCTATTGAGATCCTAAACAGGTTGCTCCTATCAAAAGGAGCTAGCCCAACGAGACGTTCTGGCTTCGATCCCCGTACCCACGACGTCTGTGGCTGGCATGTTACCGTCTGGGTAGCTCGGGGTTGTCCCTCCCTATGAAGAGTACCGCTGCAGTGGCCCGCCCATTTGTGGCCTAGGCCCCGCCTGCCCGAATTTACACAGGGCTAGCTCCCCGTCTATGGCCCGGTCTGGTGCCCTGCCAGATAGGCCACAGTGACCTTTAGCACAGGATCAATCCTGCAAGCATAATAAATAAAAAATAAATAAATTAGGCATTTTATTTTCCCTGCGTCGCGGCCCCATACCCGACGTGGTCGTTCTTTTAAGCCTAGTTAGGCTCTGAAGCTAAGCGGAGCGCCATTATTTTAAGTAGGATAGGTTTAACTTTAACATTCTCACGTCCGCACGCATCTCTGGCCCAGCTAGAAACCGCCGACTACCACCATTACTCTCGGGCGATGTCGACGTCCGTACTATAAAAAGAAAGTTTTCTCGGTCATAGGTCAGGTCTGAATAAACTTTCGGCAAACGCGTCAGCTTCATCAAGTCAAAATTTCCACAAATCTCGGACAACCTCCAACATTCAAAATACCAAGCAGATACCCTTGTAAGGGTTTCTTCTCTGACAGCGCCCCTCCGGCCAACTACGCCAGCTATACATGTACCCGAGTTCGTTCTCTAAGGACCTGGGTAGCAGCCGAACTCCCTAACAACAGCGCCACGTATCGACCAATGACGCCCACAATGGTCTGTGAGCGGAAACAACATAAGGGTCATCCAGGCTGTATTACTCAAGAGTGAAAACATTAGGCAGAAAAACAAAATGAGGGAGCGGTATCGATCGAGTTTGCCATCTATACCTCTCACAAACCCCTGCGATAGGACAGGGGTCCACTAGGCATAACTCACATCACTATCCTTGGAAGGCATATCCCTGTTGAGCTCCTGATCCACATAGGGTGGCTTATCTATATCGTGGCAAAGGTGAATTAGCCAAGAGCATTTTGAAGTTGCTGCCGCATACGGGAGACATGCGGTAATATGGCCGTATTTCTTGTCCGGCCACGAACCATTGCTAGGGTGCTGATTTCCTCAGCTAGTTGTCAGCCACACGTAACAACCTTTGTGCGGTTTCATTGGGCTGTCATTCCATAATGGTTCATCCATCTCAAAGATTTGTGCCAACCTGTGTGGTTGGCATAAATTAACCTGACACCCCAAGGTTGGCATACTTTTGCGATGGAAACCCTCAAGAAGCAGCCTTAAAGCACCAGTAAATGGCAGTAAATGGGCACCTGGGCCGCGGGCCTGAAACCTCGAATTCTGGAAGCGCGAAACAAAAACGCGACCGCCGATCCAATTTATCAACAGCAGGTCCAGCGTTCAACATTTCGGCCTTGTTTTCTTGTGGCGACAAGTTTCGGACTGCAAGGCTGGGGCTGTGTACTAGTGATTTAAAATACTGCCTCACTGAAGACCAAATATGGTCCCTAGGGTCCCGTGCAATCCTCAGGGATCACTTGGAAAGTGTCGCAGGGAAATTCTCCTGACACAGAACTGCCAAAGAATCAGCCATCCATCCCTGCTGTGGTTTGCCCTTTGCTTTTATTATTTTTTTCCTTGTTCTCTCTTTCCCTTTTCCTTTCTTTTATCCTTATCTCCTGCTTCAGTGCGGCTGAGTGACACACTTGTCTGCTCACTAGAAGCATGTTTGCACCTTGCTGAGACGAATGAGACGAGAAAGTAGGCAAGTGCCAGAAGTTGCCAATTGGGTGTAGCTCAGTTGGTAAGGCCCTCCTCAAGCAGCGCTCAGGAGGTCGTGTGTTCAACTCCCATTGCCCCCATGACAGTGCCCGTGGCATGCGTGACGTCTTACCTTCCAGACAGTCAGTTGGTAAGAAAGTACGGTAGCTCAGTGGGTAGTGCTCTGGTGTTGCAACAAGGATGTCGCAGGTTGAATTCTGTCAGCCCTGAAAGTACGGTAGCTCAGTGGGTAGTGCTCCGGCGTTGCAACGAGGATGTTGTAGGTTGAATTCTGTCAGCCCTCATTCTCCTCTGCGCAGGATTGGTTGGTGCTAGTTTGGCACCCCGCGTACTTGTCCTCCAGTCTAGAACAGCGCATAAACAGACCAAGTGTTATAGTAGCTCGGTAGGTTTTAGCTAGGTGCTATCTCATCGAGGTTGCGGGTTCGAATCTGCTTGGGCTGGGTTGAGCATATTCCATGGCTATAGTAGGGATGCAGGTAGGATTAGGGGTCTGCTTTGGGGGGACAAGGTCCTAGGTGGGTGATGGGGTCCTGTTTGGGGGATGGGCTAGATGGGACGAGCTCTGCTGGAGGATATCGGTTTGGAAGCTACAGTAGGGGTTGTCTTAGGGATCCTAGTACGAGGGGTGTTAGTAGACAGGCTCTAGTGGAGGAGATCGTTGTGGAACCTGCAGTGGGGGCTGACTGAAGGGGATCCCGCGAGATAGGATTGTCTGCGTCCCATCCTAACACAAGATTCTAATGGCGACCCTGGTTCATGACCGAAGCAATAGAACGGATGCTAACCTACGCTTCTAGAGGGGATGTCATGAGAATAGACCTTGGCTAGGGAAGGGCCATTAGACATTGCCTGTGATATCTAGGCTATAGTTGGACTCATATACGAGGGGCCAAGGTCATAACAACAATACCGATTGGGGACTCACAGGGATTCTGAACCCCCTCAGGAAAGGCCAGTAGTCTCCCGAAGTACCCGTGCAACAGGGCTTGCACGTCGTCCGCTTCAACCAGGGCTGAGTGGGGAAGTACGGGTCCACCGCTCAGCCGGGGTGCTTGCGCTGTCTGGTCAGGTCCCCTAGCCATGTTGGTGATGGGTTATGGTCCTGGGTGGTCCACACTAAGGTACGACAGAGGGGGTGGGGGTGCGCCGGGGTAATTGATCAGAGGAAGGGTGGATGGGGGTCTTCTGAGGGGGACCCAAAAAAGAGTCACAAAAACGAGTTATAATTGCACAATGGGGCAAGATACAGTTTGCAATTGCAGTTCAAGCACCCTACCTGGCCAGAAAGCTGGGTATATACCGAAAGTGCAATAGCAAACTGTATCTTGACCCATAGTGCAATTATAACTCATTTTTGTGACTCCCACGTGGTTTCCCCCCAAAGAAAAGAGGGATGCCAGGCCCATTTCGTGTTTTTAAAAAAAAAAAAAAAAAAAAAAAAAAAAAAAGCAAAGGCCCCCCAGAAAGAAGAGAAAAAAAAAAAAAAAAAAAAAAAAAAAAAAAAAAGGCAAGGGCCGGAAGAGCGAGCGTGCTATTTGTGAGAAGCGGAGGTTAGGGGTTCCAACTACCTTCTCTGCAGATGAGGCTCGAACAAAATACATTATAGGTCAACTACGCCTATCATCAGAAGTTCAAACGGTCCACCTAGAAGAGAAGAGAGAGTTTCAAACGGGGTTCAAATAGGACTCCCATGGAAAGGAGGGAGGTGGTCCCCTGAGTGCACACTCCCATCAATGCAGTCCAGATTCTGTTGGAAAAGTCAGTCTGTTTCAGACTGCTGACCTGCAAGAGAAGATACAGTTCCACTTAACGATAGAGGGTAAAGAGATGGTTTTAGACGGCTTTGTAATCACCAGGATTTTATCTCATCATCATTATCTCTATTTTAACAGTTACATGTATACCACCGTTCAGCAAATAATTTAAGGAGAGACGCCTACCGTAGCTACCCCAAAAAGAGAAAAATCCCCTTCGAAAAGAATGAACGGGTCAACCAACTGCAGCTGAAGCAGGAGAGACGGTTAAAAAGGAAGGGAGACGGAAAGACGCGATCCCAACCTGTCAGCTTCCTCGACGAGCACAGAACGAGACATGAAACGCTTCGCACAGTCAGTTACACGACTGACTTCAGCAGTCCTGTCTTCCCCCGAATACAACGCACACTGATCATGAATGTGTACGACAAGCTCAGCCTGTCTTTTCCAGTCCTATGCAATAATCAGCAGGGTGCGTTGCATTGGGGGAAGCACGCAGTGAGCTACCTACTGTAGCAGGGCGCAACGGTGAACTACATAGATCTAGGAAGTAACTAGAAGGCAAGGCACTCCTCTGTCTACCGTCTTCACCCTAATAGAACGCCCGGTGATTATGGCTGCATCTGGACTGAAAAATGCCCCATATGCGGCTACAAGAACCGGGCGTTATATTCGGGTAAAGGCGGTAGTCAGTTGCCTTTCTTGGCCACCCACCTTGTCTCTTCATCAGCGTGACTGGTTTAGTCAGGTCACTTCTCCGAACATTCACTGTTTCGCTCGGTTCTTTCAATCAGTTGATTCCATGAACCATCCATCCACCCATTCGTTGCCCTATACATCCCTGATCTCTATCCAATGCATGATGAAACAAAAAGTGTTGTCGTCTACATAAACGTCCTATGTTATCATGACTACGCTGTTACCTTGTAGTGCCATTTGTGTCATTTCTATGGTAGTAAAGTTGCGACTTTTGCGAGTTTTCTGTATCCAGCATTCAACTCACATGTCAAATGTCCAATCATGGGTCACAAGTATCGTGTGTCCCACCCATAGATCCAATGTCACATTCTGTTACCTGTTTCTTTGACAGAAAAACAAGAAAAGGGAAGGGCCAACGGCCTTGAGGTATCATCATTGATGAGCTGACCGGCCCCAGGTAATGCCGAATTATTTTGTTCTGTACATCTGATTGCAGCTGGATTCGAACTCGGGCCTGTATTTCAACAGTCCATGGTCCATGGATGTACAGACTGAGCTAGGCCCTTTGGTTGTTACCCGTTTCTTTAACTCTGCCAGCTTCAATGACCTCTAACTAATCTTTTGTTCTCCCATCATTCAACAGTCGCGGCCCACACTACAAGCATGTCCGCGTTCAATGAAACGTTTTTCCCTCGAGGCTCGAGCACGGCATCGATCTGGCGATGATCTCTGCCCTCTCGAGTCCTACTCTTGCTCGCGCGCTCATCCCAGGATGCATAAGACCTGGATCTCCGGGCTGATAGAGCATGCACTCATATCTTGCATAGGTCTTCAAAGTCAAGAAATTGACGATTGGCAATAGGACATGGATTGGGGATATGATTCCGTCCTAGAAAAGAGCGATCCATTGAATTAACGCTAAAGGAAGAGGAAAGGCAAGCAGAAAACTGAGTGGGCGAACGGGCAACCAAGAGAACGAAGAGCGGTTGCTAGGACTCTAGGAGTGCAAATCCAAGTCAATCGAAAGCTGCCATGGAATGCATTCTTGCGCGCCCACAAATTGATTGCTTGATCAAAAGGTATCGCGTTTGACGCATCTTTATCTCCCTCTTCCATTCTCTTCCACCCTTCCCTCTTCCCAACTCCCCGCACCCCGCCTTCTCCTCCCCCATTCTCTCCCACCCACCTACCCCACCCCACCCCCGGCGGATGCTGCGCTTCGTACGGCTTCCCCTCCTGCTCTCTCTGCTTGCTATGCCATCGAACAAGAAAGCATATGTTATCATGGTGATTATGAAAAACACATAGCCATGGCACGGAACTCCAATGGAGCCTGATGCGACCATACATTTCTTCCACATCATCGTTTCAAGAACACAAACGCGTCGTTACTCAATCTGTCTCTTATACACATCTAGATGTGTATAAGAGACAGGGCTTACGCCAACGGTCAATAGCGGGTTGCGTGGCT
>BFEA01000059.1:1387782-1400464 GCA_003427395.1 Chara braunii
GTCACGGCTTCTGCTCGACTGCCGCGCGCTGTGGGGTCTTGGGCACTTACCTAGGTATAAATTATCTAAGCCGAGATTCTGGTACTATCATTTTTCGTGGCTGTATGGGGGCGCGAAACCACGGTGGGTATGTCCACGAATCGTTGAGATGCGGACCGGTGCTTGGACCTAGGGGGCGAAACCCGGAGGGAGGTGAGGAGAGTTCAGGGAGAACCCGAACGCGAGACAGACCGGGTACGTGTCAAGAGGGAGGCGGTATAGCCTCGGGTATCAGCCCGGGCGTAGTCCTTCGGAGCGTTCGTCAAAAGCTGTAGCGCAGAGGAGATTTGTTTGACCCTTGTACAAGTTTGGAATGAGCCTGGACACAGATCGCGCCGGGTACAAACGAAAAAGGGGCCCGTGAAGGGACCCGATTGGCGGTTGCTTGCTGTGGTGGCCAAGAAGTGCCAGCCTGGCCCGAGTCCTTCGGGACACCTGTTGAAATCGGAACAATACAGGGAAGATTCGCGCGGCCCCTGCGTAAGGTCCACATGTATAAAGCCCGAAAGGGGGGGGGGCAGGCCCATGCGGGAAGAGCTAAGCGGGAGGGGTGAATCGTCGGTGGGAAGAATCCGAGCTGCGTAGTCAATGAGGGGAAGTCCGAGGGGAAACCCGGACTGGATGTAGGGAAGGTTCGTGCGCAGAGGTAAGGCAGCTTTTGGTCGCGCGAACTTCGAAGAGCCGCGGTGCTGGGCGAGTGAAAGCCCGACACGACATCCGCTGAAACTGGAACGATACGGAGGAGTTGGCACGACCCCTACGCACGGAAAGAAAGATATAAAGCGGGGGAGGGACCGTACGTATCGACTTTTTGCTACCAGTTTTCGCATTGCCGAAGTCGAATACTGAGGGAGCGACGCTAAGGGAAAGGAGTGACGGAATGTTGACGGCAACCATGGGAAAGCAGTGTGAACGAGGACACGAAGGCGGGGCGGGTACACGCGGGGTGGAGGAGAGTTAGAGATGGCGGAGAGGGCGGCGGGGCGCAGTAGAGATCAGGCGTTTTGCATGTTTCTTCGACGGATCTTGGCGGGGGAAGAGTCGGATCCGGGGTTTAACCCCGAGCGAGTAGGTGGGTGTCGTTAGTTTTGGCATTAAGGGTGTAGAGCGGGAGGTTAGTGGAAGAAATGTTGCGCGGAGGACTGGCGAAGACGGGTGTGGTGAGGAGGAAGGGAAATGACCCGCCTGTTTCACGACGAAAACGGCCACGGAGAGATGTTGAATGGGGGTTTTGAGGTTTCGTGAGTACAGTGAAGTAGTTAGTTTTTGGGATGGGGGCATAGAGTTAGCGGGGTAGTAGTTTTGAGCTGCGTGGGGAGAGGAGGCTTGCGGCATAAATGCATCTAGCCGCATTCTAGCGGCAGATTCATTCCTACATAACACGCTCGAAAAACGACTGAGGTGTTACCCCGGATCGCATGCTGCTCGCCGCCCTGTTCGTCGCTACCCGTCGTGATGTCGTGGGCGGTGCCCATGGCCATCTTGTTGAAGCCCAGCGTCGTGGTTATCCCCCCCACCGTCTCAGTTGGGGAGCCATGTGAAGTCGGCCGGAAGGTTGGCCAGGTGCATTGAGAGGAGGAAGGGGTGAAAAAGAGCACGGGCTATGTACCTGGAGTCGGGCGTCTCACAGCGGGAGCGGGAAGAGAGGTAAAGGAAGGCTCACCTGCACTTTCCGTGTGGTCCACGAGTGTACCTACCCGCCTACCTTTGAGAGATCCACTCCTGTTTTGTACATCCGACAGGTCTGCTATTTTGGCGGGGGAGTTGTACGGTTGTTCGTGTGTACAGTGGACAGTCGGAGAAGGAAGGGCAGGGGCTGTGTGCGGTCAGTTCAGGGGTGCCGCGACACAGAGAGTTGGAGCAGGCGGAACTTCTGCGGGTGGTGTGTTGAGCTGCTGGTTGTTTGGGTGTGCTACGACAAACTTGAAGTTACCCGAATACCGTTTTATTGGGGCTGCTGCCATTCAAAAGCCCGCTGTCAGTTGATGTGTCGTGATGAGCCGAAAGCAGCGACTGCTTTCGGAGGTTGTTGGAGGGATGGGAGCAGTGAGCTATAGTCGGTGCCAGTTGCTGAGTCTCGTTGGGTACAGAGCAGCGGGGTGCTGACGCTGGCGTCATATGCTGCTACAGGCTGCAGCGTCCAGCAATTGCATGCAAAGGTGTTGTGTGTATGAGGGGCTGTCGAGATTCTGCGAAGTTACCTACAGTTCAGGCTGATGTGTAGTGGCGGCTGGTCCAAGGAGAAGTATGGGGGCTTAGAGGAGGGAGTGGGTTCTGCATGAAGGGAAGGGGTTACTGCTGCAATTTGGGAGGTTGTCAGGGGAGTGGTCGCAACTGCTTGGCCTTAGAAGTTTGAGCCAGCAAGTACATTGGCTGCCATAGTGGGACCCTCAGGCGCGTCAAGGATTCAAGATCCTCTCATGCGAGTCTGAGTGCACCCCGCCTGGATCTGAGAGTCTGAAACCTTCTCTTACTGCCCTTCTCACTCTAAGTCTCATCTTTGGCTCCGAGAGGAAGGCGGCAGACGGGGTTGTGGCCCGTAACCCGCACCAAGGCCTTTGTGGGAGGTTGCCCCACCGATTGCAGGAGCCCTGCCGAGACTCAGGCGGAGTCCTGGAGGCAGGGAACTGAGTGGTAATCCCTTGGCTCCTTCTATAAATCCAGTTATAACCCCTATCTGTACCTCTTGCTACGTTTGACTAAGGGTATTGCATGTATCCTGTATTTGATTTTGGTTTGACTTTCAGGACATAAGTTAGATTGAAGTAAAGGAATGTGTGTGCAATTTTAGCTTCAGATTTTGTTTGGTTGCCTGAAAGCAGATTGCGAACAAAAAGGGGTTGCATATGGGGGAAGGTTGGGAGGAAGGTGGTATTGTGTGCAGACAGATTGGGTCGTTGAGGTTGGGAGGTCCCCATAAGTTTGGGAAAGTCCAACGCTTTGTTTTATTTCTGGTTTGCATGGAGCATCAGACCGCTCTATAAGTTTAGGTAGCCTGAATGCTCTGGAGGCTGGGGAGTCCCCATAAGTTTGGGGAGACCCGGTGCTGTGAAATTGCGTGGAGAGTCGGAACGTTCTATAAGTTTAGGTGACTTGACTACTCTGACTTATGAGGATTTGACTGTGCTTGACTTTCAGGGACTCGGGGCGCTCTATAAGTTTAGGTACCCTGGGTTGCCTTGCTTATTTGGGAGTTCTGTCAGTTTCTTTAGTTCTGAACGAGGAGGTCTAAACCGCTCTATAAGTTTAGGTGGTCAGCCCCTCTCCTGTTTTGTTCTGAGGGGATAATCCTGGCAGGGGACAGACCGCTCTATAATTTTAGGTGGTCTGCCTACTGCCTCGCACAGACTGGATCAGAGAGAAACGAACCTGACAAAGAATCGGACCGCTCTATAAGTTTAGGTAATCTGACCCAATGCTTCGCACATGTTGGAACTCAATGGCTATAATTTGGCTATATTGTACTATTATGCTATTGAGAATAGGCTAGTCAAGCCGCTCTATAAGTTTAGGTAGCCTGACTATAGCTCGTCACAATTGAAGAGAGTATAATCAAGAAATATAACTGGAGATAAACCTGGGCAGACTGAGCAGTGTTCTAAGTTGAGCGGCTCAACCCTACGCCCACTTGAAGATTAAGTGCAGAGAGATATATACAATTTGGCTATTTAAGCGGTTCAGGACGACTAGAGTGGTCTAGTAATATGCCCAAAGAAGAGAGAAGTGGTTGTGCCCTTTGTTTTGTGTATATTTGGCTAAGTCAGAACACTCTATAAGTTTAGGTATTCTGACTTTAGGCCTGGCTAAGTTGGGTGCGCTCTGTAAGTTCAGGTGGCCTGACCTATGTTTTATGTAAAGTTGGGTATAAAGGGGTAACTTACAGAGGGAGCATAAACTATTGTTTGCTAAAGAGCTTGGGGTTGGTGAAAGTACTTACCTTTGTGGTTTGACCCACATGTGGCTGAGTGAGATTACTACTTGGTCTGGGTTTCAGGTTGACAGGTAGTCGTTTTAGACGCTCGCCACGTGCTAGAGCGATAGGAGTTAGTTCAATTCCTGCATTTTTTGGGCTGACTCTATTTTACTTAGATCGATTCTTGCATTTTCTGAAACCTACTGTTATACTTGGACTTGTATAAATTTTGGTAAGCTACTTTCTCTACGGGAAGCGGTGCCAAAATTTCTACAGATTCAAGGAGTTAAACAAATTCTGACTTGTCAAAGTTCAACTTGTCTGATTTAGTAAAAATTTGGAAAGTCTCCCTTTCTAAAGGGAATGTTGCCCAAATTTTTGCTAATTCAGGGAATTAGACAAAATTGGATTTTGGTAAGTCAAAGTTAGTCTCAAGCTTTAAACTTAGCTTTATATAAAGTTTGGGAAAGCACTTTTATAAGGGGAGTGTTGTCGAAATTTCTGCAAAACTAAGGAGTTAGTCAGATTTTGGATGAGTTCGGCTCAAGGTTGTGGGCTGAATCCAAACCTAACTTAGTATAAATCTGGGAGGTCTCCATTTCTAAAGGGAGTGCTGCCTAACTTTCTACTAATCCAGGGAGTTAAACAAATTTTGACTTCCAGAGTTATAGACTATTATAACTGTTATATCAGAGCTGATATAAATTCTGAAAAGTCACTTTTCCTACGGAAAGCGCTGCCGAAATTTTCTCAGTTTTAGAGGAAATAGATTATATTTCGACAGGTGTCGACTCTGGCGATCCACCCTGAATAGGGGAGATTCTGCCATTAGTCTACCTTTGCTTTGGGCACTAACTAGAGGTAGGCTTGGATCAGTGGGCAGACAACTTGAGTGAGGATGTGCTATGGAGGTTCATCCCCCATATGTTGATGATGTAGCTTGGGCATTTACCTGCCTTATGGTACAGGTCTTTCTCGGACGTCTAATTCATGACTTTGACTAGTTTCAGATCGATCCTACAAGGATCGTCTTCTGCTATCACTGATAACAGGTCGGTTGCCGATTCGTCAGTTTACGACTCAATTTCAACCCATTCCCCACACTCAACCTAAAAGGCTTGGTGACTTTATTGTTTGTTAAGGGTTTTTACCTGTGAATGGTCATTTAACGAAGGTACTGAGTATTTAATTAAGGCTGGTTGGATTGGAGATTGGGGCTTGCATGACTAAAGCAAGGGGCATGGGTGTAGAGAATGGTTGGGGTTGACTCCGTGTAGTGCGTGGACAGTTGTTTGACTCTTTGATGTGATTGCAGGTATGTGTTGTGGCTTAGATTCTGAATTTGATTGCCTGCGATCACATATATACGTATGGTTGTGAGGGACCCCAGTGAGACTGTGAGAAGTGATCGTCACATACTTTCCCCTTTATATACGTATACATGGGTGTAACTGCGATGAATGTTTGCATGGGCTACGGGGCCCCATTCTACAAGCCTACTCAGAGGTTAAGACTGAGAGGCATGGGGAGGGCCCTTCCTTGTACTTGTTTTGCTTCGTGGGGTTTTTCTTAGTCGGACGTTGATCCTGGGCCAGGATTCAAGGTCCTTGTCCTGGACATCCCAAGCCTTAGACTTTGCAGTGAAGGAATCTGCCCCCGTGCAGAGCCTACTTGCCTTGCCTACCGAGACGCTCAGACAAAAGGCCGGAGGTCTCGCGGCGGTTGCACGACTATTCCTTCAGCCGTGCAATGTCGTGAAGGATTAGACCCTCACGACACTTGAGTGTCATAAGCGATACTCGGATCCACGAGGGACGACTTGATTATGGACACTACATAGTACGCCATCATTGCGACTGCTTGCGCACGTTTGCATTGTGAGTCGATATGAGATAGCCCTGCGTCTACACGGTTTTAAACTAAATCTCGCGCGCAACGCCTATCCGACTTCTGCATTGGAAAGTTATGGGTTGGCTACCGAAGGGCTAGGAGCGTTGTCGCGTTGTTTAATGTGTGTGTGTGTGTGTGTGTGTTTTATCTTTGTATTTGTAAAAAGGTGTGCGCGTGGTATGTGGGATCCGTCCTAGTCGACCGGCAACGGACCGCGCTTGGGACCTCAGCCCCCCAAGATGTCGGTTCGCGTGCGGGTCCGATAGAGGCGTACTACCGCGCGTACCCCCTATGCTACAGCGAACGAGAAACGCCCTCGGCTGGTCCACCTCTGGATTGCAACTGATCAGCTTTCGTACTGTGGACTGGTAGCTCGGCGAGGATACGCCCACCGAAGGGAGGTGACAGCTCCCGTAAGGTGGAGGTAAGTTGTGCCTCGCGTAAACCCTATCCTGTCGTAGGGGCTCACGAGAGGTATCACTGGCGCACTCGGCCGGAGCCGCCAAAGGAAGCTCCATTTGTGTGCTCGTGACAAGGTTGGTCCAACTCCTGCATGACGCGGCCGAGAGGGTCCCGCGCTGCCACGTGCGGTGCCAGATCGATGCGCTCGACAACGTGATGTTGGTGGTGCAATGTTTCCCTAAAACCTGGACAATCACTCCGTACACAGTGTCGTGGCGGGTGTACAAAGGCAAACGGCTGGACCCGCCTCCCTTCTCAAACAAAATCTGTATTTTTCCAAAGCACCTTGTATGATCTTCTGCCCAGTGATCAACGATCATCATGATATCGTCATGCAAAGTCTGAGCATCTCCACCCTCATTCCTGCAAAGCTCGGAAGTGTGGAGGAACCACATCCCAACCTCGTGCGCATGAAACTCTGCCATACCATCAGGATCGATAGTTAAACGCCAACGGTTCGTCAATGTGCCATAAGGTTACATCTTCTTCAGCACAACCCCGACGAAATCCGATTTCTTCAATTTCTTTTCTTTCGTCGTAAAAACACCCGTACAAAATTTATCCTTCAAAGTCGTTAACATGTCATTCTTCGTGGATTGCATCAGCTGAACTTCTGACACACAGTCATGAGGGTTACTCAATTTTTTTGCCTCCTTCAACTTCAAGATGTTTCAAAAGTGCTTGCGAATGTTTTTGATTTTGTGGTGGAATTCTTTCTGCCAAGCAATATTCAGACTGCAAAGTTGAGGACCCAACGCTGCACAGTCATCCGTCACAACCGTCCTGATCGGCAAGCCTTTCACAAGCAAGCCTAGTAGCAGGCGCATGGCACCGGCGCCTCAAGATGATTGGACGCCTTGCCCTTCGTTTTTGGACGAAGAGTGTGGACACCCAACACAAGGCGAGTCTCGTACTCGATGGTTGTCACACTGCAGTGTTGTGTGGATCTTGTCGAGTCGTAGCGCCCATCAATCATGAGAGTGACAGACTCTCCTCTTTGCATAACCGTTTTATTTTATGGCTAACTCGCAATATCGGACACCTTGCCTGCAAACCTTCAAATTTCACCCCTCCTGCACATCGTTCTTGGTGTGCATAAACTTATAGAAAGTCGACTTATGCATAGAGGACATGCCCAAAACAACACAAAAGTTATCGAGTAAGGTCTACGTCTAACCCGAGACAACCGTCACGTGGTACACCTATTGCTGCAATCGAGCTGAATACACATTATTTGCAACAAGCGCTGAGTGTCACGTCCATTTACAACGGAGTTTGCAAACGAGCACTAACCGGCACAACTGGCTAGGATACGTGATGGAATCAACCTCTATGCGCACGCACCTCCATGCCAAGGGCAGTAGAAATGAAACAACCTCAACAGCTGAAGCAACTTCGTCGGCTCCAGGAACACAACGTCTGGCTTATCTGGCGCATTCCACAACCCCATCATATCCAAAACAGCCTCACGATCCAGACCAAGACCACACTGGTCAACACCGTTGTCGAGCGCATCGGTCTGACAGCGCTCAAGGCATGGCGGGACCCTCCCGGCCGCGTCACGCAGGAGTTGGTCTTATCCTCGTCGCGAATACATAATGGAGTTTCCGCAAGCCGCTCCGACCGAGTGCACCATCCATACCTATCCCGAGCCCCTACGACAGGAAGGGTCTACGCGAGGCACGGCTTACCTCCACCTTACGCGAGTTGTCACCTTCCTTCGGTGGGCGTATCCCCGTCGAGCTACCACTCCACAATACGAAAGCTAATCAGCTGCAATCGCAGAGGTAGACCAGTCGAGGGTGTTTTTCGTTCGTTGTAGCATAGGGGTACGCGCGGTAATATGCCTCTATCGAACCTGCACGCGAACCAACGTCTTGGGGGTTGAGGTCCCAAGCGCGACTCGTCGTCGGTCGACTAGGACGCATCCCACGCACCACTCATACACCACTCTAAGAACACAAAAATTAAAACACGCACGCACACACACATATACAAAACAACACAGGACAAACAACGAGACAACACTCCTAGTCCTTTAGTAGTCATCCCATAACTCCCCGATACGGAAATCGGATAGGCGTCGCGCGTGGGCACAAAGTCTTCCCATATCGACTCGCAATGTCAGCATACGCAAGCAGTCGCCATGATGGTTGTGTTACCGCGCGTTCATTGAACGCGGGTTTCGCGCTCAAGGTATGAACGCAGTGAACGCGCATTCACTTAACGCGAGTGAACGCGTTCGACACGTTCGCGTAAGGGGGTGGGCGGGGTGGGCGGGGTGGGGGGTGCCTTTGGGCAGTGTGGGGAGCGGCGGCGGTGCTTGGGGGGGCTGTGGGCCAAAGCCCCAGGCGAAACGGGGACAAAAAAAAAAAAAAAAAAAAAAAAAAAAAAAAAAAAAAAAGGGACGAGATACGTACCTAATGCCTGAAGAGGAGTTGGCTATGCACTAAACAATCATGTACATTGGTCTTCCAGAGTCGAAGCAAGCCTGTGAGTGAACATAGTGGTAGGCCAGGCGCTGGGCGCCAGACAGAGAGGAGCGACCTCGAATACTGTGTCGGTGCGACCTATGGGCATGAGCATTGGCTCATTACTTTCTTGTATTGCCCCATTTAGATGGATTCTCGGTGTTGTTGTGCTCGGCTTGTACACGATTACTCAGACATCTATGTGATTTCGCAACTTGGGTCTTGTGTATCATTCATACTCGTGTTTCCCTGCAATTATTATTATTATTATTATTATTATTATTATTATTATTATTATTATTAGTATTAGTATTAGTATTATTGCAATCAGATTCACCTTCTTAGACATCCGGCAGACATGTAAACAAATGACGGACAAGCTGGCGACTTGCAGCCGCACAAAAACTCTGAAATAACGAGGTCACTAACATAGTTCAGATTTGGACTTCCCTCGAACAACTGTTTGCCTGGTGATTGTTCACGTGCACGCAACTCTAAATCTCGCTGGATGTTCCGCACACAGACAGAGATAAGGAAATACACAGTTATATACAGTCAGACACACAGTCAGACACACAGGCAAGCACATACATGCAGACAGACGACACAGACAGGCGAACAGACAAAGCAAACAGAAGACACAACATACAAACGCAGTCACAGTGATGGGGACGCAGTGACAACACGCTGTGACACTGTGACAAACACACGCACGCTTCACACTGCAGCTATGGCAGCGATGGCTGCCTCTACCCTATCGCTGTGCTACGCCATCCTCCCTCGCCCACTACGCCCTCCGGGCTCACTGCAGACCTCCTTGCACAAGTCCTTGTGACAGCGCTTCCGCATGGCTCACGCAGGAATGAATGAAAGGTTGGGCGCTGCCCTTGATTTATACTTCTATAACTCGTTGGTCTGCCTCTGTCCATCGGCCCGTGGTACACACAGTCCCTGTGGTACTTGCTGGACCGGGTTGGGACTGGCTAGACCCTACTGCTGACTGACTATGGACTCACTGCTATCCTACCGGGGTCGTAATACGATTGCACTGTCGTTTAGTTGCACTGTTGTTTAGTCCACTACTTGACTCGCCACCTGACCACTTGCCCACCCGCCGGCCTTCTAGAAGGCTACAGCTAAGAGTTCTGGACTTCACTAAGTCGTCTATGCTACAGGTCTACAGTCTGAACCCTACAAGACCTACGGACCTAAGACAACCCACCAGCTGTTACGAACAAACGAGTCACGGGTTCAACTCTCAGGGTCGGCACAGATATTGTACACAGGTAAGGTAATGATTAGGGATCGAGTCTGAAAACTGTCTGCTACCGTGAAGATGAAAGCCATCTTCATCATATCACTATCAGAGAAGGAGGGGAGAAAGGAAAAAGCCGCAGAGACAAACAGCCGGACCTGGCAAACAAACGAACAGTCGGGGACAGACCAGCAAACAGACAAGGCATACACAAACAGACAGTCACGCTGTGACTCGGACACAATCACGAAGTGACTCAAACCCAGTCGCACATTCACGCCGTGATGCAGATACAGTGACACACAACTACTGTGACGCACCCAGTCGCGGTGACACACACATACACAGTAACCCACAGCTACTGTGACACACAGATAGCTGCGTGTTCACAGACAGCCACACGCACACAGTGAAACAGCTGTACACAATGACACAGTTGTACGTGGTGACACAGCTGTGCGCAGTGACACAGCCATACACATTGAAACAGCTGTACATAGTGAAACAGCTGTACGCGGTGACACAACAATACACAGGGATACAGTTGTACACCGGGGCGCAGCCGTGCACAGCGACGCAGCTGTACACAGTCGATGGCACAGTCACGCGCGCAATGATGCGCACAAGGAAGTCACACACAGTCATACACACACAGTCATACACACACAGACCTACGGATACACAGTCATACAGCCACCGTGATGCTAGCACGGGGAAAGGCACAGTGCGCAGGGTGATACAGACACTATGAGACAGTGACGCAGTCTGTGGTACACACACAGACATGGGGAAACACACAGTCACTGTGACGCACACACAGTCACGATGACACAGACACTGGGACGCATACACAGTGAGAATAAACACTATGACAGTCAAACACGACAACACAGACTATGGTATATGCAGCGACGCACAGATAACACAGTGGCAAACACACAGGCACAACGAAATACCGTGACACACATGCACGGTCAGATGCGGACTGTGAAATGTACAGTGGGACGTAGACCGTGATGAACATAGTAATACTCGAAGAGAGACACCTACTTTGGCCTTGGCAAATGTCTACAGGGCCGACATCTTCATGTACTTCGGCGATTACTGCTGACGTAGACGGGGTGCATCATTATCGATTTATAGGCTGCTAGTAGTTGTGTGATAGTGGTCTGGGTGTTGAGCATGAAGTAAGGGAGACGACTCAGAGTGCATGCGTTTGGATGGTGAAAGTATGCTCTCATAAGCAATCCAGAGTCAGAACTTGGGTTGTAGTTGGTGAAATATCAATGCATTTCTGCCTCCTCGGCAGTGACAAACTTCTAACCTGCTGTGAGTTTCATCCGAAGTTTACCAATGTTATTATTATTATTATTATTATTATTATTATTATTATTATTATTTGTGTCGTTATTATTGTTATTATTATTATTGTTATTATTATTATTTTATTTATTTTATTATTTTATTATTTTCAATTGTTATTGCTTGATTATTTCTGCCGCCTCTGTTAGATACTCTTGTTATCATTAGACATCAAACAAGGCCGAGGATGATGAGAAAAGTATGGGGCATTGGAGAGGAGGGAGACGCTATCACTTGTGATGGTACTCACCTCCTCCATCCTCCTCCATACTTGTCTTTGTGCGGTCCTCTCAGATACACGCCCCTCGACTTATTGATTAGGGCTTGATCCCCGTTGAGTTAACCCTGACCTCAGCTAACCCTAAGAGTTAGCAATTGATTGCATGAGTTGTATATGACCAGTGACAGGGCGATTGCGGGAGCTCTGCCGGAGTTCAGGTGGAACTCTGGAGGCAGGGAACAGCGAGGTATGTGTACTTCGACATAAACCCTAAACCCTAAACCCTAAACCCTAAATCTACAACCCATGACTGTGTTAGTAAAGAAAATACGTTAAGTCAGGGATCCTTCAGGGCTAAACCCGGGCACAAGAGGGCAAACAATAATGCTTGGGTTAGGGAAGAGAAATATGATTTGTCTGGGGTGTGTCTAACTTATGATTGGTAAACGAAGCGAGAACAAGAAGTGTTGAGTATATTGTCTCGCTACGTGAATGTTTCTTTTGAGACGTGATGGACAGAGAGAGAGGTGTACTTCTGACAATATTCCCTCGCTTATAGGTCACCTGACAAAGAGAGTAAGAGTTGGGGGATCATGAGAATGCTGTCAAGCTGGGAGTGACAAAACCTTCTGGTATGATGAGTTGCCTCAACTAACAAACCCAATGACTAACCCTGATCTATGTACAAAATGGGTTCAGACTAACTCAGCTTAACATCAGCCGGATGAATTTAGGATACGAGGTGCAAGTCCTGGGTGATCCACCTACGTGATTGTAAAGGTTTTCCGGATGGTTCAAGTGCTGGGACGGGCGTCAATCTATTTCTATATACATATACTAGGCGATCGAGAGAAGCGAGGCTCTAAGAAACCTGCCTCATCGCCATATCTATATATATATATGTATACTAGACGATAAGAGGAGCGAGGCTCTTAAAAACCTGCCTTAGCGCCATACTAACAATATATATTAGGTGGTAAGAGGAGCGAGGCTCCAAGAAGCCTTCCTTACCACCGTAATACTATATACTAGGCGATAAGAGGAGCGAGGCTCTAAGAAGCCTGCCTTAT
>BFEA01000059.1:1431329-1455019 GCA_003427395.1 Chara braunii
GTGTGTGTGTGTGCGTGTGTGTGTGAGAGGGAGAAACGTTTGCTTCATTTTTTGGGAATCTTGGTTGCACTTTCTGCACGTCCGATGTCTCTGCTTTCTGCACGCCCCTGGACACACTCCATGTCATCCTTTTTCCCACTCTCTCACACACCCATAAAAATCATGGATCACATACACTGATCCACGAGTGATCCACGGAGATATGAAGAACCTCTCTCTCTCTCTCTCTCTCTCTCTCTCTCTCTCCCTCTCTCTCTCACACACACACACACACACACACACACACACACACACACACACACACACACATGTTTCCCCCATTATGACCCCCTCTGTTGATCATTACCCGTCCTTTATAGTAGCATTGGGATCTCCAGCCGTGAGTTGGTTTGGACCATCCTACAACCAAGTTTGGGAAGCAAGCTTCAAGGCCACTGATAGTGCACTGGCCAGGTCCCATGAACCATAGTCGTGAATAGGACTAATCAAGAAGTGGAGGCTGAACGGACAAAAATTGTGGCGGAGAAAGTAGATGGCTAGGGGATAGGAGGGCAGGCACTTAAGTTACTTGAGACTCAAGACATCCGGACTTCACGTTGAGTCAGAAAAGAAATGAATGCATTTCCATACAGTAGTCAACTCTGGCATTACCATCTCCTCTTCGTGGATCGGATATTATCCATTATTTCTTCTTGCACTTATGCTGAACATGCAGGGTTTCCTTTGACTCTGCGTGGCCTGACTTGCAATGAACGGACCTCCAAAGTAGTGAAAGAAATTGAAACAGGCAGGAGCTCATACCAAAGAGACTCACACACCTGCCGCAATATGTTCCCAGATTGCCGTATCAAATCTTGCATTCTCTTTGCCCTTGCTGCTTCCTGCTTTGCTTTATCGATCTCTGCAAGTTTCGCTGGGTTTTGAGCACCCTTCCCTTGTACTGCGTTCTTTTTGTCCTTGGACCCAGGTCCTCCATTCGTTAAGGCAATTGTACTGCCTGCTGCAGCAGCTGACACTGCCACTGCTGTGGCAGCTTTACCAGCAAGAGCACGATTCTTCCTGACGGATGCCCTCATCCGCATCACTTCGAGAACTTGCCTCTCCATCTGAAAGTAAAAAGCGCCCGAAAGAAAAACAATACCTTACTGCTTGTTAAGGCTGACTGTTAAGACTAGTACATGGCCAACAACTAGTTGAGCATTTGTAAGGGCACAAGGCCTGTGGATGGACTGAGGGCCAGTAGGCTCTGAAATGGCCGGTCGTGGAAAGGCCCAGGCCAGAAACGACAAAGGCCAGGCCACGCCAGACTAGGATGAGACCAGAGAAGTTTGGACCCTCCTAACCAACGTGCAGGGCCCAGGTCAGTCCAGATACTTCCAGACCCCAACCTCTCCACTTTGGTTCACAACCCTGCTTCAAGTCATTGTAGAAGTCCAGGGCTGCAATCCGCATTAGCCAGGCATGGCTGGGCGCTAAGAGAGAGAAAGGGTGAGACAGAGAGAGATCAGGGCCAAGAGGCAAGGTCCTTGGGAGAGAAGGTCAGGCATGGAGAGAAGGGAAAGAAGACTTACCTGGTTGGTCTTCGGAATGGAAGCTCCAACAGCACACATTCCTTGATTGGCATCATTGTGCTGCACTGCATTTACGACAGGGATCGATGAGTAGAGTAGGTATACTATTGTGTTGACTGCTGTTATGGTGAAGGGGATTGTTTCTTCATCAACAGACCTTGATATCGTCAATGTTTCGTCATGTGTGATCATTCTTCTGTTCTTTTCACTGGTTTGCCAGTGAATCAATGCTCGTTCATGAGAGCACAGACATCATCATATACTACAGTAAGTGAGTGTTTCATGTTTGAGTCTTCATTGCCAGGTAAGCGTTTTAACCTTATCTTACCCATCCAAAGCATCTTCTCTGGCTGAGGTGGTCAAATTTGCTTCTGCATTGTGGAAGGCCCATTGGCATACCTGTGGTATGGTCGCCTCTTCAATCTCTCCGTACAAAGACTTCATCCGGGAGTGTGGCTATGGCGGAATTGAGTCCATGCATGCATCTGGAAGGGCCCTGTTGCAGTACCGGCGCGCGTGTTGTGGGTACCAGTTCATGCATGCATCTCGACGGCCCCTGTTGGGCCCATGGTTGACCTTCATCTACACCTCCTTGGTTTGCATTGGCATCCAGACGGCTCTGTTGCGTTGCCAGTTGGACATGGACTGCATAGGGAAGGGTCACTATGGCAGAACAAGTTGGGAAAGGGCGACACCAGGTCTATAGTTGACTGAGATAGCCAGGCTAAAAGGCGTGCAAGGCACAACCCCTTCATATCTTGTTTGCCGCCTTGGCACCAAGAAGTTATAGAGGACTGGGAATTGCTGATAAGCCATCTCAAAGACCTTGAAACCGTAGTTCAGAACCTTCCCAGTGCTGCTTCGACCCCTAAGATGGGTACTGTGTGAAAACACTTTGCTGGCGGGAACATTTCACAAGATATGGCATGCTGGAGCCAAGTGGAGACAATTAGTTGGATCATGATGCAGACCTGAGTTAGCCCAACCCACGGGCTGAATTCGAAGGCGAGTGTTTTTCACAGGCCTTGGTGACCAGGTGTACAAGGACGTGAACCTGCTTTCGTATAAAAAGCCTGCCATTTCTAACGAGAGGTCGATTAACTATCCCAACAAGAAGCGTAAACCTTTCCTCCTAAGGACGCAAAAGTCCCAAAAGTCATCTGCACCATGGAAAACCCTCAAGAAGGAACTCCAAAACGACCTGGGGCAGAATCCCTTGAAAAAGGGGTGCGCCTACATTGTGAAAAACAGAGTCACTTTGAAAGTTTCCGCCTGAAGCGAAACCCGAATTTGGCTTGTAAAAGTATGTCCGCCCTTTTCTACGTTGAAGAGAACAGAACGTTGCATTGGTTTCTAAACCTGATTTAGAAACCTGTTTCAGAATTTGTCCCTGAATCAGAAGCTGAACCGTTTTCCAAACCTCCAGCCCAAGCACAGACCAACACCATTGTGTTTCTCCTACTTAAACCATGGAATGATCAGAGAGGGATCCATTTTCATCCCCACCAGGAGAGATACAACAAAACAAAGAAAGACAGAGAGGATAAGGGTGTGAAACTCCTTTATTTCCCATTTACATCAATCGCATGGACATTAGAGCATTGGTTGTCGGCAGGGTCACAGTAGAAGACACTGAGGGTCATGTTCATACGAGGGAAGTATAGGTAGATCTAGCTAAACCCTTCTGTGCAACTTCTTCCACTACTTCCAAGTCCAAATCTGGTCAAGCAGTCGAATAAACTTGAAGTCTCTTCTTAACCAATATCCAATCGTGCTTGCAAACCACATGCCAATATCCAATCGTGCTTGCAAACCGCATGCCAATATCCAATCGTGCTTGCAAACCGCATGCCAATATCCAATAGTGCTTGCAAACCACATGGAGTGCCACAACGGACTATCAAGCACAAGATTGAAGTCCTTATGGTCAGCCTCCCAGGGGATATGAGCATCACATGGAACCACTTGAACAGGACGAATGGCAAAAGCAAATCGAAGAATTGCTTGACAACGGGTACATAGCACCAGTTTTTTCATGCCTCAAGAGTCAAAACCATGGTAGGTTGACTATCGAGGACTGAACTGTATCACAAGGAAAAAACATATATCCTTTGCCCTGGATTGATTATCTATTTGATGTAGCTGTGGATTGTCAGTGTGCTCCAGAATTGACCTCAAATTTGATTACCATCATATTGAAATCAATCCTGCAAATCAACACAACTGCATTCAAGACGCATAATGGGCTCTACAAGTTCATTCCCATGCCCTAAGGCCCAATGAAAGCATAGACCACAATTCAAAGTCTGATGAACCGAGTCTTCTGACAACAGTTCAACAAGTTCATGGCACAAGGCATCCTTGACATACTGATTTTCACTGAGTCCATGGAGAAGGCGAACGCCATTTGTGACAAGTTGTAAACATCCTGCGCAAGGAGAGACTGCACCTAAACTTCGAGAAATCTGAGCCTGGGAAGGACAACATCATCTATCTTGGCATCTGATTTCTGCTGCAGGCCTCGAAGGTAAAAGTCATCACGATTCAGGGGGCCTGAAAATATGGTTCGTAATCAGGACAAGATCTTCATGAGCTCCCAAAGGAAATCTTTCACTAATGATCTCTATCAAGCACGTTTGGCCACGACCTCGGATTGCCATCCGGTACTGGACAAGCACAGGAAATTAACCAAATAGTTAACTCGACCACGTCAGTCACTCGTTGGTCCCAATCAAAGCAGTTGGGACAATGACACACTAGTTGCAAGGAATCTGCACAATAATTCCACAACTCCACTAGCAGAATGACCCAAATGAGTTGCAAGTTGGTTGGCAGAGTCGCAGTCTCCTTGACTTCTTAGTACCCAATGGACACACTGCGTTCACCCCTAGCATGTCGGGTTATGGAGTTAAGTATCAGAAACTGCTTGCTCGCGCAGTCATAGTTATGCACAAACAACAAGATGCTACGCTCACGCAAGCAAATAAGCAACACAAACCTGCTACATTCAAATAATGAACTTGGGTTCGGGTCAAGATATCTGAATTCTCTGATGAGGAAGCAGCCTGGCTAAAGTTCTAACGATCTACTCTCCTAAGTCGTGGATGTACCTCCACATCTAGTTGCATATCCGATGTTTCATACTTCCAAACCTTCTCCTTGCGCCACTTCTGATGATATTAACGGCAGACCCTCTATGAAGCCCCATCAATGGTGGCTTTGAGGTGGATTGAATATGTGAGCACAAGGGGTAAGGGGGTGTAATGTCTAGTACATTTCTTGTATCAACCACTCAATGATCTGTGACAAACTAGGATCTGTACGCACAAGGACTTCTGCATGATCTGCAAAAGGCCTTGTACAGAGGCCTGTGTAATTTTGAGGGACTTGTTAATCAAGTTGCCCCTTATTTCTGAAACTTTGTGAATGTGCTGTAACTCAAGTTGCGATGTAAGAAAGCTAATTCCGCAATTTGCAACGGTCTGTTCTTTTGTCCCCGCATAATTTTGCAACTACGATGCACCTTAGCGGGCGCAGCAACTGGATGATGTGTCGGCTTTTTCTCGTCTTTTAATTTCGCATCAGTTCGTGGAATTTCTTGTGCAGCAACTTCGGTGAAACGGCATTTAAATTTGAAATTTTGTGGCCCGCATATTAATCGCACGTATAGTTAGGATTTCTTTTCGCAATTTCAAAATTTAGACTCTCTGCTTCTTGCTTGGACATGATGTGCAACCGGGCTCTGCCCCTTTTCTGTGCAGGCAGTTCTTCACACTCTTTTCCCTTGTGCCTTAAGTTTCCCCGTGGTGCTCAACTGCCATCACCCTCCTTTGTCTTTCTTGTAACTGTCCTTTTTCCCCCCCTTGCTTATTCTTGGCGCTTGCACACCCAGCTCTGAATCGGGAACTTTCCGTTTTTTTTCCGACTCTCATTAGCCAACACCATGCAACCGGGATAGATGCATGGAGTGTGGCGAAGTCCCCATGCCACACTCCAGGTATGCACCACTCCCTTACCTGTCTTCATGCTTAATCTCTCTAAACTCCCACACGTGTTCCGCAAATACAAACTTAGGAAGTCGGTTTTATCTCTCTAATCTTTGGAGTTAGCGCACGAGGGTCAGCTAGCTGAGCAGTGCAGTGTGGTTGAGGCGAGTGAGCGGAGTCAAAAAGGCCCAACAAGCTGCCGGCAACTGTGCGGGGTTGACGTGTCGCTGCGACGGGCGTAATCGGGCTAAGCGGGGTGATGGCGCTGCGAAGTTGTGGGCACAGGACGACGGACTATCCGCGCCAAAGTTGACATCTGGTCCGGGTTCTTGTAGTGAGTGAGTGTGGGAAAATTTCAAAGACAGTAGAGAAAGAGATTTGAGTTGCATTTTTTAAGCTGTGTTCTGAGCTCTGGGTGGTGGAGTGTTCGCTGTCCCCATCTGTAAAGTCTGACCATCATCCTCTTTTCTCTCCTTCTCTCTCCTTCCTTGCTGACTACTTCAGGGAAGTGGTGGTTGCAGAACGACAGACTATCCGCGCCGAAGTTGAGATCTGGTTCGGGTGCTCGTAGTGTGTGAGTGTGGGAAAATTTCAAAGAGAGGACCGGAAAGAGATTTGAGTTGTATTTTTGAAGCTGTGTTCTCAGCTTTGAGGGTTCTCTGACCATCACCTCTCTCTCTCCTTCATTGCTGACTCTAATGCTAAGCATGTCGTCGCATGGATTGGTTGTCTGATGCCTCTCACCCATTTTGATTTTGGGGAATGCTGATAGAAAATTTTGGAGCAGATAATTTGTTGCTTTTGCAATTCAATTATGCACAGCATGTTTCTGAATAATTAGTTTCTCAAGTATGACCGGGGTTACACCAGCCATGTGGCACTCGTGTATCCTACGATTATGGATTTCTATAGACAGTTCCTCGTGATTGATCCATCTGATTATCATCCCTCGGTCAATATCGTAACCCCTCTTCCCTATCTCGGGATCAGGCAACAAGTCTGTAAGTGGGATGTTTGGGCAGTGATCGCTCAAATAGGCCGCCTTATCAATTTCCAAATAGGACAGACAGTTCGTCCTTCGTCCGTCCCAGATTTGTCATCATTAACACAGACTTTCCCCCATACTACTCCCCTATCACAAACTCAGTCGTCCCTTGGCCTGCCGTCGCCCCTAGGTGCCCTAGTGTCCTATGCTCTGAGTGTAACCGCAAGGAGTTCTATGAGCAACGCAGGTTCGTTTACCGGGTTCGCAGCAATGAGGATTATCAGGCAAGGCACACTCGATTGAGGGCGTTTTCCTCCGACTCCGAACTGTGCGAACCCTGCAGGGGACACATGGAGGCCCAGCAGAAGCCCACACACAACCCAGACCCATTTGGCTGTGGAAGGCGGAGGCGGCGATGCTTGCAAACAGCTGTGATACGATCAAGTGTTAGATTTGAGAAAGAAACACACTTGCCCTTTGCCCCAGCATCCTTAGAAAACACTGATCGGTGGACTGAACCCCTGAGTACATTCTGCTGAAACGCAGCACAGGAGATCTCAGTTCCGACCTGGGACGCCAACCCCCCCCCCCCCCCCGGCCTTTCCCTAAAATCCTTGCACAGGGCGTGTGGTTTGGGTGTCACAGATCTACATTGGAGTTCTCCATCTCGGATCGTAATATCAAGCACATTCCTCGTATCAACCACTTGATGATCTACACTGGATTTCTCCGTCTAAGCCACAGCAGACTGCCCCCATATTATGAATGCCTACGAGTATGAACGCGGTCTCACATGTGATTATAGCACAAGCAAGTGTACACCTTAGTTGATTGCATTTTGTGCCTATGACGCATTGTGTCTGGATATACAGGTTCTCCCCAGCCCAAAGGGCCCTCGCATCTGGGCTGCTGGGAGTGCAATGACCTGCACAGTCACAGTTTTATGTGAGTTCTTGGCTACTGGTCTGATATGCTGAAAATTCCAGAGATTGTGCATGTTTTACTGTATTGCCTGTGTCCCCTAAACTCTGTGCGATACTTGTTGTGCCCATGAACCAACCTTGTTCTCATGTTGTGTTTTCTGTCCAAAGAGGGATAGACCAATAAATAAGTATATCAACAGGGGTAGGACTGAAATCGGACACTGTCCAAACTTAGAAGAAAGCCTAAGATGGACAGGAACAGAAGTGGAATTTGGCAAGGATACGGCAGCATTTTCCAGCAACTTGGGAAGGCCCCAAAACACCCGGTACCCTTGCAAAGGTCCGCTAGCTTCCAAACAGGTCATGATGGTGCAGGGCCTGAATACAGGTAGATATCAACGTGGTTTCAAGCCCTCGAAGTGACCTGCAGGTTGCAATAATATTCCCACCAAGGCAGGACCTTTGGTGCAACCCAGTGCACCGGTAGATGCTGAGAGTGCCCAGGCAGAGGTACTGGGGACCGAAAGTGAATACGTAGCCCGAGCATTCACCCGGCGGCCATGCCGCTGCTCCGCACTGACAGAGAGTGAAGTGGAGGTCTAGGCTGGAGGAGCTGAGTGCGAGGAAGAAGACGTTCATGACTACTAGATGACTGCTGCAGCTTCACCAGCAAACAAGAGATGATGGGTGGTGCGTTTGCCGCAGTGGGTGTCACCTGTTTATTCATTGAAGCGCTCTTGATGGACAAAGCTTATCTCACATGCACCTGGTCCTCGTGAATAAACAAGTGGCAGCATGGAGTGAGGGGGACGGAGGGCGAGAGACAGACAGAGGGAGAGCCGCACCATGTGGCAGCATGGAGAGAGTGGGTGGGAGGCGTGGGGTGAAGACATCTGCCTTGTGATTTCTCTGTGCCAAATCAGCCAGCCAGGTAGCCCCCCTCGTGTCCACCTATAGTTGCCCGTCCACACCTCTTTGGATAATCAATATCCTGGCTTAGTTTTCAGGTGAGAGGTTTAAACAAAAGAGAAATTCAGGAAAGTCACCAAAAAGAAGATTGGGAGACTCTGCAAAATACAACCCTTTGAAAAGGTCTTGCCTTTCCATTTCCTTCTTTCCTCTCACAAGGCTCTTTTCGGAAAAGGCTTGCGCAGGCAATCAAGTGTTTCCACAAAGACCTGAACCACCAATAGAATCTGCAGGTCATTTGTGTGCCAGGCTCATTTCAATCTTCTTGCAATTCCCACTATGGTATTGTCCATATATGTCCCCAATGATACCCTCTTTCCTTTTTCGCATGTCCGAATTCTTTTATTTGCTTCGTTTTGTCTTGTTTTGTTTTGTTTAGCTGTCTTCCTGAAGAGTATTAGGCCCTAGGATAGGATTACTGTACTGGCTCCCTGTGGTATTGATCATTTGTTCATTGACAGTTATATATGGGCCGTCCCTCCACGACTCTCGACATGCACAAAATATAAAAATCATGGCGGTGTATCTTTCCATGTTATAGCAGAAGATTCACTCTCGTTTTGCACATTTCGAGAGTAGCGGAGCGAGACCCATGTTCAAACTCTTCCCTTGCAATGACCAGAACTGGTGAAGAAGACGGAGCGACTGTTTGATGCTGTAGCTCCAAACAAACAGTCACTGACAGTTCCATCACTTTCTTTTTTCCCATAATTCCATCTGACAAGCAACGCAAGAAAAGAGGGCAGGGATGGACTTACCTCCTCAACTTTAGAAGTCAGATCTTGCACCTTTCTCTTCAGCATCCTCTTCAGCTGTTTGTCCTGCATTAAACTAGAGGTTGCTTGCTGATCGAACGCCATGTCACCTGTCCACTCTCGTTTCGGAGCCCTCCCCACCTCTCCACCCATTGATAATCCAGCCTGTGAATTGAATAGAACTTTCCTTCTAAATTACTGCAACAATTGAAAAAACGATTATCCACACAAAAGCAGAGCACATAAGATTACTGTGAATTTGTGAAAAATACAGTGCCTAGCATAAGGATGAAAGTCACCCTCACAGAAGTCAATTAAACAGTGGATTCCTTGTCCTTCGATGCACACAAACACGACTGGATGTTGATGCTGTCAAAATCCGACAGACACCTCTGTAATTGCAGTACAAGCTTTGGACTTACCCATCCAAATGCAAAGCAAATTGACGGTACTGCAGGCAACAATCGGCACCCACCAAAAGAAAAGACAAAACGCTTCAAATCTATTTGTTTTTGAGTTGTAGAATTCAGAATAATTGTTTTGAATTGTACAACAGGTATTTGTTTCTTTTCTTTTTTAAAGTTTTTTTGCATAAATGGCTTTTGTCTAGGCTACCAGAGTGGGCCAGGCCAAAAAAAATAGAAAAATAAAATAAAAATTATAAAATAGATTTTCTGATTTTCATCATTTTCTTAAGTGATTTTTTTATTATTAATTTGGTAAAGAGTTGATTTGACCCCGCGGCAACAGTTGTCCAGTTTATTTTCTGCGTAACATAGTTCTTTGTCGGATTTTTTTGATTTTTTTTTTTCTTCTGGCCAGGAACCTTTCCAAGCCCTTTGCCCAGCAAGGTCACCTAGGCAATCAGGCGGCCCAGTTGGTAGCCCTCCTTTTCTGTATATTACAGGCGTGGTGCCCAAGCCAAAACATACGTGAAGACACTGTATCACACCGGGGTCATCACCCGACATCAGGCTTTAGCAAAAGGGGTGAAGAGTCTCGCTCCTTCAACCACAGGCCAAGCTTCCCCGTTTGACAATCACACCTCATCCTGCAGAACCAACTCTAAAAAGTAAACAACAAAGCTGAGACAAACCCTCGAGAATTTCATAATAAGATTCAAATTCCTAACGAGAGTACATCGCAACAGCGAGCTATCAAATACACAAGCGCGAAGTCCAGAGGACCTCAGCAACTCAATCGGCCTAGCTATTGGTATCAAGAATCAGCCATCTATTAAGTGAACAAAGTGGGAAACGCAAGGAATACGAGTGTGAACGATATACAGAAAACCAAGTTGCGAAATCACACAGATGTCCAAGTAGTCGTGTACAAGCAGAGAGCACAAACGCACAGAGAAACCATCCAAATAGAGCAATACAATGAAGTAATGAGCCAATGTTCAAGCCCTCAGGCCACACCAACACAGTATCCAATGTTGCTCTTCTCTGTCCGCCGCCCAGCGCCCAGCCTACTCTACTCGACTATTCTACCTACAGCTGTATTCACGCAACAGGCTCACTTCGACTCTCGAAGACCAATGTACATGATGTCAACACCATAGCCCACCTCTCTTCGTGCACGAGATACTTCTCTTCGTGCACGAGGTACGTATCTCATCACCTTCGTCAGACCTTGATCATCCACACACTCGCCTCCTTCCTGAAGACCACCAATCGCCCTCTTACCCTCTAGTGCCCAGCAGCCCGGCTATGGCTGCTCGCGCTCCACTGCCCTGCAGCGCCCCACCTCACCTCAGCGCACCCCGCAAGCGCACTGGGCGCAACGCAGCGTCCAACGCAGCAGCGCAGCAGCGCAGCAGCGTGGCCGCATTGCCTGCACGGGCCAGCCTCCTGACCTGGGCTGCCTCACTTCCTATATGGAAGTGGCAGCCTCCTGGATGCTGCGTGTGGCCTGGCTGGAGGCTTCCAGTAGCTTCCGGTTGGGCCTTAGTTCCTGCGCCCAGGCCCGCGACTATAGTTGAGGGCCTGGGCCCTTTACAGTTGGACACAGCCTGAGTCTCCGGACTTGGGCCGTTTGCTGCATTTGCACAGGACTGTGGCTAAGTCATGATGTATCGGCCCAGCTTTGTGTGTATGTGCCCAGGCGCAACTCCCAAGGCTTGGGCCTACTGTATGACCCAGCTTAGGGAGGCTCGCGCGTCCACTCAACCAACTGGCGGGCTGCAACAGCCTGAATACCCATATATGAAAATGTTGAGTTTTGGCCTCTGATGAATATTCAGGCCCGCCTTCACTTAGGGCGGGCACTCGGCTCGCTGGGGGGCTCTGCCCAGAACATGTGTTTGCCTGATAAGGGCCCCTGTGAGGGCCCGTTCCTCGCATTTCATCCCCCTTAGCTTCGAAAGTCCGCTGAGATGCTTCATGCTGGTGCCTTCCCCTTCAGTCTCTTCTCGTACTCGGCCATGATCTGAGGAGCTGTCTTGAAAAGTTTCGCCCTCGTAAACCATCGATCTTCCTTAGGATCCGTATGATGCCTGGACCGTACTCTATATTCTCTTGCAGGTTTAGGCGGTCTACCCCTGCCAGCTGGCTTGAGAACAGGCATGTCTCTGTGCTCCAGGAGATCATTGACGTCCACGTGGCCATCCATGGTTTGGGGCAGCATAGATCTCCGTGATGGGAACTGTTCCGTCTCAGTCAAAGGAGCGAGCTTTGAGGCATGAAACACAGGGTGAGTGCGTAATTGATCAGGGATACGGATAATGTACGAGGGACCATCCATCTCACTACCCACAACATCCTACACTTCCCAGAAACCGAAATACTGAGGCATTAGTTTCCTAGAGATGTCGAACTCCTGTCCCAGTTCACTAGCCTTAACCCAGACACGTTCCCCTACCTGAAATGTGGACTGACGACGATGCTTGTTCTCAGAAGCAATCATTGCTTCCTAAGACTTCTTGATGTTCTCGACAGCTTGCTGCAGCAGCTTCTCGTACTGGACACCAAACTCGATGGTTCCAAGAGTTGCAGCAGGTCGGTTTTCAGGAAGGAGGAAGTCTAGTGCAGATCTAGGCTTCCAACCCATATGCAGCTGATTCGGGGTGCCCCCGGTGGTGCTGTGTACAGCGCTGTTGTACAGACTGGAGATGAGAGGCAATTTCTCATCCCAGTCATCCTGGATGGGCTTAATATAATGCCTCAGCAGATGCTGCACCACCCGGTTCATCTATTCAGCCTGCCCATTGGCTTCGGGATGATTCTCAGAAGTCATTTGGAGCTGGCTGCCCATCTCTTCAGCAGCCTTCGTCCACATCTCGCTTGTGAAACGCACATCTCTATCACTAACGATCGTCTTTGGCAGTCCAGAGTCATGCACCCAATTTACCATGAATAACTTGATGATGTGTTCAGTCCTAACGGTCTCCGGCATGGCAATTAGTCTAGCAAACTTAGTGAATCTATCAACTATGATGAAGATATGTCTCTTGCCACTCTTGCTGGTCACGAGGGTATCCATGAAGTCCATGGAGATACTCTGTCCCGGACCAGCAGGAATGGGTAGAGGCTTCAGTAACCCAAGCGGAGCTTGAGTACGCGGCTTGTCTCGCTGACAGACCTGACAGGTCTGTACATACTTCTTTGCATCGTCCAGCATCTCAGGTCACCAAAATCGTTGTACTAAATTATCACTAGTCTTCTTATAGCCAAGATGTCCCATTGCGTCGCGGCACTCACCTAAAAATAAACTACGCAAAATCTCTCTAGATGGAACAACTAACCTTTTAAACCCTGCCTTCTCAAGAAAGAGTAACCCATCCACCATCACAAACTCGCCAGTGGTGGCCTTGTCTTTGGCCTTCAGTTTGTTAATGATGTCCATCGTGATAGGGTCTTCCTTGTAGGCTTCCCCCAAGGATCGAGTAACGTTCTTAGAAAGGCCAAACTCATAAATCAGCGCACCTAGATAATCTACCCTATGAGACAATGCATTCGCAACCTTGTTGTACTCCCCTTTCACATAGTCTAGTTTGAAATCATAATGATCTATGATTTCAATCCAGTGTTTGAGGGCATTGGAGAGAACCGGTTGGGTCTTGATCCACTTGAGTTGATGGTCAGTTCTCAAATAGAAGAACCTTCTTGACAAATAGTGCCTCCAGTGGACAAGTGCCTTGTAGAGGGCATAGAGTTCCCTCTCGTAGGTGTGCCAACTTCTTTGAAGGCATCTTTTTGCTCATCTACTCGACCGGTCTCAACTTTTTCCCTTCCTGTTGAGCCATCACTGCGCCAATGCTGTATTGGCTTGCGTCAGTGGTTACAACAAACGGCTTTTGCGGATCGGGTACCATGAGAACCTCATGGTGCGTGAGTGCATGCTTCGAACACTTTAACGAAGTTGCGGTAATAACCACACATTCCCAAGAATGCTCTGACCTCGGTCACAGACTGGGGTCGTGGCCAGTCACGTATGCTAGCCACCTTCGCATCTTCGGGCCTAATCCCATCCGCGGAGAGTTCATGACCCAAGTACAAGATTCGAGTGCGACCGAACTCGCATTTTTCTAAGTTTGTCTTATACTTTTGTCGAAGGAGTGAAAGTACCTTCTCTACATGTTGGGCATGTTCCTCGACAGTCTTACTAAAGTATATCATTGAGGTACACAACGACGAACTTATCTCAGTAGTCATGGAAGATCCTATTCATGGCGTGTTGGAATATACCCGACAGATTGCAAAGGCCAAAGGGCATCACCACAAACTCGTACATACCGTACCTGGTTCAGAATGCGGTTTTGTGCTGGTCCTCTGGTCTTATAGCAATTTGATGGTAGCCAAATTTCAAGTTTATCCAATGGGTCGTCAATGCGTGGTAGAGGCTCTGCGTTCTTAACAGTGATGGCATTGAGGCCTCTATAATCAATTCACATCCTTAATGATCCCCCTTTCTTTGGGACAAATAATACTAGTGAGCCAAAAGAGGAGGTGCTAGGCCGTATCCAACCCTTCTCTGTGAGCTCTTTCAGTTGTCATCGAAGCTCGTCCAACTCGGTCGGAGCCATCCTATAGATTCTCCCTTTAGGTGTCTTGTTGCCTAAGATGATCTCTATGGCATGGACAACCTCCCTGTCTACGACTCCTGTAGGCTCCTCAAACAGATCAGGGTACTTAGCTACAATGTTCTCTATCTCTGGGGTGTTTTAACGGCCTCCCCTTTCTCAGAGATATAGACTAGGTACATACCCTCCTCTTGGTTCTATTTATAATAATTATAGAATGCAGATGCGCATAAGCAGCCATAGGAGTCAATTAACCTACTGGCTTTGTACTTAGCCAGTCTAACTGTTCTCCCACTAAGCAACTCCTACTTTAGCACCTTGTCCCAGTCAAACTGGGGCTTGGCAACCTCAAGGTAGTACATGCCTAATAACATATCAAAAGTCAAATCGTCGCTCACGAAGAACGAAATTTTACGATTAAGTTATCCTCCTGGATAGGAGAAAGTGCAAACCACGCCCTTAACGTAGTCCACTACCATCATGCGCTCTTTGTTGGCCAGCGTAGATGACACCGGTCTACCACGGCATTGCTCCCACTCCTTTAGGCGCAGCCTCTCAACGCAGTTGCGACTTATGAAGTTTCGCGTGGAGCCGATGTCTACAAAGGCACCGCACTTGCGACCACCCACACCAACTTCCACAACGAAATGCTCCCCTCTAGGACTCGACTTAGTGTCACCCAGGACTCACAAGGGTCCCTTGCCGACCACTCACTTTGAAGATCCTCTAAGGCTTCAGACACATCCAACGTATATAGTTGAATCCGGATGCGTTTGCGGGGTGACTAAGGAGTCAATAGCTTCGGCCAACTCTTGAAATGGGGAGGGTACACCCGCTTCAACAAGCATACAAGCAGCTACAACTTCTATTGGAAGCTCGTAGAGGCCCCAGACTGAGGAGAAGGATACCCACCCTTAGGAGGGATCTTCTGTGCGACCTTCGTGTTTCTGCATTTGAACTACTGATGGTCATACTCACCGCAGTTTATGCAGACTCCTTGTTGGTAATGGTCCCGTCACACATCTTGATCCAAACCGGCTCTAACCCACGCAACTATTTTGTTTGGGTTTGTGGTTTGCCCCTAACTCCTGTGTTGACCGCCCTTGCCGCGGCCAACTGCCTTAGTCTTGACTACTACTACTCTCAACACTATCCTCGCCATCTAACTCTGAACTATCCACAAGGTCAAAAACATCATCAATCTCAGTTTGATTCCCTTTGGAATCAACCATCATCAATCGACTACCCTTTTTCTTCCACTCTTGTGGACCCTTCTTCTTTCTCCCATCCATAAGGGGGGGTTGAGCCCACCCCGCATAGCCTCTAAGTCTAGGGTCTTCTTGCTAAAGGTCTCAAAGGTGTGATACTCTAACCGAGCCTCGCTGGCCAATAAGTTATTGATGTTTGTGGGAAGAGACCTCAAGAACATGGTCAATAAGACCTGCGGATTGTACTCCACCCCTGGGACGACAATCAAACGCTCTACGGTTGTGGTAAGCTCCCGCACCAACTTGTACTTCCTAGCATCAAGCTTTAGTAACCCATCAGTGGCAATCTGTGTCTGTTGTGGGTTGTGCCAATGCACTTCCGCCAAATCCATAAACAAGGGTATGGGTCTTGGAGCAGTCACCCATGTTCCTGCCGAACCCTTTTAAGGCTACCAATCCATTCAGCCAGCGAGTTGTTGAACCCTCTAGATAGGATGCAGCAATTATCACTTCCTCCTCTACCAACGTCCTCTTCGCCCTTACCCATACTGAAACCATTCTCAACCAAGCGTCGAGAGCCTCCTCCTGAGAAGGTAGTGTGTGGTTTCTGTGGGGTTTCGGGGTACCATGGTTGCTACTATCCCACTGGTGAGACAGATGGCAGTTGGGGTGTAGCACCCGCCACTGGACCAGAAGATGAAGAAGCAACAGTCTGAGATAGGGTTGTTGTTGAAGTACCACTTGGTGTAGTACCAGACAAAGGCGAATCCGGGTCTGTCATCACTGAGAATGGCAATGATGGCAAAGTTGTTGGCCTGATTCCTGACATGTGCATGGCATTCAGGATCTGGTCCAGGGTGGTCCAGGGTCCTGCATAGCATTCAGTTTGCTGTCCATGTACGCGTGCATGGACAGGATGCTCGCCTTAAAAATCCTTAAATGTCGTTAAGGGTTGAGTCGTTTAACCCCTCTAGTGCAGCTTTGTTTACCTCTCTACTCTCTAGTTTGCTACTTCTATTTCTAATCTCATTATCCCTGTCGTGAGCTTTCTTTAATTCCTCCTTTGGCCTTAGCGGATCTTTTCTACTTGTTGGAGCTCCATCTGCACCCTGGTGCATGGAGGCGGCGAGTTGGACTGCAAGCCCGCCATCTGACTGGCCCCGGACCCTGATGTACTGGAAACGGACAATCCTGTGGTATCCGGCATTCCCAACGAGAAATCGGTCAAGGTTGTTGTAGTTGATGCCGAAGATGTAGCCATTGCTACTGCGCTAGCCGCTGCTGCTGCCAACGTTCTCTCTACAGCTACCGCTACTTCCCTCACAATCTCAAGATGACAGGCCCTTGCTTCGGCCCTATGCCTTCTCTCGTCTCCTGGTAACAGGACCTGGAACACTAGAGGTACTCTAAGCGTGTCACACTTGGTCTGCCTTCAGTCGCCAGCTGAACCTTCACCACCTTTTATCCAATCATCAGCTACGCAGTCGCTGTCTGCACTAATGTCCGTCCTCTCTGGAACCTACCACAGCATGCGCCTGACCGGTTTTAATATCCGGCAAGTTACCTTCACTACTGTTTAAGTGGTATCAACAACATCTACACAGACTGTACACATAGTTCCTGATTAGTCTCTACAAAAGCTTTTGAGAAGAACTAACTATGGTAGAATATTACAGACCTACTCTAGGCTATCTGTTAGGTGTCAACAGTCTATCAACCAATTAATAAAAATAAAAATAAACTAATGTGAGCAGATGTATACACAATGGGTATGATAGTGTTTGCCAATTGAGTCCTCAATTGGAATCTCCTCCCCTGTATCCAATGTGTCTGTGAACATCATCGAGCGACAGTGTCTAACGTGTGCATTAGCGGCCCACCCCTGTGCCCTAGAGATATGCTTATGACCAGAGCTGCCTATTCTTTATCCTCGCGTGCAACGAGCCTTACGTCTGACTGATCTGGCTGATCAAGGCAATTTAAGGACAGCCCCCAAGAGTTCCCAAGAATTGTTTAACGTCGTAATCAAGACGACGATCATAGCCAGTAGACAGTTCAGAACCCAACCAGAAATATTTATAGACGGTCTGGGAGTGTCTACATAGGACAGGTCAGTCCGCACACCCCTTCTATCAGTGCAGCAAAGAGCCTCAAAGGACAAAGCAGCATGGCCTGCGTGTACTACTCCCATGGGTTGGCATGGTAACCATGACCCGTGCTTCGACCAGGGCCCTTCAGAGGCACAACGAGATGTAGTACCACCTCAGCCAAAATGCCACATCAGCATGCTCTCATCATCATACATACATCCGTTGTCGCCACAACTCCCACGCTGTCGCCACAGCCTTCCAGCGGTCGGCCCCTCTACCTGGGCCCCTCTATATCAAACCAACGTCAATATATCCTTATTGCACAGAAGCATCTCAGCGCACCAAGTAACAATGTCCCTGGTGCAAGGTAAGCAGCGATCACGAACCAGCTCTAATAACAAATTGCAAGGAATATGAGTGTGAACGATATACATAAAACCAAGTTTCGAAATCACATAGATGTCCAACTAGTCGTGAACAAGCAGAAAGCACAAACGCACAGAGAAACCATCCAAATAGAGCAATACAATGAAGTGATGAGCCAATGTTTATTGGCTCAAGCCCTCAGGCCACACCAACACAGTATGCAATGTCGCTCTTCTCTGTCTCGCGCCTAGTGCCCAGCCTACTCTACTCGACTATCCTACCTACATCTGTATTCACGCAACAGGCTCACTTCAACTCTCAAAGGCCAATGTACATGATGTCAATACCATAGCCGACCTCTCTTACCCCCCAGCGCCCAGCAGCCCGGCTATGGCTGCCCGCGCTCAGCTGCCCTGCAGCGGCCCACCTCACCTCAACGCGCCCCGCAGACGCACTGGCCGCAACACGGCATCCAATGCAGCAGCGCAGCAGCGTGACCGCATTGCCTGCACGGGCCAGCCTCCTGGCCTGGGCTGCCTCACTTCCTATATGGAAGTGGCAGCCTCCTGGATGCTGCATGTGGCCTGGCTGGAAGCTTCCAGTCGCTTCCGGTTGGGCCTCAGTTCCTGCGCCCAGGACCAACACTACAGTTGAGGGCCTGCGCCCTTTACAGTTGGACACAGCCTGAGTCTCCGGACTTGGGCCGTTTGCTGCATTTGCACAGGACTGTGGCTACGTCATGATGTATCGGCCCAGCTTTGTGTATGTGCCCAGGCGCAACTGCCAAGGCCTGGGCCAACTGTACGACGCAGCTTAGGGAGGCTCGCGCGTCCACTCAACCAACTGGCGGGCTGCAACAGCCTGAATACCCATGTATGAAAATGTCGAGTTTTGGCCTCTGACGAATATTCACGCCCGCCTTCACTTAAGGGCGGGCACTCGACTTGCTGGGGGGCTCTACCCAGAACATGTGTTTGCCTAATAAGGGCCTGTGTGAGGGCTCGTTCCTCACAGAAAGATCTTCCTAAAATTTTCTCGTATTACCAAAAAGAAGTAATCTACAATCCTAAATCAAAAATACAAAAGCAACATACTAAATTTCAAGAAATCCAAAAACAATGCCCAAAACATAACATCAGTATCAATACTCGCCTATATCAATCAACAACGATGCTAACCCCTAGCTAGTTGTTGCTATATCCTCAATATCCACTATCATCAATCACAACTCAACTTACGGAAAACCAAACCACAACGACAATGCCCAGCACAGACGATGCCCTACTAAAAGTCCACAGCTCCATTCCCCTGGCTGACTTGGTGCCAGCATGGCACAAAGCAAACCGCACAGCTTAGCTGATCATCAGTATCACCACGCGAACCTCCGCCGTCCATCTGAAGCCGACTTACAGACAACCAAGCCTCAATGATGATGCCGCGTTAGGAATGAATAGTTCAGTCCCCCTGGTCGAGTGGTGGCAATAGGGCTCTCCAAAGAAAAAAGAGGCCAAAGTGTTCTCCAATGTCATCTAAAACCACGACACCAAAGTCATGACATCCAGCTTCATATTGAAGTTACAAACACAGGCTCTGTATCTAAAACGCATGCTGCGCCCTGATCTAACTCCATATAGGTTAATAGGAAGGCGCGCAAAGAAAATAAGTGTCCCATCGTCATGATGCCCCCCACCCATGGACAGCACAGCAAATGACTATGTTGAACACGCCCTGCTCCAGAGCCTGATGAACGTGACCATCACAGGTATTTCTTCCTTATTTTTTTACATCTTTTCTCTAATCGAAGAAAGGGGGTCCTAAAGTTTGAATACAAAATCTAACTTTTTTTTAACCATTCAATACACAAAATAGGGTTTGGCTCCACCGGAGTACTTCGGGATTTTCCTCAACTTAAGAGTCAGTGCAGCGGACCTACTGTAACTTTAAGTCCGGATCCACCTACCGTAATGGACACTGCTCTTACAAAAAGGGCCCCCCAGCAGCAGTAAAATTTTCTGGAATCCATGGAAACGAACTTCACATTTAACAAAATCGAGGCCCGATGCATTGGATTGAGGTTAAGGAAATTATTGGCCAAAGCAACCGTGTTCAACCATCTCCGATTTGAGGAGCGGCCACAAGGCCACCAGATGCGCTCCGTCGTGCTGAACTCAAATCAACGTGGAATCAGCCACGGCATATGTCGAGAAAAAGCTAAGTGAAAAGCAATGGAGCCCGAAATACTTCAAACGTTTTACCCGAAGTAGCCCGGTTTTTCACTGTTCAATACTAGATGTGAGGACCCTAGGTTCTCCTGGCAGACAGCGGAGAGCCAGTAGACCCTGGGATCAGGCCCAAAGGGATAAGACCTGGTCAGGCAAGGGGTTGGGTGCGGGCAGGTTGTTTGGGACCCAGAAGGTCAACACCAAAAGACTCCGGAAGCAGCAACTACCAGACTGCAGTGTCCGCTAGGGTTAAAATTGGCTGGGAGGAAGGGTTTAGGAAATTATGGAAAGAGACGAGTTGTTATGGTGATTGTAGTTGCTAATGGGCCATACGGTCTGTGAATTGACTCATAGTTCTTTAGCGTTGTTGACCTCACAGCTACAACACTCAGTTGGTGAGCTAAATATTCACAAGCCTATCTTACCTGACTCAGGCTGACTGCCTGTTTACAGTGAGGACAGGCATTTTGCTCGGGTGGCAACAGAGTGGTGCTCAACCTGAGGATTCATCCCAATTCTGGCAGAATTGGTGGGAGATAGGCCATGTACAGGGCGGCGTACAAGAACGGCCTTGCTGATGAGGTGGAGCACATGATGATGCGAGTACATGCATGCATGTGCTGTTTGCACTCTGCTCGGTGAACACAGTTGCCGGATCCTGCTGGATGCAACAATTGGCGCGACGGGAGCGTACATGATTCCAATGGCCACACCATCACGCCATGAAGTGTGATTTTTCAACCGTACGGTCGAACAGTCCGTCACAATTGCACGGCTACACCACAAACAGAAATAAATCATCATGACAACAATGATAACAATAAGAATAATTATTTTGGCGGCTCGCAAAATAATGAATGCGGTGCACCCATGACACGAAACAGAAAAGGCATGCGGGCTCCGAAGAGCACCGAAACCACATGCACGGCCACGAATCTGAGTGTCCTATGGAAAGTCCCGGACGGGAGTGCAGATGAATGCCAATGGCCACACCATCACGCCATGACGTGTGACTTTTCAACTGTACCAAAAACAACGGTCGAACAGTCCGTCACAATTGCACAGCTACACCACAAACACAAATAAATAATAATAACAACAATGATAACAACAACAATAATTATCTTGGAGGTTCGCAAAATGACAAATGCAGCACACACACGACGCGAAACAGAGGCATGCCGGCTCCAAAGAGCACCGAAACCACATGCACGGCCACAAATCTAACTGCAATCACGTCTAGAGCATCCTAGGGAAAGTCCCACCCGCACTGTCCTCACGGCCACGTATCTGACTCCAATCGCACCGAGAGTGTCCTATGGAAAGTCCCGCAAGCACCGTCCTCTACATTTTTTCAGTCTAACTAACATATATAATAGGATAATATAATATATAAGGATAATGATAAGTTACGCTTTAATACTCCTTTGACCAGTTAAGTTAGATGCATACTGCCGCTATTTGGACATCTGGTGAACCGAAATGGGCAGGCCCTGCTAAGTTCCGGCCATAAACAAGAGTATTGGTTTCTTTTTCTTATCAATTTAGGTGAGCGCGCCTAGGTTAGAGAAACGGCGAACCGATTTAGAATTTCGTAGAAGCTTCTTGGACCGGTAGATTGGAATCGGGCGTGTAGTCCAAACGTTTTAGATTTTTGTAGAAGCTTCTTGGAACTGTAGATTAGAATCGGACACCTTGTGAATCGATATGGACGGGTATTCTAGAAACTTGGACAGACCCACTGCGCCCTGCCTCAAAGGACCAGACAATTTAGACTGACGAGCGCATAAATTGGTGGGCCCCACAGAAAATTGTGCGTCACTCACGTGTGTGCTGTGCACATCCACCTAGGTTGACAGTTTATGGGAGCAGCAGGCCCGTTATTCAGACGCATGTGACTAACATGCAAAATCCCTTCACTAAGTTGATCTCTTTGTCGGTCCCAACGGTCTGTGCAGAATCTCAAATCGGTTGATTATTGGACTAAATGTGGTTTTGGCAATACTAATTTGTTAAATCGATCTGCCTAACTCTATCAAGCGTCCAAACTGTTAAATCCTTTTGTCCAAAATGCTCATCATTTCTCCCAACCTAAATCTGGTATGTCCAAAATGCTCATCACTTCTCCCAACCTATATCAGTTGTCCAAATCGCTTCTGATAATGTACTAAATAGGAAAATCGAACTGACCAATTCGGTTTGATGGTTGTCCAATTGAATTTTCGTTTGTCCAAATTGCTTCACCTTGATCCTAACTTACCTGGTCAAAGGAGTAATAAATATAATATAATATATACATATATACATAAGGGTACTGATAATAACTTAAAAGACAAAGACACACACATCAATAGAGTCCTATCGGTCGAGCAGATTGCCACTGTGACAAAATCCAACTAGTAGAGCCCTACCAACGTATGCATGTCAAAAAGACAAAGACACACACATCAATAGAGTCCTATTGGTCGAGCAGATTGCCACTTTGACAAAATCCAACTAGTAGAGCCCTACGAACGCATGTATGGCAAGAAAACAATAAATCCACCGAAGGCCAGAGCCCGTGACCAGGAAACCCATTGGAAACCCAATTTCCAAGTACCCTTCCGAGTACCCGCCTCAACACGAACTCCACTAAGGGCTCAACTCCACAACCAGGCACTCTGAAAACCCTTTGAAAACCCAGCAACCCAATTTCCAAGTACCCACCTCACCACTAACTCCACTAAGGGCCCAACTCCACAACCAGGCGCTCTGAAAACCCTCCGAAAACCCCGCTTAAAACGCTAGTACACGGCCCCAGCCTTGCAGAAAGTTTTTGTCACCACAAGCAAAACTCAGAGGTGCCGTGCAGCCAGGCCCGCCGTTGAAAAACAAAATTTGGCGGCCTCCGAAGTGGTGCAGGTTTCATGCTGACACCCGCAGGCCGATATGTGGTGTACTGGTGCTTTAAACCCAGCTTCTGAGGTGTGCACGGACACACCACCGGCCTAGGTGTGGGAAACTTTTATGAGATTCCATTGCGCCTGCATTGTGGAGCACAGGCAATGGACTGTGACACCTAAAAAGGACAACAAAAAATGGTCCTAAAATGGTAAGCACGACAGCCCATATCCTCAGCTTTTTCGCTTTGCCAACAACCCATTTTGGTTTGCACAAAAACCGGTTTGTTCCTTTTCCGCTTGTAGGATAACCCCTCCCCCTTACCCTCTCCAGCAGGCTATCCACAATGGAAAAAGGGGCCGCAGGCAAAGCTAAAACACCAAACTTCGAGTTCTCCAGGCAGTTTTTTTAAAGGCTTGTTGTCATCAGCACTAGAAAACCTCTTCCATAGGCTTGACACCATCTGCACACCAGGCTGAGGAATCCAGCCCTAAAACCAGCCTCAACCTCGGCTAAATTGATTACCATACCAAGCTAGGTTAGCTGGGCATGCCATATAGCCTGTAAACTTAGCCAATGGTCATCCCTTATGCAAACAATTTACCTGGAGTCTTCATGACCGTCAGCCAGAGCCAAAGTGCAGAAGACACCCTACATCTTACGGCCTCTCTCGACCACTTACCACAATCCTTCAGGACCGTCAGCCAGAGCC